>CM019068.1:145741929-146068496 GCA_009667805.1 Leptobrachium leishanense | reverse complement strand
GTCACACACACACTATGCTCACACACACACTCTACTCACACACACACACTGCTCATACACTCTGCGCTCACACACACTGCTCCCACACTGTTCAAACACACACTGCTCAAACACACATACTGCTCATACACTCTGCGCCCACACGCACTGCTCACACACACTCTGCTCATACACACAGTCCTCACACACACACTGCTCAAACACACACACACTCTGCTCACACACACACACACTCTGCTCACACACACACTCTGCGCACACACACTCTGCGCACACACTCTGCTCACACACACACTCTGCTCACACACACACTCTGCTCACACACACACTCTGCGCTCACACACGCACTCTGCGCTCACACACGCACTCTGCGCTCACACACGCACTCTGCGTACACACACGCACTCTGCGCACACACAATCTGCTCACACACACTCTGCGCTCACACACGCACACTCTGCGCTCACACACGCACACTCTGCGCTCACACACGCACACTCTGCATACACACACACGCACTCTGCATACACACACACGCACTCTGCGCTCACACACACGCACTCTGCGCTCACACACACGCACTCTGCGCTCACACACACTGCTCACACACACACTCTGCAATCACACACGCACACTCTGCTCTCTCACACGCACACTCTGCTCTCTCACACGCACACTCTGCTCTCTCACACGCACACTCTGCTCTCTCACACGCACACACTGCTCTCTCACACGCACACTCTGCTCTCTCACACACACACACTGCTCAAACACACACACTACTCACACACACTCTGCTCACACACCCACTGCTCAAACACACACACTCTGCGCACACACACTCTGCGCTCACACACGCACTCTGCTCTCTCACACGCACACTCTGCTCTCTCACACGCACACTCTGCTCTCTCACACGCACACTCTGCTCTCACACACACTGCTCAAACACACAGCTCACACACACTGCTCAAACACACAGCTCACACACACTCTGCACACACACACACACTGCTCAAACACACACTCTGCGCTCACACACGCACTCTGCGCTCACACACGCACTCTGCGCACACGCACTCTGCGCTCACACACGCACTCTGCGCACACGCACTCTGCGCTCACACAAGCACTCTGCGCACACACACGCACTCTGCGTACACACACGCACTCTGCTCCCACACGCACTCTGCTCCCACACGCCACTCTACGCTCACACACACACACTCTGCGCTCACACACGCACTCTGCGCTCACACACGCACTCTGCGCTCACACACGCACTCTGCGCTCACACACACACTCTGCGCTCACACACGCACTCTGCGCTCACACACACGCACTCTGCTCACACACACACGCACTCTGCGCTCACACACACTCTGCGCTCACACACACTGCTCATACACACTGCGCTCACACACACTCTGCGCTCACACACTGCTCTCACACACGCTCTGTAATCACACAAGCACACTCTGCTCTCACACACGCACACTCTGCTCTCACACACGCACACTCTATGAATAACAGATCACACACACGCACTCTGCGCACACACTCTGATCACATACACACTATGCTCACACTCACACTATAAGGAACACACACACACACACACTGCTCAAACACAGTCTGCTCACACACACACTGCTGACACACACACACTGCTGACACACACACACTGCTCACACACACACTACTCAAACACACACACTGCTCAAACACACACACACCTGTTTGTTATACTCACAGGTTAGACTCCTTCCTGCTCTGTCTCCAGGCTGGTCCCCGTTGACTCCCCCTCCCTGCACATGCTGGACACATCCAGCACAGCAGGGGAGGCTCTTCATCGAGCCTTCGGAGGGGGAAGGGGCGGAGCCAGCATCTCCCCATGTGAGCTGCTGCTGGTCTGGCAGCCTCTTCTCCCTCCTCCACACCCCCACCCTTGCAGGGCCTTTACTTCCGGGCAGCGTGTGGGTGATCCCACACGCTGCCCGATCAAATGGGAGACCAGGTGCCTGCCTGGACCACAGGGCAAATCCAGGCCCCCCTTCCCATCGGGGTCATCGGGCAATGCCCGATGGCTCAGTCCGCCCCTGGACTGTACCGTATTAATGTACCTTGTCTGTGCTGTTCAAAATAAACCAACCTGCTTAACCTGTACTACGCCTCGACGAGTATTTGGGAAGAGGGACTATCTGCTAGGTATTCCTTCCTGGCTGACTCGCTAGATTCCAGCAAGGGACCTGACGCCGGCTCGCTACCGCTGCTCACTGCAGAGCAACCCCGGCACCTACGGCGGATCTACTCCCTCTGAGTAGCGGCGTCCGTCACACTATTCACTTTGCATATTGCTCATATCAAAAGGATTAACAGTTTACAAGACAAAGACATAATAGGCTGGGTTCACTAAAGTGTCCCATTAGGCGAAATGCGACCCTTCGATATATCATGGCTACATCACTATGAGCAAGCCACCAAACTCAGTATCGGTTAAGAATTTATCCTATACCTACTTACCAAATCTACACTATATATATATAATGGTTAAGTCGTGTTAGTCCAGATGCCAAAATCAGAGTATAGCAGTGCATAGTTGGGTCATTTACTCTTTCCTCCTAGGCACCATCATCAGATGTTCACCATGATGCTTATCTGCATGGTTTAATGAGCCTATGATCTGTCCTCTGTTTGATTACCTTACTTGACGATATCATTCCACTATTAGCATTTACAACACCCCCCCCCTTCTGCTTGACTCCTTATTGTTCAATTCTATAATTTTGGTTGATTTACCTTCAAGACCTGAGGAGGAGAGGTATTCTCTCGAAAGCTTGTCTTTTAAATGTAACGTTAGTCCAATAAAAAAAGTATCACTATCTGCTATACATATATATATATATACACACACATTTAAATTATAGTGAAGAGCAGAAAGTGAGTTTAAAAGCCTCCGCATAGCAAATAATAAAGTGTATAATTGTAGAAGATATTTACACATCCCAGCAATTCAGAGAACTGCTTCACAGAGTTCATGTGCTACATTCTCCATATGCAGCAAGGAACTCTGTGTGGGACATGCAAATGAAGTCTCCAATGCCTCACTTATTTGCATCTTGGGTCTGTTTTAACACAGAACCCTCCTGTCTACTGCAGTGCCATACTAGATGGCTTTTTAGCAAAGGTCAGGTTATGCAACGAGTCACAACCACTCCTGGACAGCTGTTTCGGGCTTATGTCCTCATCAGCAGGAAATGGGCCGTGACTCATTGCTGTTTGATGCTTTACCCCAAGGGCAAATCAATACACCTTTAAGTTATGGGATGTGTAAATGTCTTCTACGATTATAAACTTTATTATTTGCTATGTGGAGGGTTTTGATCTCACTTTTTGCTCTCCACCATAACTTAAATGAGTATTGATTTTACCCACGGGATAAAGCATCAAACATAACGAGTCACGGCCTGAGAAAATTAGAGACTTGCTATACACCAGCCCGTACAATGATGGGCAGAACAAAGAGTCCTGAATGACATCCTTAAACATTTCTCATCAGTTGTCACCTATGTAATGGTACATACTGATCTGTTTCATTTCATTTCAAAAACTTAGCCATCTACTGTATATACTATAAATTGTATATTCTGAATATCCCATTGAGGCTTAAATGAGAAATCTGTAAATGTCTGCATATATCTGTTTAGATTTCAATCTAGCTAAATTTTTTATTCTTTTTTTATACTTATGAGCCGAGGGAACTCAGACATTAAAATAATTATATAAAAAAGGGGTGTGTTATGTACATGTTTGATTATGCTAAAGGTTAAGGTTAAACTATAGGGCGACATTACAATGCTCCTGCTAAAACGGGAGCGCTAGGGAGAAAAAACTGCGTCTGCAGTTTTCTCCCTAGCGCCCCCGTTTTAACGGGAGATTACAATGTAGGCGCTTAAAAAGCTGCCTGCATTGTTTGCGACGGCTAAGCGCCACCGTGCGCATCCTCTCAATGGAGCTCTCCGGCCCGGTCAGCGTAGTGATACGCAGGGGGAGACTGGGGGACTTTTCCCCCCAGTCTCTCCCTGCTCGCGCCAGACGGAGGAGGTGGAAGGAGCTGTTTCGGGCTTATGTCCTCATCAGCAGGAAATGGGCCGTGACTCATTGCTGTTTGATGCTTTACCCCAAGGGCAAATCAATACACCTTTAAGTTATGGGATGTGTAAATGTCTTCTACGATTATAAACTTTATTATTTGCTATGTGGAGGGTTTTGATCTCACTTTTTGCTCTCCACCATAACTTAAATGAGTATTGATTTTACCCACGGGATAAAGCATCAAACATAACGAGTCACGGCCTGAGAAAATTAGAGACTTGCTATACACCAGCCCGTACAATGATGGGCAGAACAAAGAGTCCTGAATGACATCCTTAAACATTTCTCATCAGTTGTCACCTATGTAATGGTACATACTGATCTGTTTCATTTCATTTCAAAAACTTAGCCATCTACTGTATATACTATAAATTGTATATTCTGAATATCCCATTGAGGCTTAAATGAGAAATCTGTAAATGTCTGCATATATCTGTTTAGATTTCAATCTAGCTAAATTTTTTATTCTTTTTTTATACTTATGAGCCGAGGGAACTCAGACATTAAAATAATTATATAAAAAAGGGGTGTGTTATGTACATGTTTGATTATGCTAAAGGTTAAGGTTAAACTTATAGGGCGACATTACAATGCTCCTGCTAAAACGGGAGCGCTAGGGAGAAAAAACTGCGTCTGCAGTTTTTCTCCTAGCGCCCCCGTTTTAACGGGAGATTACAATGTAGGCGCTTAAAAAGCTGCCTGCATTGTTTGCGACGGCTAAGCGCCACCGTGCGCATCCTCTCAATGGAGCTCTCCGGCCCGGTCAGCGTAGTGATACGCAGGGGGAGACTGGGGGACTTTTCCCCCCAGTCTCTCCCTGCTCGCGCCAGACGGAGGAGGTGGAAGGAGCCGTGGGATAGGAGGTGAGAATACAATTGTTTTTTTTATTTTTTTGGCTGGTGTTAACAGATTCTGCAGCAGTGGAATCCGTTAGCACCAAGTCCAGGCTGTGGTTCACTTTTTGCTAACCGAAGCTGGACGTTAATCAGCGTTAGGACTTTATAATCCTAACGCTGGTTAACACTTTGTGCTCCCTATACTTAACATGGGGAGCGCAAAGTACAGTAACCTCACGCTGAAAAGCGCAAGATACCAAACGCAAATGGGTTACTTAACCCATTAGCGTTTGCATTGTAATTTGCGTTTGCTACCAGGGCTTACGTTAACGCTCAAAGTATGTAATGTAGCCCATAAAGTGTTGTGTGTGGTAGGTGTTAAGGGGAAACCGAACAGAAATAATCCTCGTTTAAGTTTGTATTCCGTACCTGAACTCTTTGGGATTGTTCAGTGCAGCTTTTTCCATAACCTGCAGAAATGTGGAGCCTTCTGGGACCTCAACAAAGATGGAGTATTTGAAATGTTTTTCAACTATATTATTTATTATGGTGTATTCCACTGTGACGAGAGTAGCTGTGTAAGGGAATAAGGAAAAACAGATTAACAAATTCGAGGTAAACCAAATCATATGTGTAATAATCATAAATCAAAATTACAGGATAAATTGACATTCACTTGGACCTTGAGATAAAAACTCACCCTCGATTGTCTGGGCAAGTGTGCATGGCACACACAGGATAATCACCACAGAAAGCAGATGGCTATACATGTTCCCACACAAAAACACAAACAAAATGTGCAGACATACTATCTTCTCTTATATATTTTACAAATAGATAAATATAGAACCAGCTGCCATGTTACCCTTTCTTCCACACTTAATCCTTAATTCCCAGCTACCACATTATCGATAACTGCTAAAGCCTGATAACCGCTTTTTATAGAGCAAACAGCAAATATATTAAGGACCTGGCTGGCATACAGAATACACTTTTTGTGTGACCACAATTATGTATGTGTGTCTGACTGCATAAAAAGTGAATCCAGCCCAGTGATCTCTCTAACAGGGTCTATTCAAAGAAAGGTGAAACTCAGGAGAATGACTGGAGAAGTGAAAATTCTAGGTCAAAATAGCCAAACCAGAAAAATTCTCCCATTTATCTCACTTTCCGAATTGGCTATTTGGTCCAGATTCAATAGGCGAAAAAATATAGATGGGGCCTCGCGCAAAAGTAGCTCAGATGAAGAGTATGGAAATCCTCCTATGGAGTGGAGCCTAAAAGAAAGCAAATGGGACATACATTGCGCAGTATATCAATTGTAATGTATCACCACAATTTGCATTAGGCTGATCAACTCACATGGTGGAGAGCCATTTTACAGTTGGCTCATACATTGGCAGCTCGTACATATTACAGGAACTCTTCGCCTCATACAGATGGAAATAGAGACGGTACTCCACCAGAATATGCAATGCAATGGAGACAGCACTCCACCAGGAAATGCAATGCAATACGATATATGATCTCCCCAGGCCTCAAGCGAAGTAAGGATGTATACCGATAGAAAGTAAAAAAGGTCACAATCGACCTATTTATTAAAAAATATATTGCACAATGCGTTTCAACCTTATGGTCTTCCTCAAGTGCTAAGATTAGCAGTTGAGGAAGACCATAAGGTCGAAACACGTTGTGCAATATATTTTTTAATAGAGGGGTTACGGTGTGACGGCACTGTTGCTGACACTAAAGGCCCAATTTTAAAGCACCTATTGTTACTTTCATCCAAAACCTGCATAAGTTTCACCATAATTTAGCCAAAAAAATCACTAAACTTTTTCTGCGTGTCCTAAAACGTCTCCTCTTTTCATACAGGCTGCCGCCCCAAGCAGTTGTTTATGAAAAGATTAAAGGAAAACCGTTTACTCTCATTTGAAATGTAATTTTTTTGCTTTTAAATGTTTCTATATATCCTACAAATCCGCCACTTCACGGGCAGGTTATGGGGATCTCCTAGGCACGATATTTGAAGGAATTTTTCGTTTTTATTTTTAACCCTTATTTTAACGAAAACTCATTTGTTCCTTTAAAAACGTCTTTTTTTAAAACTTTTTGTCCTTGTTTCCTGTCCCCCAGGGCACTACCTGGACCCCCATACACCTTTTATGGCAAATATCTTGCATATATGCCCTCTTGGAGGGCACTCTAAAAAAAATAAAAAATAAAAAAATATCGAACTTTTGAGTCCCATTGACTTGCATTGAGTCCGGTTCGAGTTCGAACTCGAACTTTTGAAATTGTTCGAGTTCGAATGCGAACCGAACACGGGGGTGTTCGGCTCATCCCTATTCATGACCCTCCTTCACCCTCATAAATTCATTATAATTGTATACCACAGGCCTCTTTAACTCCCATAGGGGTGTTGCCCACAGAAGAGCTTTGTCGGTTAGGTGGTTGATCACGTACCCCACCTTAGCTTTTTCAGACAAACACATGCCAGGATTCAACTCAAACATTATGTCCATTTGCATAACAAAACCCCTGCATGTCCCAGAAGGACCATCATAGCTACCGGGGTTTTTTAGACTCACGTGAGAACAGGCACCACCCTGAGGGGTTGCAGCAGTAACGGTAGGTGACTGAGGAGGCGATGGTTTGGAGGGGGGATTTAACAACCGCCCCAAAGCCTGAGAAAATAGGTCCATCCTGTGGTCCTGCTCCTCCTGTCTACAGTCTTGCTCCTCCTGTTTATTAAGAATTATACCCCTATCCTCTTCTTACACTTCTCCCATGTAAGTTACCTTCTTAAACCTACTAACCCCCCAAGCCCCCCCACCCGCCCCGACCCCCCCCCTCCCTTTTCCCGTAAATGAAAACACAACAAAGTATTGGCATTTTGAAAAGGTCACATCTTTTATTACTTAAGGCCAAATTCTTTGCCTCTAAGGCAGAATTATTATTATCGATCCTCGTATGCCAAATACGCTACACCAGATAACACTGGCAGCCAGATAACACTGGCAACTGCAATGCACCACAAGCATTGCCCAGAAATAGCGCCCCACGTGGCTAAGCAGGATGACCACACGTCTGCTCAGTGTATTTTTATGGCAGATAGCAGGCCGAGAGGATATGCAAACCAGGAAGGCACCTGAGCTTGGCCGTATGAAACCACACTCACCCTGTACCCTGCAGACCCTCCCCCCACTATCACCCTCCACGTGCCAGGCCGCCTATTTCACCGCTCATCCCTAACCTAAACCATGTCCATCTTAAAGCGCAATCCCCCAGCTGTGGACAAACAAACCACCAGCTGGCTTCCTGCCACATGGTAAAGTACCCAATTTAAGCGCAATCCACCCAGTTGTGGGCGTAAAAAAACACCAACTGTCTTCAAGCCACTTGGGATACTATCTGATCGATAATAATTGCTCTAAACCATGCTTTTAATCAAAGAACAATCCCCCAACCTTGGCCGTTCAAAAACCACAGGCTGGCTTCATTATTATTATTATTATTCTTTATTTATAAAGCGCCAGCATATTCCGCAACGCTGTACAATAAGCACAGTATAGACAGGGTTACAATACATTGAACAACATTTGACAAACAGTACAGGAGGAGATGAGGGCCCTATTCCCGTAGGAACTCACAATCTGGGAGGGTTGGGGTTGGAACAGGAGGAGAGGACTGTAAGGTTAGAGTGATTGATGATTGCGTCAGTGAGTTGGGTGGTAGGCTTCCCTAAATAGGAACGTTTTAAGGGAGCGTTTTGAAGGAAGAGAAGTTAGGGGAAAGTCTGACAGTACGAGGGAGAGCGTTCCAGAGAGTGGGGCTGCGCGTGAGAAATCCTGCAGTCTATCATGGGAAGAGGTGATGCGGTGGAGAAGCTAGGCGCAGGTCACTGTTTGACCTTAGGGAGCGGGCTGGGGTGTATTTGGTGATTAGTGAGGACAGGTAGTGGGGAGCTGAGTTAGTGAGGGTTTTGTAGGTAAGGATAAGGATTTTGAACTTAATTCTGCAGTGGATGGGGAGCCAGTGAAGGGACTCGCAGAGGGGAGCGGCAGAGACAGAGCGGCGGTGAGGTGAATTAGTCTGGCGGAGGCGTTCAGGATGGATTGTAGGGGGGAGAGGCGGGACAGAGGGAGGCCAGATAAGAGATTATTGCAATAGTCGAGTCGGGAGATTACCAGGGCGTATATGAGTTGTTTTGTGGCGACAGCGGTAAGAAATGGCCGAATTCTGGAAATATTACGCAGTTGGTATCGGCAGGAGGAGGAAAGAGACTTGATGTGGGGGATGTAACATGGTGTATAACTTGATGGAATAGGTAGACTAACCATGTCCATATTTAGACAATCCCCCGGACGTGGCCATATAAACCACGAACCGGGTTCATGCAACATGGCATATTTCCATATGGGAAACCATGGGCAGTCTTGCATGAGTGGTGAGATCACCACTCCATTGCCCCTATCCATGGTGCTTCTGCTGCGTGACCTTTCCGACGTTGTAGAGAACCAGCATCTATGAAAGAGAAAACAAAACAGGGTGGGTTGGGTGGGAGTAAAAGAAAAATTACTGCAATACCAAAAAATGTCCCACGCCCTGCCTCTTGTATCCTCCCTTCCCCCTCCTTTTCCATTGTTTATCTCCCCATTGTGCCCAATCACAAAGAGCCATGTTGCAGCTCATAAAACAAAGACGCCCATGCCTGATCCCATAGAACAAAGGGAACTCACTCCCTTTCACTCTTGTGTAATACAGGGATAATTCTTAAACCTCACTTCATTCCTAATTAGTCTTTCTCTCGAACTAAGTCTCCCAATTTGGAGATCAACACAGACAGGTCTGTTGGATCCATATAAATGGCCTTGTCATAATCTGACGATCCCTGGGACAGACCTGGTAATATCCTGGCAACAGACCTCTAGCCCTCCGGTCCTTTAGAATGGTAGGGACCGCTAACCCTAACCACTAGCAGCCACACAGGCCAGGAAAAGTGCAAACAGAGATATGATTGGTGTATACTGTGCAAGAGTATGCGGCAGATATATACAGTACACACCTTGAGCGATAGGCAGCGGAATTACCAGACAGGTATACAGAGCAAGAATGGCCGTGAAAACAAAAAACAGGTTCAACAACGTACAGGTACTTTGTACTGCGCTATGGTATAATGCATATGCACCAGACAGAAACACAGAGAGCGTATTCGTTTGACCAAAACCTGGGTCAACAATGAAAGGATACTTTGTACTGCGGTATAGTATAGGTGGTAAGATTGGATGGCACACGTAGTAACAGCGGCAGAAGGCAACTGTACAGGCAGGGAGTAAGAGAGAGAGTGGTCAGTAAACAAGCAGAAATCGGCAACAAATCGGGTTCTCAGAGATAGCAAGGTCAACAAAGGATATACGAACTAAATACAGCAGCGATGCGGGGAATGTGAGTCCACCACAAGGCAAGGGCTAATGCGCGCGCTCCTGCTTTGAAGCTCGGCGGCGCCGCGTCATCAGGGTGCGCCCCACCCCCTGATCGGTTGCAGACACGCCGGGTGCCGCCAGAGTTCCTGGTACCCGGCCAGGTGGAACGGCTCCTCCAGGGTCCTCCTGCCTGCCTCCCTGGACGTTACAAGTACACTGTATCAAAATGAATGTATTACCGAGACTGTTATACTTCTTTCAAACACTTCAGGTGGCTATCCCACCGGAGGACCTCCACATGCTTCAAAAAGCAATAGATCGCTTTATATGGAGGGGTAAGAGGCAAAGGATAGCTAGGGCTACCCTGTATCACCCAAAAGAGGCAAGGGGACTTGGCCTTCCTTGTCTATTCTCATATTATTATGCAGCCCAATTGGCACAAAATCTGGCCTGGTACTCACCTCCTGGACGACGCCGGTGGGTAGACCTTGAAGTGGCTCTGATGCAACCTGATAAACCTCTTCGCCCTCTTCTATGCACTGCACACCCGGCAATTATAAACTCCATTAGGACATGGGACAAACTTGCTCTTAAATGCGATCTGACCTCTTTCCCGTCCCCTATGTCTCCAATAATTCGTAATAAGGAATTCTTGCCTGGATACAATGCCCGATCAAGCTCGGGATGGATGGGCTCAGCCATTTTCCGGTTGCACCAACTATTTGTTGGAGGACAGATGATCTGGCTGGAGGACTTCATGCCCACGGTTTCTGGAACCCTCCAAAATCCTTTGCCTTATTTCCAACTCAAAGCCTTCGCATCCCAACAACATATCAAAGATGCAGCTATGTCAACACTTATCCCTTTTGAATGTTTGTGTAAAGCAGGAAAATACCCAAAGGGACTCGTATCCATCCTATATCGTCTCCTTAATACCCTCTTGGATTGGAAGGAACTGAGATATATTGCTGTCTGGGAAAAAGATCGGAGACTCCTTAGAGGCCAGGGGCGGATCCAGGGGGGGCAATGGGGCAATTGCCCCCCCCCGAGATTCCGAGAGAAAATTATTACTGTGCCAGTGCCTGCCGGCCAAACTGAAGCACCGGCCACGGCACACTGCCTGCTGCAGCCTGACGATCTCATATCTGATTTGCTCTCAGTCTCTCGGTGAAATTGAGAAAGAAAGAAGCAACTCGGTCGGGGGGGCCCCGCCAGGCAGGCAGCACTGGTCAGTTTAAAATTTTTAAACGATGCTGCCGACGGCCACTCAGGCTGTCAGTCAGTGTGCGAGCAGGCACTGTGAGACTGAGCTATCACGTGCTACTCGGGGCGGGCCGGCGGTGGACTGGTGCCTGGTGAGTGAGTTCACGGAGTGTGACACAGTGCGCCTAAGCGCCGGGCAGGCCTGTCACATGGGTGGGAAACAGCAGGAGGCTCCACACTGTCTCTGCACACAGGGCAGACTGTCAGTGCTGCGTGCGCATGCCACTTGAGAAAGACAGACATTGAGTGATAATTGTGCCTGCCTTGCAGCCAGCCACCGGCCTGGCCTGATCATAACCAGCGTGACCACCTCATTCAATGATCCCAGATCAATCCGAGGACCGACCGAACCGAGTGACCCACAGGTGTCTGTCTATCATCATGCCCAAGAAGGCCCCCCCGGCCCAACTTTGGAAGCCCCGCCCCCAACTCAGTCTCAAGCAGTTAAAGCAGAGGCCTCAAGGTACCTCCTGGGCCCTGGGTCACGTGTGGTACCTGGGGAAGGGTGGTGGGGGGCAGATTGTAAACTCCTGTGAGCCGGACCCTCTGCTCTTCTAGATTGTAAGCTCCTGTGAGCCTGACCCTCTGCTCCTCTAGATTGTAAGCTCCTGTGAGCCTGACCCTCTGCTCCACTAGAGTGTAAACTCCTGTGAGCCTGGCCCTGTGCTCCTCTAGATTGTAAACTCCTGTGAGCCTGGCCCTGTGCTCCTCTAGATTGTAAATTCTCTTGAGTCGGGCTCTCTGCTAAAACACCTTATTTTCTGTCAGTGCCCCTCCCGAGACTAGTCTCTGGATCCGCCCCTGTTAGAGGCAGAGGAATGGGCAGATATTTGGGACTCCATGAGGACAGTATCGGTGTGTACCGCTCCTCAAGAACAACTTATAAAGACAGTCTTTAGATGGTACATAACCCCGGTTCCCAACTGTCACATATGTCTCCAATGACCCCGGATACATGCTGGAAGGGTTGTGGGGAGCAAGGTACTTATCTGCATATGTGGTGGAGACCTGCCCCCACATACAGAAATATTGGTCAGAAATACATACAGTTTTGGAGGCAGTGCTCTCCAGGACAGTCCCCATGGACCCGTGGTATTTCCTTCTTTCCCATCATATTGCAGATTTCTCTCATTTGGAGAACAAGCTTGTGGCCAAGATTACTCTCGCGGCACGCAGAATTATGGCCTCGGAATGGAACAGCACTCAGGCCCCAACAAGAGCCCGCATTCGTTCGCAAATACAGGATGTACAAATAATGGATGAGCTCACAGCAATATCCAATCATTCTCTACCCTCATATTATAAAACATGGGCACCATGGATTGAATATAGGGGCCCTGTTTCGGTAACATGAGTGCACCTGGTTTAGTGCAATGCAACACCTCCCTCATACAATTAAATGTTATAACGATGTTCTGGTTTTTGGAGCTATGACTAGTGCATTCCTGGTTTTATTGATACTTTGTGTACAGCGACACCTCTCTTTTCTTGCTCTCTATCTTCTTCCTTACTCTATCCTTTTGGGGCCAGGCACGCGCCTTTCTCTTTTTTCCCCTCCTCTATACTTCTTCCCCTCTATTCTGTACTCTTTTTCTTATTTTGTTTATTGGTTCTTATATAAAAATGGGAAGACCTGTACTCCTATTGTGATACTTGGTATTATTACTAATGCTTATTGTACTGTGCTACTGCTTTCCAATAAAAATGATATTTTTAAAAAAAAATACTGACAGCGCTAGGCTTCCATACAGCATCAAGGAGTCTGAGAATTTCTGCAGCATATTTCACTTTTCTTCCTGCTGATTTCAGGAGGCCTCTTTCTTTGTAGAGTGCTCCATGGACATGAACAGTCCTTAAAGCATATTTGGAATCTGTGAAGATATTCAGGGCCCTATTTCATTCCTCGCGCATCGGTTTTGCGCGCACGCAAATGTGCATTTGCGCGAGGACCAAACCATTTGCGCAGAACGTCGTATTTCAACGTTCGCTCAAACGATGCGCAATATAGTTTGACGCGGATGGACTTGCACGAGCGTGATGAACTGTGTGCGTCCTATACTTAACATTGTGAGCGAAAATGCGTTAAGCGGATGGTATTTCAATAGATGCGCAACTTCCTACAAACGACGTTTGCGCACATAATTTTAACGTCTTTGAAAACCTGGTGTTAACTGCAAATCTGAACGTTCTGGCCGAAACAAAATACACCAGCACGAAAAAAAAATACAGCACAGTATAGTTACACATTCTACACATACCCAAACAAAAAATTGTGAATTTGTGCATATTTTTTATTGCTGCAGCATGTATACTCAGATTTATTTTGAAAGGCGCAAAACATTAGTGAGTCAATTAAGGTGACTTGATGTCAATTAAGGTTCTTAATTCTGATTGGCTGAATCCCGCGAAAAAAACAGTTTGCGCACTGATTTACATGTGCAACGTTACTGCGCACGTATTACACTTCGTTTTGCGCGTTTTTTTTACTAACGTTATTTTTTGACGGATGAGAAAATGCGTTCGGATCCGAATATCACATTAATTTTCACGCGATAATGCTGGACAATGCGCGCAAATTGCGCTGCGCGAGCGCATTTGCGCAGAGAATGTAATATGGCCCTCAGTTCAAGCCCTCTGGTCAGGGCAATGACCTCTGATTGTTGAGCAGACGTTCCAGGAGCCAGTGGTTCAGCTTCAAGAATTTCATCCAGGGAAACCACAGTGTATCCAGCATATCTTCACATCTGTCATCTTCTACATAGCTGCTTCCATCAATAAACAGTTGCATATTGTATTTGTCTAGGGGTATATCTTTCAGGTTTGGTCTGCTGCTGAATACTTAATCCATCACTTGAAGACACTCATGACTTGGATCTTCTGTGGAGTCAGGATGCAGTGTTGCTGGATTCAATGTAGAAATCAGTTCCAGATGAACTCTGGGATTTTCCCACAACATTGCTTGGTACTTGGTCATTCCCTGCGGTCCAATATTAAAATGATATGAATCTGGTACAGGCGTCAGTGGCAGTGCACCCAAATATTTTGCCTTTGGTGGCAACAAGTGCCTTCCCACCGTCAGTGGCATCACTAGGGTTGGTGTCACCCGGTGCGGTAACTCATGGTGTCACCCCCCGAGTTTTACGTTTATTTTTATTTTTTTTAACTACACTTACTCATAAAGCAGTACTCCCATATAATACTGAATGCTCATAAATATACGGCGCACATTACTGTGAGGTTTAAAAAATCTAGAAATAAAGAGACTCTTTACTACAGAATATAATAATAAACGGTTTATTAGATATTGGATTAAAACGGGAATATTTTTAACATTGAAGACTATGGGGAAAAACATTTCCCACACCGAATACACGAAAATGTCCAAAATCACAAAAAAAGTTGATACAAAAAACGAGCCGAAACGAAACGAACTGAAACAGAAATCGGCCGAAACGATCCGAAATGAAAATTGTCGAATTACGAACGAAATGAGTCGAAATGAAAATTTTATATCAACACGCATATATATATATATATATACACCCACCCACAGACCTTAGACCATATATACACATACGCACATGGGGAGGTGGCATGTGGACAATCTCAACTAAATGCGCCCCCCATTTGGCTGATCCCTCCAGAAGAAATGTTGAACCCGACAGAGCAGAGAATATATATATTATTCTCTGCTCTATCGGTTCAACATTTCTTCTGGAGGGATCAGCCAAATGGGGGGGTGGGCAATTAGTTGCCAAAATGTGTGTGTAATACAAGTCTGGATATATATATTTATAAGAATATAGATATATATCTTATATATATATACACAGTATATCATACCTGTCCTTGCCTTCCCCTATAAATTTGCTAAGAATATACACACACAAAAAACACACCACTGCCTGAGACCCTGTGCAGCCCACATGCCACCCCCCTCTACCTGGCTGAATGTATCGAATATATATAATTAAATACATTCAGCCAGGTAGAGAAAGAAAAAAAGGTTTTATTTTATGTTCCCGGGACATTTATAAATGTCCTCGGATTTTTTTCTTTTTAAAAATGTGTCATCTTACCTTAGCCTGGGGGTCAATGGGGGCTCCCTGGATCCTGGTGGGGGCTGGGGGCCTGCCGTGGCCACAGGTGCAGTGGCTCCCTCCCTGCGCTACCTGTCTCTGCCACATGCACCCGGGCGGCTAGCCCACACAGTCACAGCTCTGTCACCCGGCGGCCGCATGCTCCTTGCTCCTCAATGCTCCTCAAGGGGATCTTTGGGAGGCCCCTGCAGGCTGCCCTCTACAGTGCCTGATTAGAGGGCCGTGTCTGCCTGATGTTTTAGTAACAAGAATGTTTTATCCCATTGGCTTCAATGTTAAAAATATTCCCATTTTAATCCAATATCTAATAAACCGTTGCTTATAATTTTCTGCAGTAAAGAGTCTCCTTTTTTTTGTATTTAAGCATTTTTATACTTTTTTTTTAAAAGAAACAAAACAAATTCGAACCAAACACACGGAAAAGTTTGAAGTTCGCGAACTTTCGAACTGCCAATGTTCGAATCGAACTCCGAACTGATCGACCCAAACAGCTCATCCCTAGTTTAAAAGAGTGTGGTACGGAGGAGGCACTAGAATGGATGGAATATTGGTGTAAATGCGTATGCAGCCTACTAGGAGAAGAACACAAAACCTCGACAGAAATGTGTTTGAGATACAGAAAGGTGGGAGTTACTCCAGTGGCGCAAATGAGGGGGGGGGTTAGCGTAAAAACCATATATGTAAATGTAAACAGAAGTGGTTCTACGAATGCAGTTTAAAATCAACTGTAGGAGCACAGTCCCGGAATGGACCAATGATAAAGTGCTATCTCAAGTGTACACTAGATAAAGTGCAAATGCAGTCAGAAGTGCATATAGTGCAAATATTAACTAGAAACGTTGTGCACGTTGGAAATACAAATAGTGCAAATAACAGTTGAAAACGTGCAAATAGCAGCTAAAAACGTTGTGTACGTTGAAAGCGTACTGTGAAAAGTGCATTAATTATAGGCAGGACAAAATTCGTAATAAGAACAGTTCCTAAAATCACATAAGCACATAAAAAAACATAAAAAACAACACACACTTTGGTGCAAAGGTGCAAAATGAAGTGCAATTACAATGGCGCACTTATCGATGCAAAAAGGGGTAATAAAAATAGTCCAGAAAAATATAGAAGTCTAATGAAAAAAGTCTGGTTTGTGAAAGGGTAAAGGAGGGCTTATTGGAGATGCGTGGGCCTCTCACTTGTACCGTCCATATGCGGAGATCCTCCAAAATGGGGGAGAAAAGGGTCTTGTCCTTGTTGTCCTAGTGGATTCTGTGTTCTAGTGAATTCCACGTTCTCATAGCGCGGGGGAAAAAGGAAGACAAAGGAAAGAAAAATAGTGCAATATTGTCTAGATATGTTAATCGTGAACAGGTGTAAGAAAAATCCACACTTACACTTTCCAGAGCCTATGTCTTCCAGGCTCTGGTTCGAAGTACACTGGGCCAAATATAGAGTGGCCTCTGCCCTTCTTTTAAAGTTGTTATTCACCTCGAATATAGAAAAACAGGGTATTCATAGCGCAAATTGTATGGTGGCTAGATTAGTAAGGGTAGAGTTGGTCTCACTCACCGATGGTGGAGCCTTGTTCTATTCTCAACTTAATGGCATGCAGTGCTCCTTTGCTCGGTGGGCACCGTCACCTCTTTAGCTGCACCTCTTCGGCGATCTTCTGCTGGCTCAGAAGGGAGGATGAAGTAAAAAACATAAAAGACGGCAGCAAAACCACGGATGGGTTAAATTAATGTGGTTTATTAGAAATCTAAAATAGCAAAGGGGAAGGGAAAAAAAAGGGGGATAAATGATGGAGGATACGCGTTTCGGCAGCTCACGTGCCTTCATCAGTCCAAAGTCCAGGAAAAAAGGGCACTCCCTTTGCCCTTTTTTCCTGGACTTTGGACTGATGAAGGCACGTGATCTGCCGAAACGCGTATCCTCCATCATTTATCCCCCCTTTTTTTTCCCTTCCCCTTTGCTATTTTAGATTTCTAATAAACCACATTAATTTAACCCATCCGTGGTTTTGCTGCCGTCTTTTATGTTTTTTACTTCATCCTCCCTTCTGAGCCAGCAGAAGATCGCCGAAGAGGTGCAGCTAAAGAGGTGACGGTGCCCACCGAGCAAAGGAGCACTGCATGCCATTAAGTTGAGAATGGAACAAGGCTCCACCATCGGTGAGTGAGACCAACTCTACCCTTACTAATCTAGCCACCATACAATTTGCGCTATGAATACCCTGTTTTTCTATATTCAAGGTGAATAACAACTTTAAAAGAAGGGCAGAGGCCACTCTATATTTGGCCCAGTGTACTTCGAACCAGAGCCTGGAAGACATAGGCTCTAGACATGTGCATTCGTTTTAGTACTAAAACAATTTAGTCAGAATTTTGGGATAATTTAGTTTTAGTATGACTCAAGAGAAACGAAACTGCTCAGTACAAAAAACGAAAGAAACTAAAATAAAATGCACTACATTTTAGTTTCAGTCCTTTTTGTGATATTACATTGAGTGAAGGAGACCAGCAATGAAGAACGCAACATCGCAACATCCGAAGATCTGCACCCTCCACATGCCAATGCAGTACGATGTTCTATACAGAGAGGGGCATTAATTAATGCAGGAGGATGTTCAATACATTATACAGAGAGGGGTATTAATGCAGGAGGGTGTTATATACATTATACAGAGAAAGGTATAAATTGAGGAGGATGTTCTATACAGAGAGGGACATTAATTAATTCAGGAGGATGCTCTATATATTATACAGAGAGGGGTATTAATAATGCAGGTGGATGTTGTATACATTATACAGAGAGGGGTATTAATTAATGCAGGAGGATGTTCTAAACATTAAACAGAGAGGATCCTTTTTTTTCAGCCCTTTAAATCCAGTGGCTGTGAGCGCTGAGATCGGCTGCTTGTTACATTATCTCTCCGTACAATGTATCAGGCTCAGTTGTTACAGTAACTGACTGTAACAGTGCTCAGAGTTTCATTAAAACAAGGAAATAATATTGTTCTAACCTCTTATATATGAAAATATTATTTACTAGTTTTACTGAAACTCTGAGCTCTGTGATGAGCAGCAGTCAGTTACTGTAACAGCTTTGCCTGACACGGGGCAGTATTCCAATGTTGGTGTTAACTTAACCAGAGCTGTTGTAAACTGAAAACCTCCATTGGCTATAATGGCTCTGGGAAGTTTACAACAACTCTGGTTATGTTAGCACCAACTATGTAATATGGCCCACATTGTGCTGAGAGTGAGAGATACTGTAACAAGCAGCGATCTCAGCCCTCTGAGGAGCCACTACAATAGTAATTGTATCCATTGGTTTTCGGATGAATGAATTTAGTTTTCATACTAAAGAACTGAAAACGAATTTCTTCAGTAACTAAATAAATTGCATTTTAGGACTAATCCATTAGTTCAAAACGAAATTTTGTGCTGTGCACATGTCTAATAGGCTCTGGAAAGTGTAAGTGTGGATTTTTCTTACACCTGTTCACGATTAACATATCTAGACAATATTGCACTATTTTTCTTTCCTTTGTCTTCCTTTTTCCCCCGCGCTATGAGAACGTGGAATTCACTAGAACACAGAATCCACTAGGACAACAAGGACAAGACCCTTTTCTCCCCCATTTTGGAGGATCTCCGCATATGGACGGTACAAGTGAGAGGCCCACGCATCTCCAATAAGCCCTCCTTTACCTTTCACAAACCAGACTTTTTTCATTAGACTTCTATATTTTTCTGGACTATTATTATTACCCCTTTTTGCATCGATAAGTGCGCCATTGTAATTGCACTTCATTTTGCACCTTTGCACCAAAGTGTGTGTTGTTTTTTATGTTTTTTATGTGCTTATGTGATTTTAGGAACTGTTCTTATTACGAATTTTGTCCTGCCTATAATTAATGCACTTTTCACAGTACGCTTTCAACGTACACAACGTTTTTAGCTGCTATTTGCACGTTTTCAACTGTTATTTGCACTATTTGTATTTCCAACGTGCACAACGTTTCTAGTTAATATTTGCACTATATGCACTTCTGACTGCATTTGCACTTTATCTAGTGTACACTTGAGATAGCACTTTATCATTGGTCCATTCCGAGACTGTGCTCCTACAGTTGATTTTTTTTTTTTTTTTTTTTTTTGTAATTCTTTATTTATAGAATTATAAAACAGTCTCACGTACTCAAACGAGGATACGACCCCAATGGGCCTGCAAAACAAGTAACCAAATACAAAGCAATATCACGTGTGGTAACTAGGTACAATAAATGGCAAAAGAGAGGAATCTGGACCACTCAGAAAAACAAAAATACCTGAAGCGAGATAAAAATCAAAAATGAAGGGGGAGGGTTAAAGGGTGTGTGGGAGGGGGACAGGGAGGGAGTGAGTAAGATAGGGAAGTTAGGAGGGGAACTCCTCACATCCGTGGCCCCAAAACGCAAGCATGAAGGGTATATAGTGAGGCTAATCCGTAACTCCAGATGCATGGGGAAACAACAGCAAAAACAAGCCAAGAGTCCATATCAAATATAAAATACGGGGAAATGGCAAAACGTGGAGGAACTGTCCAGACATTGAAAGGCACTGAAGACAAGGATTGTCCAGATCTTAAAAAGAAGGTAGTGACATGTCTCAACCCGGCCGGGCTTCTGATGGGCCTAGTGAGACGCCCGCAGCCGCGAGGTCTGCCCAGGCTGATTCTGGATCAGTAACCGTATACGGTAGATTATTGTGGGTCACCACTAAAGAGCCAGCCAGGCCCCAGCGATACCGAATCCCCTTACTGCGAAGAACAGTCGTCACGTCACGGAACCTCCGGCGGGCCATCAAGGTCAAAAACGGTAGGTCGTGGTATATTGCTAAAGTTGTTCCTTCAAATAGCACGGGATCTCGGGCGCCGGGGGAAGTCATAAGCTTTGCCTTCATGGCAACATCTCGGAAAACAACCACCACGTCCCCAGGGACCCCTCTGGGTGCCGCCGCCGCCTTCCGGACCCGAAACGCTGCTCCAACTAGCTCGGGTGTCGTAGAGGGCAGTCCTGAGACCTGAAGCACCAGTCGTTCCACGTAGGGCAGCAAGTCATTAGCCAGTACTGAGGCTGGGATGCCTCTGACCCGGACGTTTCGGCGTCGGTGACGAGACTCCAAAGTTTCCACCGAGCGAGTTAGGGTTTCCACTTGGGAGCGGAGGACGGTTAGTTGGTCAGAAAGGTGAGACTGCTCCTGAGCCACCCCATCAGTCTTCCCTCTCACCTCCGTTACTTGCGCTCGGAGCACCTCCACCTCCGCTCGTACTGCCGCCACCTCCGGTCTCCACATGCCTCTTATTTCCTCCATGATCCGACGGAGGTCCCCCTTCGTAGAGGGGAGATCGTCATCCTCCTCCGCAATCTGTGTAACACTGCCAGATCCAGGAGGTCCCACCAATGCTCCCGGTTCCCGGGGTCCTGTGGCGGAGCCGTCCCCCACCGAGGCCTCGCTACATGCGGCGGAAGGTAGCTGCTCTTCTGCCGAGTCTCCTTCTGAGGAATCATGCTGGGCCGCCAAGACCTTCGGTGACGCCGCCAACGCGGCCTTCCGTTTTTTTTGCGCTCTTTTTTTGGCGGCCGCAGTAGGAGGGAGCGATCCCAGTGACCGAGATGGCGGGGTCGCCCAGGACATGCCCAATCCATCTCCCGTGGGCCAGGAGAGGTCCTCGTCCCCCATGGAGTCGTAGCCGGACGGGAAGGAAAGTGAGGCCGGTGCCCTCCGGGAGACGGGTCCTC
Source organism: Leptobrachium leishanense (assembly GCA_009667805.1). NCBI lineage: Eukaryota > Metazoa > Chordata > Amphibia > Anura > Megophryidae > Leptobrachium > Leptobrachium leishanense. Next base: position 146,046,940 of record CM019068.1, on the reverse strand, counting down.
CAGCCATCGATTCCCGTATGTCCCTTTGGCCAGGGCCACCAGTCTGGTGAGGGCGTTGGGGTATTTTCTTACCCATATGAGCAGCCGGAAGACACCGGAAAACACCACCAAATCCCGCAATCACCTCTGGTCAGGTCAGGTAGTATAGGCCCGAAGTAAAGGCCCCAACTCTCCGGGTCAAAAATATCCTCACCGGGTGCACAGAAATGTCCACCCGGGCTTACTAGGCAGTCCGGTAGTAGGGGGGAGCAATTCGGAAGCAAAACGAGTGGAAAAAATAGCGAAAAGTCAGCAATTAAGCAGGACCCTACAGTTGATTTTAAACTGCATTCGTAGAACCACTTCTGTTTACATTTACATATACGGTTTTTACGCTAACCCCCCCCCTCATTTGCGCCACTGGAGTAACTCCCTCATCCCTAGTTTAAACCTTTTTAGTTTAGAGAAATGGCGCCTTAGAGGGGATCTGATAACTTTATATAAATATTTATGGGGCCATAATCAACCATTGTCTGGAAACCTATTCATTAACAGGACTATACACAGGACACAAGGTCACACATTTAGACTGGACGAAAGGAAATTCAGTGCTTCAGACTGGGTTTTTTGCCTTCTTTTGGATCAACAGCAGTAGGTGATGTGTGAGAGGCTGAACCCGATGGACGCATGTCTTTTTTCAGCCTATGTAACTATCTATGAAACTATAGAGGCAGAAAGGCTTGCTGGGGTCAGGTAGGCCCAAGGCTGGGGCCTCCATCGATAGAGTCTTTAGCTGGAGAAAGGCACTTGTCTGTTCTTCTCCCCTTCTCGTACTTGGCGGCGTGTCTGCGGCTCAGGGATACGGCAGACTGCTTTTTTGCATTAAGGACCCTTTGCACGCTTTGTTCCTGTTAAATGAAAACCTAGATATTTTACACTGTATCTGCAAATCTGTGCTTTCTTTTTAGACACTTTGTAACCTGCTTGCCATAGGAGATGTAGCAGCTCCTTTGTTGCAGCTATACAGTCTTTTTCAGTGGGGGAGGCAAGCAGTAAATCATCAACATATTGCAGCAGTACAGCTTTGGCTGAGAGTGAAAGGCCAGGAGATCCTGAGTGAGAGCAATGCTGAAGATCGTGGGTGAAGTTTCCTTTGAAACCTCGAGGTATTCGGGTTAGAAAAACGCGTCTTTCAAGTCTAATACAGTGCTACACTGTGCAGGGTTATTTGCAGCTTTCAAATCTCGTACATGTCTATACTCTTGTGTCCCCCTTTTTTTTTTCCACGGGAAGGAGAGGAATGTTTCATTGTGACACGCAGAATTTCAATATGCCGTATTTTAGAAAAACGTTGCAAATGGGTCTCAATATTCTGTTTGGCTTTCTGGTATGTAATTGAAAAATAAAAGCTTTTAATTTCCTGCATGAATATATTTATTTATAAAGGATTTTACCAGGAAGCATACAATTGAGATTTCTCTCGTTTTCAAGTACGTCCTGGGTTCAAGAACATTGAAATGTTACAGTCGTTACAGAAATACAAAGTAATACAATGCAAGATAATAAAAAAAAAGACATATTAACAGAAAATAAATATGTAGTAAATAGTCATTATGTTACATGTTTACAGGTACATTCCGCATTGAGGTATGTTAATAGGGAGCTCTTGAGTGACTTACAACTGGTGGAAGATTTGATGGCATCTGGGAGGTTATTCCATAACTGCGGTGCTCTGTAGGAAAATGAGGATCGAGCCACTTTCTTTTTGTATTGTGGTATTGTAAGTAAGGTGCTGGTCCTGGTCGGAGGTTATAGGATGAGGGTACGGCTAGGGGAAGCAGCCTATTCAGGTAGGGTGACCGCTTCCCAGAAAAACACCAGGTTGGTTGGAAAGGTGAAGGGTGCATTTAGACTCCAGCGACGGCCAGTTTAGCTCTTTTTTAACATGTCACAATGGTAGTTACATTGTAGTGCAAAGCGGCAGAATGAGTTACAATGTAGTAATTTTCTGGAGGTGCGTTTGTGGGGCCGCTGCATACACTATGTGACGTGATGGTTGTCCGTCGGCTGTCCTGCTCTCCAGATGCCCCTGCTGTGGATCAGCCCGACTACCGAGTGGCTCGGCACTCGGCGTCCCAAACAGCCTGATCCGCTGGTCCTGGGTGCTGGGAATGGCTTTGGCATCGTTAGGGGCCGCTGTATGGAAGTGGTGCTGTCTGGGGTAGTGGATTTGAGGATCAAGCAAGGAAAAAAGAGAGAGCTATTAAGCACTAAGGGTATCTTCAATTTAAGTCATCATGTTTTAAAAAGGAAGGAAATTCAACTATATAACTATTAATAAAGGGCTGAAATTTGCCCCAAACACGTATGCCAATAAATTCAATATATTTATAGATCTACAAAAATTTAAAAGAAAACTTTGTTTAAAGATATTTTTTTAAACAAAAAGCCCTATTGAGAAGGCAATTGTCGATGGAGGTGATATCTTTAGACACACCCAATTAAAACCAAAATCTACGTTTTATCCTAAACTTATGATTTCGGATCAAATGAAACTATTTGAATTATCGGTAATGACCAATGTTGAAAAATTAGCCTGTAAGAATCCTGTCCAAAATTTAACCCAGCATGAAACGGAGGCCTTTAAAGACCTTATGGATAATAAGGAAATAGTAATAAAGCCAGCTGATAAAGGTGGTGGCCTGGTTATCCTATCCAGTGATCATTATAATAAAAAAGCATTAAGAATTCTATCATTCTAGAATAACATATGAACCTTTAAAATCAGACCCTACACAGGAATTAGTTAGAATATTAGAAGAACTTCTAAATTATGGAAAATCTGAGGGGATTCTGAGTGAAAAAGAATATAGCTACCTACGGATACCGCATCCTCGTATACCTGTGTTTTATTGGCTTCCGAAATTATCGGCTGTATCTTTCTCATAATGATGTTTCGAATTTTCTATTTTAGACAAATCTGTTGTAACCAATCTTTCGAAAACCTCAATGGGGCTAGATTTACATTGCTGAGGATAAAAAGTAGATCTATTTCTTAAGTTTGTATATATATATTCAGTAGGGTTACAAAGACTACTCTCAATCGGGTTTTTACAGAAAAAAAAATTTTGAGAGTTAAATTACGAACGAATTTCTTCACGTCCACCAATGCCCTAAAGCTATCGTGGTTCCGAGTGGGGGCGAATTTTAAGCCCTTATTCAATACATCTATATCTGTGGTGACTTTAATTACAACCAAATGTTTAATGATGAGGTGGAAATTATTACGGATAATATTAATGAATACACTTTAGAAGACAAATTTAAAAATCTTCAGAATCTAATGAAAAAAGAAATGTGCCTCAAATGGGATATCGCCATTTTTGAGAGGTACTTAAATGAGAAAATTACTCAGAGGATTAAATTTTTTTAAAAATCCAACCTTTGATAGGGAAGTACCAGAATTTATGACCATCTGGAACGAGGCTTTGGAAAGCTTCTCATTCCATATGATGGGAATAGTGATCACAAGAAAAAGGGAAAACTTAGCCAAGTTCAAAAGTCTATCAAAACAAACTGAGGTCTTTCTGAGCAAAGAAGAAAATCAGACCAAACAAATAAAGATTAAGAAATATAAACGTGATAAGGATGACTATCAAAATAATCAGGTTAGAACCTTTTAATGTGCCTAGAGAAAAAAGATCTACCGAGTATCAAAGCTTTCAGTATAAAAGAAACTCATTCAGACAGAGAATTCACTCTAAACAGAAAAATAGTGAGTCCCAGTATGGAAATAAACGTGATAATTTTATAAGGAATAAGGTGGACAAATGATACCAAGATAATGGAGACAATGGGAGATACAAGTACAATCGAGTTAATGATCGTCACACAAATAGGGAAACTGAATGGACACATCCAAAAGTTACGTTCCGACCATAAAGACATCAGTCTAATCAGTATGATTCTAATATTAAAAGTATTTGAGAAATCGATTTCAGTTTTTATGGAAAACTCCCATAGCCAAAGTTGGAAAGAAAAAAGAGATTGGACAGCAACACCCACGATAAGAGGGAAAAATTTTTATTGAAGGGATCCCCATGGAAAAGACGAAGGGAGACGGATTCGGATTTAGAAACAGAGGATTCAGAGCTGGACAACAGAAGAGGGGGAAGAAAAATAGGGAGATTTCCAAAGAATCATAATTAAATGGATCTATTGCGCCTATCGACCCAAATCAAAATACATCTAATATGGCTGTACATTTGGATCAGGGAGGCATTTTTAACCTTTCTAATCGTACACTTTCCCAAACAGATTTAGTTGTATTGAATAAGGGCTTAAAATTTGCCCCCACTCGGAATCACGATAGCTTTAGGGCATTGGTAGACATGAAGAAATACGTTCGTAATTTAACTCGCCAAATTTTTTCTGTAAAAACCCGATTGAGAGTAGTCTTTGTAACCCTACTGAATATATATGTACAAACCTTAGAAATAGATCTACTTTTTATCCTCAGCAATGTAAATCTAGCCCCATTGAGGTTTTCGAAAGATTGGTTACAAAAGATTTGGCTAAAATAGACAATCAGAAACATCATTATGAGAAAGATACAGCCAATAATTTCTCTAAAAAAGAATGTGAGGCATTACGCTCACTTAAGGAAGATCAGAATATTGTCATAAAACCGGCAGATAAGGGGGGCGGTATAGTTCTAATGGCGAAAGTGAATTATATAAAGGAATGTGAAAGGCAACTAAATGATACTGCTACCTATAAGAAACTTCCGAAAGACCCCACTAGTGATATGAAAAAGTCCTTAATGAGACTGTTGGATGAGGGGTATTTGACCAATATTTTAACTAAGAAAGAATATGATTACCTCTCGATAGACCATCCAAAAATTCCAACTTTTTATGTATTGCCAAAATTGCACAAGAATAAAGAAAATCCCCCTGGCCGGGTATAGGTTCCATCTCATCCAGACTATTGAAATATGTGGACATCTTATTACAACCAATAGTCAAAAAAACAAGAGTTTATTTAAGGGATACTAAAGATATAATCACTACTCTTATGCAAAAAACTTGGGAGAACAACTACTGGTTAGTGACAGGTGATGTCACCTCCCTGTATACTATAATACAACACTCAAAGGGCTTGGAAGCTACATCTAAACTTCTGGAACTAGATGGACAGATTCCTGCTATACAGAGAGAATTTACAATAAAAAGTATAGAATGGATCTTGAACAATTATTTTATGTTTTCGTATGGATTACTATATCCAATTGGCTGGGATGGCGATGGGAACGAGATTCGCACCCAGTTAAGCCAATCTTTTTATGGCATACTGGGAAGAATCCTTTTTAGATCAATATCTGGATGCGGATCTAGTTACCTATCGTCGTTACATAGACAATATTATTTTCATTTGAAGGGGAGAGGAAAACTCTTTATTAACTTTTTTGAACTTACTTAATACCAATGAAATGAATGTCCATTTGGACTTTAAATACAGTCAAAAAGAGGTGGTGTTTCTGGATTTGAGAATTTATATTGAAGCAAATTGTAAAAAAAGGAACACCTATTTCAAACAGGTGGACGTGAATAGTTAAATTCATTTTCAAAGTGGTAATCTTTGTGAATAAATACTGGTATATACTTAAGGAAGATGAGGATTTAAAACATCTGTTGAGTGAGAAACCGGCCATCACTGTTCGAGGTGCCCAAAATTTAAAACAAACCTTAGTCCACATCTATATTAAAGAGGAGGAAAAGAGAGGATGGTTACAACAAGAAATGTTTTTTTTTATTGTAAAGGATGCCAGTCTTGTAAGAATTCTAATATTTCAACTAGCGAAAAGTGTATAAAGAAATATAAATCGAATGTTACTCAGACAGAATACAGTATCAAGGAATTAATTACATGTAGAACAAATAACATCATCTATATGTTGGAATGCCCTTGTGGACTCCAGTATGTGGGACGGACTGCAAGACCCCTTCATAAAAGGATCGATGAGCATGTGCAGAACATTAGGAATAAGTATATGCAACATAGTGTTTCTGCACATTTTTTTAATTGTCATGATTCATTCAGACCCTAAAGGGTTAATATTTTTGGGAATTAAAAGAGTTAAAAAACATTGGAGGGGAGGTGACAATATTAAAAATATGGGGCAAGAAGAAATGAGATAAGCACATACCCTCAAAACCTTTACACCATTGGGTCTTAATGTGGAATTCGATTTATGTAATTTTCTGTAGAAGATATGATCTATAATAACTCTGCTATCATGGTTGGTCTAGTACGCAAATGATTTATGTCAATACATTCCTTTTGCAAATCTTAGATATATTTTATATTTGATTTTTCAGTATTAGCTTTTATAGGACTGTATGCATGTTTTAATTGTGTAAGCATACACTAAACTTTCTTCCGTTGCGATTTTATGGAAAAATACGTAGTTGCGATATATACCCGGAGCTGTTCGATTTATGGCATTGAACCTATAGACTCACCAATTTGTGTTAAGTGGCGCAGCTGCTCCAGAGTTTGAGAGTATTTAAAGGGTATTGGTATAATGGTGACGTATGCTCTGATAAAGTCCCGGGGGCGGGACGAAACGCGTCAGCATCACGTCACATGAGAGACACAGATCCTTGACTCACTGCCGAGCGAAGGGAAAGACGGGACATGGTGATAGCCTCCCGGCGGCATACGAGAGACACGTAAAGAAACTTGTGTTAACAACTTGTTTTATATGGGTGAGATCGTATCAAGGCCCATAATTTTAAAGTACGTATAATTTGTTTTAGCAGGGTGTCGTTTTAATAAAAGGTATAAGCACTATCGACCATCTCTGTTTTTTTATATATATACTTGCAAGAGTAAAAAATATTACGCTATCGACGAGAATATTGGACCCATTGGTGGTTTTATTTCTTCTCCTCACACTACTGACCGACAAGGCAATGTTGAAGATCTTTAGCTTTTCCTGGATTGAAACTGAACGTTCCAAGAGGTCATATTTTCCTGAAATGTGTATCAGCGAATATAAGTATTCCTTTATATTCTATATGTGAAGGATTTGATCCATACAAGTGAACTGTCATATCTTATGCATCAATAACGTAGCGCAAAATCCCCATGTTTGTTTTATTCACATGGATATATTGCCCCCGGGCAGTTCTCACCTGCTCCTCTGCTGCCAGGCCCCCAGGCTCCGCTGGCGTTCCTTTAGGGATGGGCGTTCGGTTCGATGCGTTCGAGAGTTCGCATCGAACATCGCATGTTCGATAGTTCGCGAACTGCGAACATTTCCGCGTGTTCGTCTCGAGTTCGCCCACAATGCACCACTATGGACCACAATGTAGTTTTCCACTTCCCTGAAGCCTGTAATTGGCTAGAGCCTCGGACCTGACCACAAGACAGGTGCAAGACTATGCAATCACGGCTCAGAGTCCTGATTGGGCAAATTTTGCCCAATCATGGGCTCACAGAGCTAAGTCCCACAGCACACTATATAAGGCTTGAACCCAGCCCAGCCAGCACGTGTTTTTCTGCAGGAGTGAGAGGAGATTGTTCGGTCAGTGTGTCTTCTCACTGTGACAGTGACAGCTATTGGGGGGGGTCTCACTTGATGAAGATATCTGGGAATTGGCGGAATGTGTGTCTTCTCAGTCAGTGACAGCAGCAATTTGGGGGGCTCACTTGTTGCAGTTATCTGGGAATTGGTGGAATGTGTGTCTTCTCAGTCAGTGACAGCAGCAATTTGGGGGCTCACTTGTAGCAGATATCTGGGAATTGGTGTGTCTTCTCAGTCACTGACAGTCAGCTATCAGGGGGTGTCACATACTTCCATAAAATTTCTGGGAATTGTAATCCGTGTCTTCTCAGTCACTGACAGTCAGCTATCAGGGAGTGTCACATACTTCCATAAATTTTCTGGGAATTGTAATCTGTGTCTTCTCAGTGCCAGCTATTGGGGTCTCACTTCTAGCAGATCTCTGGGAATTGTTGTAATCTGTCTTGTCACTGCTGCCAGCTATCAGGGTGTCTCGCTGAGTTATAGCAGAGTTCTGCATATCTCCAATCTTTATACCAGAGTTGAATCAGAGTTCTGTGTATCTTTAATCTATATATCACTCACCATGTCAGAAAGACCAAAAAGGACAGGCAGACGCTCCCAGACACAGATAAGAGGGCAAGCAGCCTCTGTGTCGGAAGGCAGTGCCCCTGGTCGTTGTGGACGTGGTGCATCCTCTGCAGGGGCATGCTTGTCCTTTCTAACTCGTGCTGGCCATATTATGCAGCAGCAACATACAGAGGATTTGGTGGATTGGCTAACAAGGCCATCCTCAGAGTCCTCTGCCAGCCAGGCTTGTAGTGGTTCACAGTCCACCTCAGCTGCCAAAGAATCTAATGCAGCCTCCATGTCCACACAGCTACTCTTGCCGTAGCCTCACCACCATACACGGAGGAGTCTGCTAAATTGTTTGACTACAATGACAGTGACATGCTGCATGAGGATGTGCAGCAACTCCAGTGCTCTGATTCAAACTCTGAGGTTGAGGAAGGGAGTAAAATTAGCCTAGAGGGAGGGGGTGCCAGCAGTGACACACAAACAACTGGCACTCCTGTTGCCCCAGCAGCTGCAGCATACTGCCAGGTTGGCTCCAGTGATGAGGAGATAGTGACCTCATCATCACCTCCTGACTCCACCTGGGTGCCTGATTGAACAGAGGAGTCAAGTGAGGAGGAGGAGGAAGCACAACAAAAATGAGGCACAACGACCTCTATGACCATCCGTAGCCAGTCCAAGGCATCAGATGTCAGAGCTGCTCAGGTGCAGAGCACTGTTGTCCGCAGCACACGTCCGGGTACTCTCCTGTCTGGGAGTTCTTCACAAAATGTGCAGCAAACCGCAGTGTTGCTATTTGTAAGCTATGTGAGAAGAGGGTCAAGCGTGGGAAAGACACAGGACGCTTGGGTACCACGTGCTTGAGGCGACATATTTATTTATTTATTTATTTTATTTATAAAGGATTTTACCAGGAAGGATACATTGAGATTTCTCTCGTTTTCAAGTATGTCCTGGATTCAAGAACATTGAAGTGTTACAGTTACAGAAATACAAAGTAATACAATGCAAGATATTAAAAAACAAACACAAAAAAAACCCAACACAAATATACAGATTAACAGAAAATAAATATTTAGAAAAATAGTCATTATGTTACATGTTTACAGGTGCATTCTGTATTGAGGTATGTTAGTAAGGAGCTCTTGAGTGACATAAGACTGGAAGATTTGATGGTGTCTGGGAGGTTATTTCATAATTGTGGTGCTCTGTAGGAAAATGAGGATCGAGCACTGTCTTTTTGTATTGTGGTATTGCAAGTAAGGTGCTGGTCCTGGATCGGTGGTTATAGGATGAGGGAGCTGCTGGGGGAAGCACCTGGCATGCATCCCGTTGGCGCAACATTTGCGTAGGTCCTCCTCACCTGTCTCTACCCCCACTATATGTCCTGCCATGTCATTGACTCCATCCTCCACTGACAAGGATGATGCTACAGTAATGGGTGTACCAGGTCCTCCCTCAGAATGTGACAGCATCCCATCACCAGCTACAGATTTACGCACTCAAATTTCGTTGCCCCAGTTGCTGCAGCGTAAGAAAAAAAATATAGTTCCAACCATCCCCATGCACAGCGTCTAAATGCCAGCTTGGCAAAATTACTCACATTACAGCTGCTGCATTTCCAGCTGGTGGACTCTGCCTCCTTCCGTGAATTTGCAGAATGTGTTGTACCACAGTAGCACGTTCCGAAACGCCGGTACTTTTCACGGAAGGCCATTCCAGCACTATACCAGCACGTGGAAGACAATGTTATGGAGTCATTGGGAAAGGCAGTCAGCAAGGTGCATCTCACTTTAGACACATGGTCCAGCAAGCCTGGACAGGGCCGTTACATTTCCTTCACGGCACAATGGGTAACTCTGCTTGCAGCTGGGAGGGATCCAGGACAGGGCTCTGTGCTGGAGCTTGCTCATCCACCACGCCTCCAGAAAGCTGTTTGTATGAGGTCTGTCTGCTCCACCACCTCTTCCTCCTCCTCCTTCTTCACTGTCTCTGGCGAAGTGGCAGTTAAACCAACGCATGACGGGGGCTACGCAATAGCTCAAGCAAAAAGATGCCATACTGTGCTTGAGCTGGTTTGTTTAGGGGACAGGAGCCACACCGGGCCATAAATTGTCAGCTCTGCAGGGGCAGGTGCAGAGCTGGTTAACACCACGCCAGCTTCAGCTGGGAATGGTCGTCTGTGATAATGGCAGCAACCTTCTCTCCGCCCTACGCAAGGGTAAGTTGATGCATGTACCATGCCTAGCACACGTCTTAAATCTAGTGGTACAGCCAGGGCCGGCCCAAGTCACTGTGCTGCCTGGAGCGATGGATGAAATGCTGCCCCCCAAAAAAGACGTGACATGTATGAGCGTATCACACAGTTCCACAGCAATAAAACTCACAGGAATGTGCACTGTCTAGGAGTGTATCACAGCTCCACAGCAATAAAACTCACAGTAATGTGCAGTGTATAAGTGTGTCACCCTGTAAATAGATATTTTTACTTTCTCGAGCAGGCAATACAGGCGCGGGAACACTGCAATAGAAGGACTTACACATTTATATACGACACCATGTTTTTATGATAAATATTTCTACCAAAGTGACAGTAGGAGGTTTTTTTTTTTTTTTTAAAGTTTTTATTTTGTAAATAACGAAAAGGTCACAAGTTGACCGGTAATATTGGCCTCGCAGGGCCACAGGAACTCACATAAAATCCCATACATAAAAGGGTTCAGCTATACTAGATAGAACAGCAGGAAACACGACATCAAAGGGCCGTCATAGCATACATAAGTAACGAAAATGACATCAAAGAGCGGAAAGAAATCATCAGCTTAGAAACATGAAGTTAAAATGAAAAATATCATCGGAAAATTCTAGGATATCTTTGGTGAGTCATAATGAATAAGGGGGGGTTATCAAAATCGTCTGCCAAATACGGTTCAACAAAGGATAGAAGGAAATAATAGACAAGCAAGAAATCAGGTATAGGCATCCATGGAAATAGTGTCTCTAATTGATATCTGGAATACAGCAGGCAGGGTTACGTTAATGTTTTTACATGACATAATAAGAAATATATCAGGTAAAACCACATAGGGTCATCACAAGAAACTGCACGTATACAGAAACAGCGTATCGATCCTCCAGGAAATGCTAAAATACGAAGAGGAAGGACAGGAATCATAGAATAGAAAGATAAATGAAACATTTAAACCTTCGTAAAAGAAACTAAAACTAAAAGGAGGAGAGATCAGAAAAGGCTAACACCTCGACATTCCCCGGGTAGGGACGAAAGAGAGCTATATAGCGTTCCGGCCCCTAACCCAGGTCTAGAGACTCATGGAAAGACCCTCCGTGACCCGGGCCAGGTGTCGCTCGGGGAGGGGAGAGGCCCAAGGAACTCAACAGATGCCAGGCTGCCGTTGGAGTAGACACCAAATGTGGCACGTTATCATGGCAGATATGCATAGATCCCGCCACCCCCCAACGGTATCGAATCCCACTGCTCCTCAAATAAGCGGATATCTCCCGAAATTGCCTCCGGGCAACGAGTGTCAAGAGCGGAAGGTCATTAAAGAGAGTCAGGTAGTGGTCCCCGAAAAGTATCGGAGCCCGGGCAACCGGTTTTGACATCAGCTTACGTTTGTCCGACTCTTCCATGGCAATCGCGAGCACGTCCCGAGGGGAATCTGCTGGTGCCGTCGCCGCTTTCCGTAGTCGCGCAACATGTCGAAAGAGAGGGTTGGATCCTGCCGGAGCCCCCAAAACGTGTAGCGTAAATTCGTTAACATACGGCAACAAGGCATCTGCAGCGATCGTCTCCGGGATTCCTCTGATCCGCACATTCCTCCTGCGGTGTCGAACCTCTGCAGCCTCCACCGCGCCGGTGAGCAGGGTCACCTGTTGTTGTAGAGCCTCCACTTGCGGCGCAATGAGGGCCTGAGTCGCTACAACTTCCTCAACCCGAGACTCAACAGCCGTCAGCCGCCCCTTAACGGTCACCAATTCTGTTTTCAAGGTCTTGAAATCTGCACGCCACATCGCTCTCATTTCCTCCATCGACTCTCTTAGCAGGCGCCGGATATCACTTTCCGTGAAGGGCAGTAGACCACGAGCGACCTGGGACGTAGCATCTTGTGTCTCACCTTGTTCGGCAGCCGCAGCACGTATCGCTCCGTGTGCTGAGGGGCCAGATCCGACCGACTGTTGTCGCACCTTAGCCGGGTCCCGGGGTGACCTTCGGGTAGCTGCAGAGGCCTCCGACCAGTACGGATCCTCGCCGTCGGAAGAGTTCATCGTGGGAGACAGGTAAGTACGTGGAGCAGCCTGCTGTTTTCTTCTGCTTTCTCCCAGAGAATCTCGTATGTCCCTCTGTCGGGGACTCTCCAGTGGCTGGGATTTTTTCCCCGATTTCCTCCCCATGATTGTAAATGGATTGCGTGCAGTGCAACAGGACGGAGGAGCGCCTCAAAAATGGCCGCCAGACGTAGGCCGCACTTCACGAAAGTCCCAAAAACGGCGCCACAAGGGGCACAAACCGGAGCTCCGGAGAAGAATGAAGAGCCAGCAGGATTCCGCCTCCCGGGGGTATAATTCTCTCGAGGGTGAGTCGCTGGAAAATGCAAAGTAATCTTAAAGTAGCTGGAGAGCGCTCGAACCTGCGACTGCCACAGTAGGATGTTTTAACCACGAATTCCCAGTCTGGAGAGCAGACAGCCAAGCCGCATGGGAGCCTTTGTTACTCAGTAAAGGCAACTATTCACAGTCTGGCTGCCTCCCACAACAAGCAAATTGCAAAGAAAAAGCAACACATGTGTACCCTACTGGGGTGTAATACAGAGGCTTTATCCAGCCAGTAGGGTTATACACATATTGTAAGCAACACCCAGCCAATCTTTAGAGCACATAAGATGTCCCTGAGAGGTTAAAGTGGCACAGCAGGAGGGGGCGTGGCTAGCGGCAGACGGGAGCAGACGCATGTTAGAGGAGCTCCGCTGTTTACCCTATACCGGGTCACAATTACAGTGTCTGAACCGTCCGATTTTGATCTGCTGAGGGCCCCCAGGACGAGTGGACTGTGGTGCTCACGGCGCCGCTGATTTCCGAGCGTTTTATCGCCCCCATCTGACTTCCTGGACCTTCGGGCCTGGTGCGGCCTAGTTGCGGCGGCCATCTTGTGGAGCCTGGGGTGTTTCCTGGAGGCCATATCGGACCTGATTCCTGGCTGGAGAGACTTTACTGTCGACTGAGCATGGGGAAGAAGTTGAAAACACTTCCACAGCGCAGGTTGGTGGACACCAGACAGGCGGACATTAGAGATTCACTGAATTATAGACGCTCTGCAACAGTTATACCCCCCTCTTCCCTCCTGCCCATGGGGTATGACTCCTCTGAGGAGGAAGACTGCTCCTGGCACAACGGACGGGGGCCCGATTGGCCCGCCGAGACGTCCCGGGACAAGAATCCAATGACTATGAGTGCCGCTGCACGCAAGAGAGCGCAGAAAAAGAGGAAAAAGGCCTTGCAGCGGAGTTACCTGAGGCCACGGCTACGGAGCCCTCCGCAGGTGGCTCAGAGGCTGATACGCTAATGTCGGATGCGGAGGACCTGTCACGACGGACGGACGCCCGCAACAAGAGGGAGACCTACAACCGCAGCGGATATCGGATACCCCAGGGGAGACTGGCTCTCTATTGGGTGCAGCAACGCCTCCAAGCTCTGCCGGGACCCCTGCGGCTGCCCCAGATGACATGCGCCCCACTACGATGCAGGACTATAGAAACTTCATAGCGGAGATCAAATCAATATGGCTGACCGAATTATCTAACGTGCGCTCTGAGGTAAAGGAGGTGCGCTCACAGATGGTGGCGGTTCAGGCTCAGAATGTGGAGTTGGCAGAAGAACAGACGGTATTGTCGGCACAGGTGACTGCTCTCAGGTCTCAGGTGGAGTTTTGACACGCTCAGTGGAGGCTCTGGAGTCCCGGCACCGTCGGCGTAATGTCCGTGTCCGGGGAGTTCCCGAGTCGGTTACTCCAGCGGACTTACTCTCGTACACTAATAGTCTGGCACGCCAGGTTTTGGAGGATCCGCCTGACACCCCGGAGGTGTTTAGCACGGTTTACCGCATTCGCAAGGCTGCTGAGGCCCCACGGGATGCCCCGAGAGATGTGATCGCGGTCACAGCAGATGTGGCAGCCAAAACACGGATCATGACAGCGCCGGGGGCGCGAGCTGATGTCCTATTCGATGGAGTAACCCTGAAATTATTTCACGACCTGCCCTTCGCAACGCTGATGGCGCGCCGCAGATATCGCGAGGTGACAACTTTCCTCAGGCATAAAGGGGTCCGGTACCGCTGGGGTCCAGCCGGCTCATTAGTGGTTACCCATAACAAAATGTCGTATGTAATCTCGGACCCGGCCGAGGCCTGGCCTGTTTTACTGGGGGCAGGTTTTGCGCCGGATGGAGCGCTCGTCTCCCCGGGCTGAGAACTTAGGTGATGGGAATCTCTGACTTGTTTGCACAACACCTTTACGAGAAGCCGCCTCTTTTTCAATGCGTTCTTTTTAGTTCATGGTTTTGCATTTTTGACTCATGTTTCGTTGTTTATCTGATGTCTTTTGCTGCTCGGAAAGTTATAGGAAGACCCCCCTCTCTTTCTCTGTTGTTTTTTAATTTTTATTTTTATATAGTTTGAGGAGCTATTTAGATGGATTCGGGGATTGTGTTGTGAGCCCCTTTGATAACCCCCCCCTCCCTCATTGCCTGTATTGCTGTATGGGATTTTGGAAGTGTCTTATGCTCCCCTTTTCCTTTTAGGTTTCAGGCCTTTCCTCCCCCCCCCCTCCCTTATGATGGCATTGCCTTTGGCGCCTGCAGATGTTTCAATACGCCTCTTTATTTATTTTTTATTTCTTATCTATATAATGCTTTACGACAGTTGATATCACAGCCCTGTGTGGCTGCTTTCTTGTTGGTCGACATGTGGCCCTATTTGAAATTTCTAAATAAAGAATTTAAAAAAAAAAAAGTGGCACAGCAGAACCCTCGATATAATGCTGGGGCTTGCAGCATGTACAGCACACTATATCCCCATAGGCCTTGCACAGGCCCTGTCCCTCACAGCAAGGTTTCCTAGTGTGGAGGCAGGGCTGTGCACCAGCCCATCATAAGGCAAAACTAGGAGAGGGCATAGGCACATCCCTTTACTCCATGAGGGCAACATCCAGCGCCTGTGTGAAGCATCTTAGTGTATCTGTGTCTCTGTTTGTGGCTCTGTCGGTGTTTCTGTGTTTATTGGTGTATGTGCCTATATATATCTTATAGTATATGGGTTGGTGTTTCCGCATTTGACAGTGTGTGTGTTTTTCAGCATGTCAGTGTGTCTGTCTCTGTCAGTGTTCTTGTGAAGATATATGTCTGTCACTGTGTCTGCAGGAAGAGATGCCAAAACCAAACCTCCTCCAGGGTCGCAGTATCTCTCGGCAAGACCCACCGTTCCAAACTATAAGAACCGTTAGAGATCACCTTATTTACACTCAGGCAACAGGAGAGGCACATCACTTTACTCCATGAGGGCAACATCCAGCGCCTGTGTGAAGGATCAGAGCCCAGCCTTTACGTGGGACACGCAAACCATCACGCAGGGCACTCCTAGGCCTATACCGACGTGCAAGTCACTTACCCAGGCCATCTGCAGGAGGACCAGGAACTCGGGTGCCTCACTGGGGTCTGCAGGACATGACACTGCGGCCTCTTGCAGTCCCCGGGCTCCCGCCAGAACGGGTACAGCACAAGCTGTAAAAAAACACCGGACTGCAACATTCCACCTCCGAGCGTGGAACCTCGTCCAAGTCCACAGCGCTTCCCGCCAAATCGTGCAGCCAATCTGAATGCGCTCTGCAGAGGGGTGGGTTAATTACACCTCCTGTGCCTGAGATTCGGCTCTGTAAGGGAAGGGGTGGCGGAGTGAGGCCTGGCAGAAGGATAGGCTTTGCAGGGAAGGCGGGGCCTCATCTAGCTCCACCATTTGCTGCTGTGCACACACAGCTGTTAGGGGTGGCGCAGACAGGGAGCGGCACTCTAATCCATCAGCCTGACTTGCTGTGCTCGAGCTACGGTTCTGCAAAAAAAAGTGCAGCAACGGCAAAAAAACGCTACTGGGATTTGCCGCCTGGAGCCTTGCTCCACTGTGCTCCATGGTCGGGCTGGCCCTGGGTACAGCACTTCCTAACAAGGTACCCAGGGCTGGCAGAGCTTCTCAGCCAGGCCAGAAAAGTCTGCAGCCACTTCAGACGGTCATTCCCAGCAAGCGTTCGCCTGTCAGAAATTGAAAGAGAATTCCACCTTCCCACAAACCGTCTGATCTGTGACATGGCCACCAGGTGGAACTCGACATTAGCAACGCTGCAGCATCTGCACAAGCAGCAGAGGGCCATCAACGAGTACCTGTGTGAGTATGGCACAAGGACAGGTTCAGGTCAACTTGGTCCCCCCCCGCAGTGGCTGATGATCAAGGATGCATGCACTGTACTGTCACCATTTGAGGAGGCAATGAGGATGGTGAGCAGGGACAGTGCATGCATCAGTGACACAATTCCTATATTGTTCCTGCTGGAGCACACTCTGCAGGGAATTATAGATGTGGCTCTAGAGTCAGAGCAGCAGGAGGAAGAGGAGGCCTTCCCTAGCTCTCAAGGCCCCAGTCTTTCCGCAGACAGCATTCCAGCGGGTCCTCCTCAGATCAGACAGGAGGAGGAATATTTAAGTAGTGGGGGCATTGAAGGTGGGGATTCCTCAAGGGAGGGTTTGTGTGTCCAGAAACCCAAGGACTAGTACGTGGCTGGGAGGTGGAAGTGCACAATGGGGTCATCCTCATTGACCAGGAAGACTCAGAAGCTAATGCCACCTCCAACCTACGATGCATGGGCTCCCTTATCCTGCAAAGCCTGGTAAAGGACCACAGGATTTGTGCTATCAAGGACAGGGATCATTACTGGTTGGCAAGCCTTCTTGATCCATGATACAAGGGTAAAGTTGCAGAGCTCATCTTGCCCGCACAGAGGGAGGACAGGATGAAGAAACTTGAGGAGGCTCTAAAGCGACACTTGTGTAACACCTTTCCAGCCACTGGTAAGTTACCAAGTGATGACACAGGTGCTTCTGAGGCTGCGGATCATCAGAGGAATAGTGGTGAAGGCCGGGGCCGCTTGACTGATGCCTTTTTAAATTTTTTAGTCCACGACACCCAGGGACGTCAAATGTAGGCACCCATTGCCAACGTCTTCACCGTATGGTGCAGGACTACCTAGGGGCAAGGGCAGACCTAGATACCTTTCCAGCAGATGAGATTGGATCACTGGCCAGAACTTAGCAATATGCTATGCAGCTACTAGGTTACCCTTCATCCAGCGTGCTTTCTGAAAGGACATTCAGTGCCGCTGGAGGTTTTGTCAAAGACAAAAGAGTGCGTCTGTCCCCCGACTCTGTAGACCGGCTGACATTCATAAAAATGAATCAGTCCTGGATCAGCAGCTATCAATCCCCTGATGCTGACGTAACGGAATAGATCGGGGATTTCTTCTGCATTCACAAAACCTCCACCACTGAACTCTTCCACAATACCACAAAGGGGTTACGGTGTGAAGGCACTTGCTGCCACCAAAGGCAAAATATTTGGGTGCACTGACACCTATATTACCAGATTTATATCATTTTAACTTTTTGGACCGCAGGGTCCAAAATTGCCCCAGCAGCTCACACATTGATATATATTGCCCCCAGCAGCTCACACATGAATATATATTGCCCCTAGCTCACACAGGGATATATATTGCCCCCAGCTCAAACATGGATATATATTGCCCCAGCTCACACAGGGATATATATTGCCCCAGCAGCTCACACATGGATATATATTGCCCCAGCTCACACATGGATATATATTGCCCCAGCTCACACATGGATATATTGCCACAGCAGCTCACACATGGATATATATTGCCCCAGCAGCTAACACATGGATATATGTTGCTCCAGCTCACGCAGGGATATATAATTGCCCCAGCTCACACATGGATATATATTGCCCCAGCTCACACATGGATATATATTGCCCCAGCTCACACATGGATATATATTGCCCCAGCTCACACAGGGATATATAATTGCCCCAGCTCACACAGGGATATATAATTGCCCCAGGCCCTAGCTCACACAGGGATATATTGCCCCAACTCACACAGGGATATATATTGCCCCCAGCTCACCTCTCCTCTGCCAGGCCCCTCCTGCACAGTATTTATGGCCACTGCGTGCTTCCTACGAGCGGCTGCCGGCTAGAAACTCTGCTGCTCACGTGGGTTCCACCAGCCAGCCGCGATCTAGCGATCACGCGGCTGGCTGGTGGAACCCACGTGAGCGGCAGAGTTTCAAGCCGACGGCCGCTCATAGGAAGCACGCGGTGGCCGGCAATATTGTGCAGGAGGGACCTGGCAGAGGCGGCCTTGGCGCCACTTGTCCCCCTGCCCCCCTGCCCAGTCCGCCCCTGCTGCCAACACGCTAGCTTACAATGTGTAAGCAACACAATGTGTAAGACAACAGGAGAATGTCCAGTAGAAAGGTTCTTCAGTAGGGATGGGCTGCCGGGTACGAATCTGTTCGAAGATTGAATCGAACATCGGCCGTTCGACAGTTCGGCGAACGTCAAACTTTTTGCGATGTTCGCCAAAAGTTCAAAAAAAATTATTATTTTTTTAAAAAAATGCTTTAAAAATCCTAAAAAAAAATTAAAAAAAATAAATAAAAAAAAAAATCGAGAAATAAAGAGACTCTTTACTGCAGAATATTATAAGCAACGGTTTATTAGATATTGAATTAAAATGGGAATATTTTTAACATTGTAGCCTATGGGATAAATCATTCTTGTTGCTAAAACATCAGGCAGACACGGCCCTCTAATCAGGCACTGTAAAGGGCTGCCCGCCGGGGCCTCCCAAGGATCCCCTTGAGGAGCGAGGGGCCGCCAGATGACAGAGCTGCGACTGTGCAGGCTGGTCGGCCGGGTGCATGTGGCAGAGAGGTGGCGCAGGGAGGGAGCCACTACACCTGCGGCCACGGCAGACCCCCCCCCCCACAACCAGGATCCAGGGAGCCTTCACTGACCACCAGGCTAAGGTAAGGCAAAACATTTTAAAAAAAAAAAAAATCCGAGGACATTTTTAAATGTCCCCGGGAACATAAAATAAAACCTTTTTTTTTCTTTCTTTCCAATACTCACCTGATTCCTGGATCCACCAACAAGCGCAGCTTCCCATCTCCCATGCTGTTAGAAGCTGCATATGCCGGCGCACTGTGTGCAGCTTCTGAGAAGATACGCTATTAGGCGAAGGTCAGACGAGCGCATTTTGTACGGACTGTGCATCCGTGCACAACGGACGTACTTTCTGACTGACAACAAGGTAGTGGCCACACAGTCCGTTTTTGTGACTGTCGTTATTTTTGACTGATGTAGATGGAAATGAAAAACCATTTTGTCCGTCAAAAATGCTGGACGCATAAATGCAGTCCGTCTGACTTCATTCCATCACTCACACACAAAGCTATGCGGACGTTGTGGATGTGGCGCATTCCGCACGTCCGTTCTAGCGGTTTTACGTTCTTGCCTAACCTGCGTCTGTTTGCCGAGTCTGCCTTGCATCCGCACTTCTGTGTGGACGTACTTCGTGTGTGGGGCTCCATTGGTCAGAATGCTATACTGCCACAGACGTTAAAATATGCAGCAACACGGATGTGATAACTGCGCTCGTCTGACCTCAGCCTTAGTGTAGAGGGAGCGATGCAAAATGCGCAGCCGGCTTCCCCGCTACACTAATAGCGTATCTTCTCAGAAGCTGCACACAGCGTGCCGGTTAAAGCTAGCGTCAGACTGTAGAGGTGCTGCCCGGCAGTGTGAGGACTCATATGCTGCATTAATTACAGTATACTGTAACGGTGCTGCCCGGCAGTGTGAGGATTCATATGCTGCATTAATTATACTGTAGAGGTGCTGCCCGGCAGTGTGCAGATTCATATGCTGCATTAAATATTCTTCTTACAAATTTGGTTACTTAACCCGTTTGCGTTTGGATTGTAATATTGTGACATAAAGGGCCCCGGGTGGCGATCTGGGGGGGCCCCCGACGCATGGTGCCGCCAGCTGGCCGAATGCCAGGGCTCCGGCGGCACCTGGCACAGCTGTGAGTGATCAGGGGCAGGGCGCGGCATGATGATGCGAAGCCGCCGGGACCTTTAAATCAGGAGCGCGCACTTTACACCTTGCTTGCTGTGGAGTTTCATTCCCGCATCACTAGCTTACCGAATCAGTTTGTATACTTGTTACTGACCCTGCTTGTTCTGTGGACCCGATCTGTTGCTGACTTTGCCTGCCATTTGACTATTCTCTCTGTGTACTCCCTGCCTGTTCTGTTTGCCTCCTGTTGCTACTGGTGTGTGCCGATTCTCACCATATACTGTAGCGCAGTACTAGTGCCTAAACGTTGTTGACCCGGTTTTGTTATAACGACTACTTTCGCTCTGCGCCCCTGTCTGTTATATCTGCTGCTTGTTACTGCTGGTGTGTGCTACAGATCCTGCCACATATAGTAGCGCAGTACAAGTGCCTAAACGTTGCTGACCCGGTTTTGTTATAGCGACTACTCTCGCTCTGTGCTCCTGTCTGGTTTATTCCACTGCTTGTTACTGCTGGTGCACTTCCAAATTGCCATACATTATAGCGCAGTACAAACTTATATTGATCTCAGTCTGTGGTGTATATTGCTGGTGCTGTCTCCCTGGCCTGTGTGGCTGCTAGAGGTTAGGTTTAGTTGTCCCGACCAACCTAAGGATCAGAGGGTTAGAGGTCTGTTACCAGGGATCTTACCAGTTCTGTCCTGGGGAATCGTTACAAATATGCGGTGAACACTACAGCAAACGTTAATGCTCACGCAAGATCATAATTTTTCCCACTCGTTGTTGCTTAAACATTTCCCATGTTCTTGAACCCAGGACATACTTGAAAACGAGAGAAATCTCAATGTATCCTTCCTGGTTAAATCCTTCCTGGAGGGGACCTTAATTTTCGAACTTTTGAGCTTCATCGACTTGCATTGCGTTCGAATCGTGTTCGCGTACGAATTCAAACTTTTTCAAATGTTTGAGTTCGAATACGAGCCGAACACGGGGGTGTTCGGCCCATCCCTATTCTTCAGCTGTCTTCTGTCACACTCTAGTCCGCATTTAGTGTTAAATGGGTCCCTGTAAAATGTAGGCTTTTATTTTCCTTTTGTTTTGCTGATAATTTTGTATTATTTGTATGAGTACTAGCTAAGAAAACATCATTAGAAATGGGTAGTGCTGAGAAATTAGAACTTGCAGGACAAGCATGTGTTATTTCTGAGACTTGTTCAATGTTGGATCAGCTGTTGTCGGTGAGGTTAGAAGGACAGATAAAGAGAAGAGAATGTGGAAAGTTACTTTTGTAAGTAAATATAGGGAGAGGTTTCCTGGAGAGAAAGAAGTCAGGGAATTATTATTGCTAAATTTTTATTTTATTTATTTATAAAAAGGATTTTACCAGGAAGGATACATTGAGATTTCTCTCGTTTTCAAGTATGTCCTGGGTTCGAGAACATTGAGTGGTTACAGAAATACAAAATAGTAAAATGCAAGATATTAACACAAGACCAAATATACAGATTAACAGAAAAATAAATATGTAGGAAATAAAGTCATTATGTTACATGTTTACAGGTGCATTCTGTATATAGTCATTATGTTACATGTTTACAGGTGCATTCTGTATATAGTCACTATGTTACATGTTTACAGGTGCATTCCATATTGAGGTATGTTAATAGGGAAGTCTTAAGGGACTTTAGACTGGGGGAAGATTTGACGGCTTCTGGGAGGTTATTCCATATTTGCGGTGCTCTGTAGGAAAATGAGGATCAAGCCACTTTCTTTTTGTATTGTGGTATTGCAAGGAAGGTGCTGGTCCTGGATCGGAGGTTATAGGATGAGGGTACTGCTGGGGAAGCAGCATATTCAGGTAGGGTGGTAGCTTCCCAGAAGAGCTCTTAAACACCAGGTTGGAAAGGTGAATCAAGTACAACAGAGCAGTGTTTCTCAAACCTCTTCTCTCTGGACCCCCAACCAGGCCAGATGTTGCAGATAGCTCAAGCACAGCACAGGTGTTATGATTTGCTGCTCAGTGACTGCAGGATTCATTCAGCATTTCCCCAAGTTGATCTGCAAAATCTGGCCTGGTTGTGGTCCCGAAGAGAGGTTTGAGAAACACTGCAAATAAAGTATATTTGTTGACTGTAAACAATCACAGAAAAAAAATCTTTAGGCAGTTTTACTATTCATACAATCACTGAAATGTCTAAAAGTGAGCAAAGTCCTTAAAACCCTCAACAATTATCACCTGGGAAAAGAAAAGTATTTAAATGAGAGATCTACCACTCAACTACCCTAGATAATAACTTTTTGTCCTGGTTTCCTGTCCCCCAAGGCACTACCCGGACCCCCATACACCTTTTATGTCAAATATCTTGCATATATGCCCTCTTGGAGGGCACTCTAAAATTCGAACGTTCAAGTTTTGTTGACTTTCATTGAGTTCGAATCGTGTTCGAACCCGAACTTTTGAAATTGTTCTAATGCGAACCAAACACGGGGGTGTTCGGCTCATCCCTATGTGAGACCCCCTGATGGGTGGCAGTGACAAGACACAAATTAAAATTCCCAGATATCTGCTACAAGTCTGTGAGACCCCCTGATGGGTGGCAGTGACAAGACACAAATTACAATTCCCAGAAACCACCTATAAATCAGTGAGACCCCCTGATGGGTGGCAGTGACAAGACAGATTAAAATTCGCAGAAATCTGCTACAAATCTGTGAGACCCCCTGATAGGACCCCCTGATAGCTGGCAACTGTGACAAGACACAGATTACAATTCCCAGATATCTGCTAGAAGTGAGACCCCCCAATAGCTGCTGGCACTGAGAAGACACACTAACAGAACAATCTCCTCTCAAAAAACACGTGCTGGGGCTGCGAGGTAACGCCATATATAGTGTGCTGCGGGACTTAGCTCTGTGAGCCCATGATTGAGCCGTGTTTGGCATAGTCTTGCACCTGTCCTGTGGTCAGGTGCAAGGCTGTAGCCAATTACAAGCTTCAGGCCAGTGGAAACGTGCATTGTGGTCCATGGTGTGGCGAACATGCGGAAATGTTCGGAGTTCGACGAACAGACGAACGGGCGATGTTCGAATCGAACACCGAACAGATCAAACCGAACAGCTCATCCCTAGTGTTGATATTCTGGTGTAGAACGCCTATATAAATAGGTCTGGTACTCGATGGAAAATATATTCTAATAAAGTGTTTATTATTGGTGTGTGTAGTTTGTGTAAATGCATGCTGTGTGTAAAGCTGTGTGCATGAGAATGCATGCTTGCAGTGTGTGTATGCGTGTGTGTGTGAGATTGTATGCTTGTTGTGTTTTTATGAATGCATGCTTGCTGTGTGTGTCTGAATGCATGCTTGCTGTGTGTGTCTGAATGCATGCTTGCTGTATATGAACACATGCTGTGTGTAATGCTGTGTTTGGTTTGGTTTGTGTTGCTGTATGCTGTATGTGAATGCATATGTGTACATGCATCCGTTCAATAGAAAATTCCACAACAAAATAAAATATAAAGGGTCTGATTACAATAACGCGTGAATTTGTGCGCCAAACGTTGAACGTTAACGCGCGTATATCAACGTTGGTATTACAATCCTTGCACGTTTTTTCATCCGTCGAGCAATAATGAGTGTAAAACGGACGCGCACAAATGCGCGCGCAGAAATCAGTGTGCAGACTGGTTTTTTTCACGCGATTCAGCCAATCAGAATTAAGAACCACAATTATCTCACGTTAAGTTTTTGCGCCTGCCAAAATCAATCTGAGTATATATGCTGCAGCAATAATAAATGCACGCACAACTTCTGCATTTTATTGGTTTGGTATGAGTAGAATGTGTAACTATACTTTGCAGATTATTTTTGTTTGGGCTGGTGTATTTGGGTTCAGCCACGTCGTTCAGATTTGCCATTAACACCAGCTTTCAGGAGTCGCTAAAATTATACGCACAAAGGCTGTGCGTTACAAACTGTGCATAGATTGTAATACCATCCGCCTACCAGCGCACATTTGCGCTCAGAATGTTAAGTATAGGATGCACGCAGTAAAGTATGCTCACGCAGGGTTCGCGCATGTTCACCCGCGGTAGACTATTACATGCGTTTGTTGCGCTGAGATTGTAATATGCTGCTGAACACTGACACTAAGAAAATTAGTCACAGCAACGCAACGCTTTGACTCACATAGTGAGTGCCAGTGTCCAGCATGGGTTTATGAGGTCTACGTGCCACAGACGCCACAAGGGAGTATGAGAGGTAGGGCTGGGCCCAGCAACTGTCTCAAGGTCATTGGAACACCCATGATAGAGCAACGTGGGCCCACCACTCCTTCACTTGACCAACATGGATCTAGTCTCTCCTCCCTGCAAAACATTTATTTTGATATTTATTTTAATAATACGTCATTTAAAATTTATTTTACTATTTCGCTCTTTTTAACCCTTTCGCTGCTGAGGCTTTTCACACCTCTGTGCTGAGGTCATTTTTACCGGTTTTGCTCATCATGTTTAAACGGGTTTTGAAGGCTTATTTTAGTATATTACACAGACATATTATATATCGTTCTTTCCGTCAGACTCGGTAGATTCATAATATGTCATTATTATATGTATACGTTATGTCATGTCTGTATATTATAACAAAAAATGCAATAAAATATGTATTTTCAATAATTTACAACGTGTAAAGTGTTTTTTTTCACATTTTAACATGCGAGCAATTGCGGTTATATTTTGTATGGGGTGCGCTTGTTAAAAAAATTAGAGATGGGGTCTCGTTACATTTTTTTTTGGGGAAAATTACGCGATTTTTAACAAACGCACCGCATACAAAAATCGTTAGTGCAGCATCATTGTTCACATTATAATTGAAATGGGAACAATATTGCTGCATTAACGAACCAAATAAAAGAAAAAAAAATATAGAAACTTGGGTGTTCTACAGTCGGCGCCTGTCTCTGGGATTAAAACGGATGGGGTGTTGTGCTGCTGCCTTCCTAGGATAAGATGGTAGTGCCTAGGTCTACCTGGATATATGTAAAGAAAGGATGGGGTGATCCTGGATGGGCGCTGCACTTTGTAGTTTCCCTGTCTGGGGAAATGGATATATATGTGCTTGAGTGTTTTTACGTACTCTAGCTAGGGATAACACATGGGATGTTGTATGCTGCACTTGCCGCTTTAGATACACTTCCAAAGTAATGCAAGTGTTCTGAGTACGCTTATTCAGAGTAAATGCAATTTATATAACACGTATTATTCATACAGGGTACATAGACTGTGCATCAATTCGAAAATTGATGTGTGAGAACGACAACGCACCTATCAATTTTCGAATTGATGCACAGTCTATGTACCCTGTATGAATAATACGTGTTATATAAATTGCATTTACTCTGAATAAGCGTACTCAGAACACTTGCATTACTTTGGAAGTGTATCTAAAGCGGCAAGTGCAGCATACAACATCCCATGTGTTATCCCTAGCTAGAGTACGTAAAAACACTCAAGCACATATATATCCATTTCCCCAGACAGGGAAACTACAAAGTGCAGCGCCCATCCAGGATCACCCCATCCTTTCTTTAAAAGAAAAAAAAATGTTTATTTTTTTTTTATAATTTTTTTTAAATATATTTTTATTTTTAATTTTAATCTTATTTTTTTTTTAAAAAACTTTTTCACTTTCATGTTTGGTATCGTTGGAACGGCCATGCTCTGGCCGATCCAACCATGCTAAACATTAACCTCTAACTGCCACGGATCTGGAGATAGCGAGTTCATTGGAACTCCCTATCTCCACCATTGGTGGCAGTTAGGGGTTAACTCTAGGACTGGCGTCATCGTGCTACGCACGATGACGCCAGTCCTCAGTGGGAGTTCCCGGAGGCTTGGCCGACATCCAAGATGTCGGCCAGCTCCGGGAAAGGATCGCGAACCGGCGCTTTTCAGCGCCGATTCGCGATCCAGCTCCCCAGGGGTTAATGCCAGGCACCATTTGGAAGGGCAGGCTGTGCCCTTCCAAATGGTGCCTGGGTTAACCCCCGCAACGCCGCCGATCGGGAGGGAGAGAGGTCCGAAGGACCTCCCCCCCCTCCCTTTCAGGCGCCTCCTCCGCACATGCGGGGGGGCGCCTGAATTAGGTGTCATCGCGCTGCCGCGATGACACCTAATTCCGGCGGCTGCGGTTCCGGATGCCGGGCTGACATCGAGGATGTCAGCCCGCACCGGGGGGGCCAGCGATCGGCCGGAACCCGGCCGAACGCTGACCCCAATGGGAGGACGCGCTCAGCGCGTCCTCCGCGCAGCAGCGGTAATGCGGAGGACGCGCTGAGCGCGTCCTCCGCATTGAAGTGGTTAATATTTTGTTTTAAAAATATTTATGTAATATTTATTTTAATATTTTAGTTATTTTAATATAGGATTCTTTTTTCTTCTGTTGTGTTGTGTGATACACTCAAACACAGAGCAAGTTACTGTGAGTTCTCTTGCTGTGGAGCTCTTTTATATACACATACAGCATCTCACAGAAGTGAGTAGGGATAGCTGGCGGTTCGATCCGAACAGGAGTTCGATTCGAACATTGCCCGTTCGGTGAAAATCGAACATTTCCGCGTGTTCGCCCACAATGCACTTTTCCACTGGCCTGAAGCTTTTACTTGGCTACAGTGGTGCAAGACTATGGGCAAATTTTGCCCAATCATGGGCTCACAGAGCTAGGTCCCGCAGCAAACTATATAAGGCTTCCCAGCAGCCCCAGCTCGTGTTTTTTTTTGCAGGAGAGGAGATTGTTCTTTCAGTGTGTCTCAGATGTCTAGCAGATTTCTGTGAATTGTAATCTGTGTCTTCTCACTGCCAGCTATTGGGGTCTCACATAGGGATTAGCTGTTCGGCTCGATCTGTTAGGTGTTCGATTTGAACATCGCCCATTCGGCTGTTCGTCGAACTCTGAACATTTCCGCGTGTTCACCCACAATGCACTTTTCCACTGGCCTGAAGCTTGTAATTGGCTACAGCCTTGCACCTGACCACAGCTCAACTTTTGCCCAATCATGGGCTCACAGAGCGTAGTCCCGCAGTACACTATTTAAGGCGTCCCTCACAGCCCCAGCACGTGGTTTTTGAGAGGAGATTGTTCTGTTAGTGTGTCTTCGCAGTGCCAGCAGCTATTGGGGGGTCTCACTTCTAGCAGATATCTGGGAATTGTTGTAATCTGTGTCTTGTCAGTGCCAGCAGCTATTGGGGGGTCTCACTTCTATCAGATATCTGGGAATTTTAATCTGTGGCTTGTCACTGCCACCCATCAGGGGGTCTCACAGACTTGTAGCAGATATCTGGGTATTGTAATCTGTGTCTTGTCACTGTTGCCAGCTATCAGGGTGTCTCGCTGAGTTATACCACAGTTCTGGAAATCTTTAATCTAGGTAACACTGTTGAATCAGAGTTCTGCATATCTCCAATTTTTATAACAGAGTTGAATCAGAGTTCTGTATGTCTTTAATCTATATATAACTCACCATGTCAGAAAGACCAAAAAGGACAGGCAATGAGGTCATCCA
Organism: Leptobrachium leishanense; assembly: GCA_009667805.1. Lineage (NCBI taxonomy): Eukaryota > Metazoa > Chordata > Amphibia > Anura > Megophryidae > Leptobrachium > Leptobrachium leishanense. Next base: position 146,019,035 of record CM019068.1, on the reverse strand, counting down.
AAGGCGCCGTAATCCTCAATACTGGGAGCCCAGAAGCCCAGCGCCGAGTCTCCAGGAATGGGAGTGCCGAAACCCCCTTCACATATAGCAATGAAAAAACAATCCGGGACCCAGGCAGCTGCGGCTTATGTATTTATTCACGGGAGTGAATAAGGAGTAAAAAGGACAGGCAGACGCTCCCAGACACAGATAAGAGGGCAAGCAGCCTCTGTGTCGGGAGGCTGTGCCTCTGGTCATCGTGGACGTGGTGCATCCTCTGCAGGGGCACGCTGGTCCTTTCTAACTAGTGCTGGCCGTCTTACACAGCAGCAACATACAGAGGATTTGGTGGATTGGCTAACCAGGCCATCCTCATCCTCCGAGTCTTCTGCCAGCCAGGCTTGTAGTGGTTTACAGTCCACCTCAGCTGCCAAAACATCTAATGCAGTCTCCATGTCCACAGCTACTCCTGCCGTAGCCTCACTATCACACACGGAGGAGTCAGCTGAATTGTTTGACTACAATGACTGTGACATGCTGCTTGAGGATGCACAGCAACCTGCAATCAAACAGCTGTCAGTATGGAAGGGAACTCATCAATGTAAAACAGTGTTTCCCAAACCTGTCCTCAGAACCCGCTGACACACCAGGTTTTCCAGATATCTGAAGCACAGCACAGGTGATATTATTTGCTGCTCAGTGATTGCAGGATTCAGTCTGCATTTCCCCAAGGGGATCGTCGGTAAAAGAGCAGGGATCAGGAGTCTGCAGGCCGCACACATCCCGGGTCCCACTCCCCCCCCCCCATTCCCTGTACCCCAGGCTTCTCTGATGACCACACACCGCCACAACCTGCCGGGGACAAAAGCCAGAAGTCGGAAGTGAAAGACGCTCCAGGAGAGAGAGGTGAGATACACACCAAACTAAGGGGTACCATCTGCTTACAAGCTGAGCCTGAGACAATCGAGGCTCCATCATCGGTGAGTTAGACTGAAAAGTCAATTCTGACTGCCATTCTTATTTACTGTGTTACACTATGGGAGCGCTGTCTCTCTGCCTGTATTTTATTTGAGGCCAACGAGCAGATAAAGAAGGGATACGCCACCCTATATCTGGTGTGAGGTGCTTCAACCTAGAGCGGGATTTACTAGGCTCTGTAATCTGTGAGTGAGTTTTTTATATACTCACCTGAATTATATGAAACAGTCTGCACTATTGTTTCTTCTTTTTCCTCTGTTTTTTCCCCTTTATAATCTGTCCACTGAGGAGAAGAGCTACGAAAGTGGGACATTTTATTCTACAACATGGCTCATATGCTGTGCAACGACTCGTGACCACAGAACCTGGTTTTATTTTTATTTTGCACATTTGCATGTGCACTTTACTGTGGTTTAGGACTTATCCATCTTTTAGCCTGCCAGAGAACTATTAGCACCTTGTGTATCACCGCACAATTTGTGTATGCACTTTACTGATAAGTGGATTTTAGAAGCACACGCACTTTATTTTTATACATCATTTGTTGCATGTTTTAAGGACCTGCTATTACCGATTGAATTGTGGATTGCGATTTTGCACATTTGACTGTAATTTGCACACTTATTGCCACTTGCGCGGCGCTCAGGACCTGATGGTTCTTTGCGACATAGAGATATTGTTGATTCTATGCTCTAATACGAGTACCCGAAGGGCCTTTTAGGCCAGGGTCTTTGTGATTTACAGATTTACCACTGCGCCACTAGGACTGTTTTTGTTTCCTTTATCGTATTTGCACATTTTGTTGAGGTTTATGTGTAACACCTTGTAGGCAGCAACCCCAAATTCTATATCAACTAGCGCCTCCATAGACAACCCCCCTCTTTTCATTATTGATTAAGCAAACTGGCATCAAACCTGGCACCCCCCGCTCCATTAGTTTCAATGGAAAAATTTGAATAAGTAGCTGCTCATTCTCTTTATGAAAATCATCTTGGCTGTCATAGAACTGACATAGCGCTCCCCGCGCCAAAACCCCAAGACTTTTTATTTTCCTGGCAAAAACCCCAAAAGACACAGACATTTGCCTTGGGAAAGACTTTAGGTTCATTTATATTGTGTGGTGTGATTTTAAATGTATTGTAAATTGCTTGGTTTTAGTTTAAATGTGCTTTTGTGAATGTGAACTAAGATGTGTTTGGAAGGTGCAGAGCTTCTTCTGTGTAGAACGTAAACAAGTTTGAGTAATGTGTGATTATGCAAAGGAGCTTTCTCTTTGTTTATCTGTTATCTATTTACATGTCTGAAAGGTTGGGAGTCACCATGGTCTCAGCCAAACACTATCTGATTTCCTTTACAAAAGATTATGTAAATGATGTGTGATAGGAAGGCTAAGGAATGTTTATTGTAAATATCTAACTGACATAATGTAATTAGAATTTTAGTAGGTACATGTTTGTCATTTGGTATGCAAATTATGGCTATTGGACCTGGGCATAAATAGTGGCTTTTTCAGTAAAAGTCAGAGAATCCTGTCTGAACATATAGCTTGTCTGGTGTCTGATTCAGTGTACCCAGTCTCACCCTCAGAAGGCACAGAGCGGCCTTCTGGTAATTCAAAGAGGCTCCAAGGCAGAGGATCTAACCAAGCAGGTCTGGAGCTGCAGATCAGGCTGCTCGAGGCACTGAGTTCCGAGCAACTCAGCGGCCGGGCTGATCAGTAAGGGGGTGTCTGGAGAGTCAGGACAGGTGGGAAGAGAGGGGTTCCCGTCACATTGGCTCACCCCAAACTGAGTAGTTTTCTATTAATTAGACTGTTCTCTATCAGAAAAAAACATAAGCTAGCCTGAGCCAAACATTATTGATTAAGCAAACTGGCATCAAATCTGGCAACCCACGCTCCAACCCTGTTATTTTTTTTATATTTTAAGGGCAAAATTACATACTTGGTGCTAACGTTAGCCCAAGTAGTTAGCGTTTGGATTGTAATTTGCGTTAACAGGTTAAGTAACCCGTTTGCGTTTGGTAGCTTCTGCTTCTCTGCGCGAGGTCACTGTACTTTGTGCTCCCTATACTTAACATGGGGAACGCAAAGTGTTAATCAGCGTTAGGATTACAAAGTCCCAGCGCTCATTACCGTCCAGCCACGGTTAACAAAAAGTTAACCAGAGGAAAGACTTGGTGCTAACGGATTCCGCTTGTGCAGAATCCGTTAACACCAGCCAAAATAAATAAATAAATTGTATACTCACCTCCTGTCCCACGGCGAGGACCGCGGCTCTGTCCGCCTTCCCCATCCGGCGGGAGCAGGGAAAGACTGGGGGAAAAAGTCCCCCCAGTCTCCCCCTGCGTAACACTACGCTGACTGGCTGGATCTCGCAAGTCTATATCCGGCAGGTCATGTGACCGCCAGCGTCTGCTTCAATGGAGTCCTATGGACTCCATTGAGAGGATGCGCGCGGCTGTGCCTATTGCTGCCGCGCACATTTCAGGGCTTAACGCACGGTAACAATGCAGGCAGCTTTTTTAGCGCCTGCATTGTAATCTAGCGGTAAAACGGGTGCTAGGGGGAAAACTGCGGGCGCAGCTTTTCCTCGGTAGCGCTCCCGTTTTACCGCTAGGATCATAATGTGGCCCTAGGTGTACAATAAAAAAAATTAGTATTACCTACACCTTTTCCTGCTCACCTGGTGGATCTGGTCCTGGCGCGATGGCACTTCAAGGCGAGGTGGGGACAAAGAGAAGGAAGAAGTATTGCATGAGACCGTGCATGATGATTCAAGGCGCTTTTATCTGCCAGAATATTAAGGTCTTTTCATAAATCGCTTGGTATCTTTATTGTTCGACGTTTCAGTTTACTCTCCGTAAACTTTCTTCAGGATCCAAGTGATTTATGAAAAGACCTTGAGTGCCGCTTCCTTGGATGTTATCACAGTGAGCTGAGTGTTGCACCGGGCAAGCATGCAAATGGATTCTGAGTGCCAGATTCATGGATATATAAATATATATATTTATATATTGCACGTCGGCAAATGTGGTATATATGATCCAGTGCATGGCGTGTGATAAGGGCTGCTATATTGGTGAAACCAGCCTTAGACTAAATCTCAGGATGAACCAGCACAGATACTCCATCAGGAACACCAGGAAAATACATATTGTACCCCAGTGGGACATCACTTCAATCTAGCAGGCTACTCCATCCAAAACCTCAGAATTAAAATCCTCAAAAGCCATTTTAAAGATCACCGGGAACGCAAAACATATGAAATGAAAATGATCACATATTTCAACAGTATAAAACAAGGACTTAATGTACTGTAGATTCGGGTTTTTTAACCCACTATAATAACTTCACATAATATTCATAATTCTGGTTGGGGCTTGGTATTCTCTCTTTTTTTTTAAATTTTATTATTTTTCTGTGTCTTCCCCATACTCACGGTTATGTTTTTTTTTTTTCGTTTTGTTCCCTTTGAAGTGGACATGATTTCATCACTGTTGTCTTTCCTTTCCGAGCTGAAGCAGAGCAGCCGCCATGAGCATGCTCAGATTGCAGAAGAGGCTCGCCTCCAGCGTGCTGCGCTGCGGCAAGAAGAAAGTATGGCTGGATCCCAACGAGATCGCCAATGCCAACTCCCGTCAGCAGATCCGGAAGCTGGTTAAAGATGGTCTGATCATCCGCAAGCCGGTGACTGTCCACTCTCGTGCTCGTTGCCGCAAGAATACCCTTGCACGTAGAAAGGGCCGACACATGGGCATCGGTAAGAGAAAGGGTACTGCCAATGCCCGTATGCCTGAGAAACTTTCCTGGATGAGGAGGATGAGAATCTTGCGCCGCCTGCTCCGTCGTTACCGTGAATCTAAGATTGACAGGCACATGTATCACAACCTGTACCTGAAAGTGAAGGGTAATGTGTTTAAGAACAAGCGTATCCTGATGGAGCACATCCACAAACTCAAGGCAGACAAAGCTCGCAAGAAGCTGTTGGCTGACCAGGCCGAAGCACGCAGGTCCAAGACAAAGGAGGCCAGAAAGCGTCGCGAAGAGAGACTTCAGGCCAAGAAAGAGCTGATAGCGTCATCACTCCAATCCTCCTTTATGGCAGTGAAGTATGGGGCCCCATCACCTACCCTAACCAACCCAAATGGGACACCAGCCCAACAGAAATATTCCATCTGGAATTCTGCAAGCACCTCCTCCAAGTCCATCGGAGCACCTCTAACAATGCTTGCCGGGCCGAGCTGGGCAGACTCCCCTTATTTCTTGCAGTACAGAAGAGGGCGCTATCATACTGGGACCACCTAAACATCAGCAGCCTCAACTCATACCACCATAAAGCCCTACTGGCCAACAAGGACCATCCCAAACCATGTGGGCTGCAACAACTCATATCCACCCTGATCATCCAAAGCCCCCATGAAGGCAACCTGACAAAATATCAAATAAAGGCCCTAATTAATGATTCCAGGGAAAACTATATCAGAGAATGGAGACCTGATATAGCAAAGTCCAAGAAACTCACCATTTACCAATCCTTACAGAGGGAATACAAACTGGCCCCATACCTGGAGGTACTACAAGACCCCAAGGACAGACAGATCCTGAGCTGGTACAGACTGAGCGCCCACAGCCTGGAAATTGAATCAGGGCAGCATAGACAGACCTACAAGCCCAGGGAGAATAGACTGTGCCAGCATTGTGACCAGGAGGCCCTGGAAGATGAGGTCCACTTCCTCCTACAGTGCCCCAAGTACTCAGCACTGAGGGAAACTCACTTCCAGAGACTCTCCGCTCTCATCCCGGACTTCACCTCTATAGAAGAGACGAGGAAACTCCACATCATACTGGGAGAAGAGGAGCCGGCGGTGAAAATAGTTGCCCAATACGTCGCAGAATGTCACAGACTGAGAGGAACATGAGAGATCCTGGACTTATAAATCCCCAACACGGACTCGCCCCCATCCCCCTTCACATTATCCCTTACCCCTGATAATGTCCATGGACTTGCCCATTCCCCCCCATATATATGTCCCACTACCTCCCCTCCTCCCCATATGCTTTGGCAATGCTAAAATGTATTTGGTCCTGCCAATAAAGCTTATTTTGATTTGATTTGATGTGCCTGAGACAATTAAATGCCTTTTTTGCTGTTTTTTTCCCCCCTCTGACCATGCCATTTGGCGATGTACAACATCTAACACCCCCAACTGTGCGCCCTATGAATGTCCCAATGTTTAATTCTACCATTCTGATCAGTAAGCTTCTATACCTGACGAAGGGAGGATCACTCTCGAAAGCTTGTACTTTAAATGTAACGTTATTCCAATAAAAAAAGTATCACTACAGACTGCTATACTCGTGATTTTGGCATCTAGACTAACATGGCCTACCTAATTATATATATATATATAACACATGGGGGGGTTGCACTCAGCATTCAGTGCGTTGACTGGTTTTGTTTGTATTTTATTTTTGAGACGCACCCGCACTGAATGCTTAGTTTAGACTGAGTGCAACCACCCCATGTGTTTTTCATATGAATTTCCTGGGTATGCACCCCTCCCTGCCACAGGTACTCCTCCTCCAGGTTCTATTTCACCTTGATCTGCGGGAGCTCCATAAAAGGGACCTTTTCCTCAGTGAGTGAGTTTATCCCATGATGGGCAGTCATTAGGTTTGCAGAGTAGGACTTGCCAGAGGGTGGATTACATTGACGCTGTTGGCAGGCTTAAGCAATTCATGGCCGTTCATTGCGAACCAAATTTCCCCCATTTTATTCAAAGCTCAGAGTTAAGAAATTTTCAACATGTGGTAGAATCTGGTATTATGTACCCATGCATGAAGCTGTTGTTGCAGGTTTTTTGAATGTGTTTGACTGGAGTGCTCTCTCCCTGGTTTTGTGTATATATATATATATATATATTTTACATAAAATGTGCACGTCTGCATCGATGCCCAATTAGTGGTTCCTTTGCTATGCTATTTGCATAGTAGGACAAATTACATACAAGGTTATGCAGAGAGCACCGAAATGTCACTGACATGTCGGTGCTCTCTGATTCGCCACACTACGGCGAGTCTGATTCGCTCACCCTGCGGTGAATTCAGCATTCGCCGCAGGCTCCCTGAACTGCAGTGAATTGGTCGCCGCCGGACAGCTGCTGTAAACGCTGCTGATCAGCTGCCAAACGCAGCAGATGAGCTGCCGCACACAGCGCCGGCCAGCTGTCGAAAAATGCCGCCAAGCCGCCGGACGGGTAAAAAAAAAAACCACAATTTAAAGTGCCGAAGTTGAAATGCTGTTCGTAAAAAATAAAATAAAAAATACTACATGTAAATGTCTGGAATTAACATATAGGGTCCTATAAATAATTTAAAAAAAGGCCTGTTACATTTAAAAAAAAAAAAAAAAAAAAAATCGGTATTTAAAGTAAAATCCGAAAAAACAAGTTTGGTGAAAAAATCATGAAAAATGCCCAAAAAAATCTTCAAAAATAAATAATTTTAATCTGCAGCAAAAAATCTAATAAACAGTTTATCAGATATTGAATAAAAACGGGAAATATTTTGAGGCCTATGGGGTACGCCTGAATAAACCTGCCGACTGAAACCACCGAACATCTGGGCATTTCACTGACATTTCTCTGCTGTTTGGTTTCTGTGAATAGATTAACCATTGCTTCTCTATGGGGGATTTCACTACCTTCGAACAGGCACCATATTTCCTGGCAATTCGCCTAAATTTGGCAAACTGCCTGCTTTCTGATTAGCTGAATGACGCCGAAAATACACCGTATGGAGAAATTCATTGTTTGGTGCCATTTCGGGGTCAGATCGGCTCTCTCTGAATAACCCTTGAAGTAAAGTTACAGGGAACTCAGGACTCTGAAGCCCCGCAGTCGAAGAGGAGGAGCTTCACACATCGAGGGACAAAAGGTGTTAAATCACCCCAAAATAAAAAAATTAAATAATTGGGCAAAGGCTGTCGGCAGCATTTGCCCAATTATTTTATGGAAAAGGGAAAATCTATTTTCAATAGAGTATCATTTTAAGTGATTTTGGTTTTGCACCAAACATTTAATACTTCAATCAACAGTGCTTGAAAAATCGCTCACTTACCTAAGATCCATAGGTGAAGGGAGTGGAGTGAGCTGCGGCTTTCTCTGGCCATTATCAACAGACAATTGTGATCAAATGTTCCTCAGCATTATTTTTTGATTCTACGCAACCCCACTGAAGTGAGCATGCAGGACTTTTGCAGGACTGCCCTGAGCTCATTGGAGTCCATTGCACTCTAGGAGCTGATACTAGGGATGCACCAAAATTTCAGCAACTGAAAATTATTAAGCCGAAAATGGTGTTTTCGGTTTCGGCCAAAATAAAAATTTCAGCCGAAAAAAATCAGCTGAAAATTTCCCTTTCAAAATAGGCCATGGAGGCCCGGGCGAGCCGGGGGCTCACCACAGAGCCTGGAGGCCAGCTGAGCTGCCTGCTCGGCCGTCTTCCAAGCTCAGGCGAGCCCCTGGCTCGGGCGGGCCTCCAGGCCCTATTTTGAAAGGGAAATTTTCAGCCAATTTCTTTCGGTTGAAATTTCTATTTTGGCCGAAACCAAAAACACCATTTTAGGCCAAGCCTGGAGGACAGCCAAGTAGCCTGCGACAGCCAGAGGACTGTCACCGCTGGAGCTCAGGACCGAAGTAGGAGGACGTAGGTGAGTATGTAAGGTGCAACTAATCAGCCATGCGAACCTGGGCCTGGAGGCCTGGTTGAGCAAGCTGCTCGGCCGGCCTCCAGGCTCAGGCGAGCCCCAGCCTCCAGTCCCAGGTTCTCATGTCTGATTTTCGGTTTCGGTATCGTTTTCAGCTGAACCGATCCAGAATTTTCAGTTTCGTATCGGCCGGAAATCTCCATTTCGGTGCACCACTAGCCGATACTGATGACAGCGGCACTGCTTTTATAGAAACATAGAAAAATGTCAGCAGATAAGAACCTTTCGGCCCATCTAGTCTGCCCAATTACATGGATACTTAACCTGGATTTATCTTTTGTTTAGGATAGCCTTATGCCTATCCCATGCTTGCTTAAATTCATTTATTGTTTTGGCCTCTACCACTTCAACTTGAAGGCTGTTCCATGTATCCACCACCCTCTCAGTAAAATAATGCTTCCTGATGCTACTTTTAAACCTTTGCCCCTCTAATCTAAGACTATGTCCTCTTGTTTTGCTACTTTGTTTCCTTTTAAATGTACTCCCTTCCTCTACCTTGTGGATTCCCTTTACATATTTAAATGTTTCTATCATATCTCCTCTGTCTCGTCTTTTTTCCAAGCTGTACATGTTAAGATCATTAAGCCTTTCCTGGTAACTTTTCTCTTTCAAGCCGTACACCATTTTAGTAGCCCTTCTCTGAACTCTCTCTAAGATGTCTATATCCTTCTGGAGATACGGTCTCCAGTACTGCACACAGTACTCCAAGTGAGGTCTCACCAGTGCTCTGTACAGTGGCATGAGCACTTCCCTTTTCCTACTGCTAATACCTCTCCCTACACAACCAAGCATTCTGCTAGCATTTCCTGCTACTCTATTACATTGACTACTTACCCTTAGATCCTCTGAAATAATAACCCCTAAATCCCTTTCCTCAGTAGCTGAAAAATATGCTGCCTCAAGCCAGAATAGCACCATTAATGGTGAGCCACAAATAGAAAATAAAATCATGCAGCTTTTTTCCAATTGTGGATCCCAGTTAATGACTGGGATATGATTAGCCCAAGGTCGTAAAAGGGGCTGAAATGAGGAGGGCGAATTGGCGGTCAGGTTGCCCTGACACTGGTCCAGAAAGTGATCCCAACATTTCTGATGGAGTCCTGGAGAATGGGGTGGAATGAGGTAGAGCATCACTAATAAAACTGCCTTGCATTTGTCAGGCGGACACACGTACCCGTAGGTAGCTATGGTCAGCCCTAAGGCGGAACAGGAGGTAGGAACCCTAAATGCGATACCAGTCCTTAATCTTGGCTGGGTTACGCAGTAGCTAGGAGTGAACCTATAAGGCAGGGACGTAAGCCAGGAGGATAGAAACCAGTCCTTAGGGTGGCTGGTATACAAACAGGACAGTAAGCAGCACCAGAGAGTGTACGTCAAGCTTGTACACGTAAGTCAAATAATAAGCAAGGTAGATACACAGGTAACCAGGAAAACCCCGAACACTAATCACAATACCAGTCCTTAAAGTGGCTGGGTTAAGTGATAGTGGGTAGTAAACCAGATCAGTACACAGGGAAAAACCAAATGCAGCGTCAAACACAATAGCCGGGTCAGAGGGATACGGAGATACTCAGAGTCGGTCGCCAAAAGCCAGGTCATGCACAGAAAGTCAAATAGGAATCACAGAAAATAGCACCAAACGGTATAGCAAGCTAAAACCACGAAAGGGCACTGAGAAATGGGGAAAGCAGGTTTAAATCTAGCGCCCTGCTTGCTGATTGGTTCATGGAGGTCACATGGGGAGCTGTGACGTCGCGCCGCCGGGAGAGGTAACTAGGGAACGCCGGCGGCGCGCGCATACAGCGCAGAGACGGAGGTGAAGGAGACACCGACCCCGGAGCCGCAAGGGGGAGCGCCGGACCGGCCAGCGGCGGTGAGGCATGACAGCATTACAGTCTTGGCATCTTGCTTTATTTACCACAACTGCGGGCAGCAAACGGACAGAGACACCAGCATTCTACGAACATTGTTTGCTTCACTACTGGCTGCACTGCTCTCTGCTGGTAACGTAAGCCAGCATTCTCACCGACTCTTCCATGTCACCAACTCTCCCAACTCACTGACTCACCCATGTGCAATTCGTGTACTCCTTTTGTTCTGGCAATGATAGATTTCCATGCATTTAATGTAGTAGGGTACTGTTGCTTTAAGGTGTCAGCCATTACTAATGTAACCGGCCAACACCCTCGCTGCCCGTTCGTATGGACTCTGCGTTGTGTTTTGTGTGTTGTTGAGCATCAAAGATTAGACCGGCAACTGGATCTCTGGGAACATGCGATTTTAATCTGAGTAAAAACACATACAAAACACAGCAATGAGAATAACCTCTGTGATATCCACCTCCAGCAGTTTCCTCGTGCTCTGCTCTGCTGAGTAATATAGCCACATTACAATACAATAAATATATACATATATATACACAAAAAGAAAATACATAAATGCAACAGGAAAATACAAATAAAACATAAAAATGGGAACAAATCATACCTGAGTAAAAACATATATAAAACACGGCAATGAGAATATCCTCTGTGACATCCACCTGCACATACCAAGCATTGAGTTAACACAGGTTTATCACTTGTTGTGCTGATATTTTACAATCAAAGCCCTGTGCTAAACAATAGAGCTGTTTTACTCTGTGTATATGAACCTCCTAGAGGAACTAACATAACAACTACACATATATAAAGGTTAAATCTAACCACAGAAACCGTTTTGGGAGAACTTTTACATGGGTTTAGAACTCTAAGGGATGAGAATTTGAGAGCTTCCCATAACACTTCCTACCTCCAGCAGTTTCCTCGTGCACTGAAGGAAAAGCCCGGGCTCACAGGAGATGAGGTCATGCCTCATTAGCATATTAGCATTACCATTAACTCCTAAATGGCTGCACAAAATTAAAACAAAAACATCTGTCACACGGGGCGCTTTAGCGCGGTCCTCTAGGGCAAGTATGTCACAGAAACAGTCTCTTTATAGCTGAGTTTTTATTGTGGCACTCCAGCATACAAACCAAATAAAACAGAAATCAAAGCCTAACTCGTCTGAGTCCTACTAACGAAATATATGTCCCTTACTAACTCAGGTAAATAACAAAATAATGGAACTCTTTGCCAACCTTGCTTTTGGGACGCTGCCAACCTTAGCACTTCACCAGCGCTGCTACTGCTGCTTGTCTGTGTCTTTCTCTCAAAATGAATCAATCTCCTCAACCTCTTCCTGGTTCCTCACACCCAGGAAACATTTAAGGGCTTTTAATTAGCAGGTGTGGAGACCTTGCAGCAGAGCGGAACAATTTTAAAACACATATTTTCCTTCTGGGTTTAAACAACCCACTGCCCTTTCAAAAACACAGGGGGAATGTACACACCATCGCACACAATTCCCTTCACCTTATCACATATCCCCCCACCCAGCTCAGACCCATTGGGGCGAGCGGCCTTAGAGCAGAGGCAATGAACTCTGGAGAGACCATCAGCATTACCCTGGGCCGTACCAGCCCGGTGCTCCATCGAGAACCGGTAGGGTTGGAGACTAAGAAACAACCTGGTCACTCTGGCATTCTTTTCTTTGTTTTGCCTCATCCATGTCAACGGCGCATGGTCAGTGATCAGCAAAAACTGCCTCCCTAGCAGGTAATATCTCAAAGTCTCTAGAGACCACTTAATAGCCAGGCACTCCTTCTCAACTACGGAGTACCTCAGCTTGTGAGAATCCAGCTTCCGGCTCAGGTACATAACTGGATGTTCCTCTCCTCCATGCACCTGAGAGAGGACAGCACCCAAACCCACATCTGACGCATATGCTTGTATGACAAATTGCTTTGAGAAATCTGGAGCTACCAGAATAGGGCTAGCACACAAGGCTTCTTTTAGGATCTGAAAGGCCTGTTCTGCCTCCGGGGTCCATTTGACCATGATGGGGCTTTTGGCTCTAGTAAGCTCTGTCATAGGGCTGGCAAGGGTAGCAAAATTGGGAATAAACCGACGATAGTAGCCTGTTAAACCCAGGAATGCTCTCACTTGCTTCTTGGTGACTGGACGTGGCCAATTGTCAATGGCAACCACCTTACTTTGCTGGGATTTGAGGAGCCCGCGACCAATCGTATAACCCAAATATTTGGCCTCTTCCAAACCCAAGGAGCACTTTGCAGGGTTAGCAGTTAGACCGGCAGCCCGGATACTATCCACTACTGCCTGGACCCTAGACAGATGTGTTTCCCAGTCCTCACTGTGAATCACTACGTCGTCAAGGTATGCAGCTGCATACTCTCGATGGGGCCTCAGTATCCTATCCATCATATGCTGGAATGTGGCTGGCGCACCATGTAGCCCAAATGGCAGTACTCTGTACTGAAAAAATCCCTCAGGGGTAGAAAAGGCTGTCTTTTCCCTTGCTTTCGCTGCCAAGAGAACCTTCCAGTAGCCCTTGGTCAAATCCAGCGTGCTTAAGTATCTGGCTCTACCCAACCTTTCAATGAGCTCATCAACCCGAGGCATAGCGTAGGCATCAAACTTCGATATTTCATTCAGTTTATGGAAGTCATTACAAAATCGAATTTCCCCGTTCGGCTTGGGCACAACACAATTGGGTTGTTCCATTCGCTTTGCGAGACTTCTATAACACCCATCTCGAGCATCTTTTTCACCTCTGCGCTAACAGCTTCCCTTCTAGCCTCTGGGATCCTATACAGTTTTAGATTAATCTTTTTCCCGGGCTCTGTAATGATGTCATGGGTTATAACATGTGTTTTTCCTGGTACTGGGGAAAACACATCTCTGTTCTTAGACACAAACTCCTTCACCTCCTGTTTCTGATGAGGGGCAAGAGTGTCAGCAATATACACCTCAGGTTCCTTCCCACTACTGGCGTAAGTGGGTTTACCTTTAGATGTTAAGAGAGCTTCACGCTCAACCCAGGGTTTCAACAAATTAATGTGGTAGATCTGTTCTACCTTCTGTCTACCCGGCTGGCTTACTTTATAGTTCACTTCATTTATCTGATCAATAATCTCATAAGGCCCACGCCAGCTGGCCAGGAATTTACTTTCAACAGTAGGGATCAGGACCAGAACTCTGTCCCCAGGTTTGAATTTCCGTAACCGCGCATCCTCCTCATTGCCTAAACATACCAAGGGAGTCTCTGGCTCTCTGCCAGGCTCCCAATCGATATTAGGGAAAGGAAAAATAGCATCTGACCCTTCTACCTCCTGCTCCTCCTCAGAGCACAGTTTCTGCTGTAATGAGAACCTTTCCCATAATTGACAGAACTGAGGGAAGTCTCTTCCTATCACCACACCATAAGGCAATACAGATACTACCCCCACTTTACATACAACTTTCCCCACATCAGTGAGTATTTCTACGTCCGCCGTGGGGTATGAATGGGTGTCCCCATGTATGCAAACAATACTAACAGTTTGTCTGCAATCAAGTTTTTCAGGCTGGAGCAGAGTGCTCTTTACCAGAGTAACCTCACTTCCAGAATCAAAGAGTGCTTGAACACCCTTCCCTTCAACACTCACAGTCCTTAAATGGTTAATGTTCACAGTACTGGTTACCATACACAGATTTTTACAGGTTAACACAGTCTTATGCAGGGCTTGTGCTCCTATGTCGCACTGCATGGGCTCATCACCCTGACGTCAATTGCGGGCGATATGTCCTGGTAAATGGCACCTGAAACATATTATTTGCTCCTCGGTTTGGTCTGGCACCCATTGCCGATTTGTTTGGTACCTTTTATCACCATAATCATATAACTCCATGCTGGGCACAGGGCCTTGTCCTTTGTTGTCAGGTTTCCTATTTGCCTGGCAGTTAGGAGATGTGGGGGTGCAGCTCCTTTGCAGTCACATACCGCTCAACCAACCAGACACATCATCTCCTCAGGATCCTTTGGGTCTCCTTGGCTGACCCACTGTCGCAGCCCTGTAGGTAAATTCCTGAGGAAGCGGTCCATAACCATCATCTCCATGATTTTTGTCGGTGAGTTTGTCTCCGGTTGCAGCCATTTATGCGCAAATCTCAGCAGTTCATACATTTGAGTCCTAGTAGGCTTTTCCAAGTCATAAGCCCACTTATGAAACCTTTGGGCTCGTAGCGTGGGGGTTATTCCAATCCAGGTCAGGATCTCTCTTTTCAGGCGTATGTAGTCCTGAGCGTCGCGGTAAGGCAGATCCTCATAAGCTTTCTGGGATTCCCCGCTCAGACATGGAGCCAACAATCCTGCCCACTGTTCAAGGGGCCAATTTTCTCTGTCAGTGACATGCTCAAAGGTTGTGAGATAGGCCTCCACATCATCTGCCTCAGACAGCTTGTGCAGAAAGTCAGTCGCTCGAATACGCCGCTCCCTGTCCGCAGGAGGGCTCACTATACCAGGCTGTAAGGCTTACTGCAAAGCGTTTGTGAAGATTACTCTGCCTTCTTGCTGAGCTTCCCTTACACTTGCGCCACCAATAAGCGGTTGGTTTCTTGCTGTACCGCAGTGGCCTGAACCAAGGCTTTCACCAACTCCTCCATTATCACAGCCAAATGGGGAGAAATGAGTCTCCACCGGAATTCTGTTTTAACGTGCCAGGAACACTTTATTTTTTTTGCTGCAGCAGCACTGTGCGGATTAAGCCTTCAGCTGTTCACCACAGTTTCACCAGGCACTTTTCAAACTTCCATGCCCACATTCTCCACCATATTTGTCACACGGTGCGCCATAGCGCGGTCCTCTAGGGCAAGTATGTCACAGAAACAGTCTCTTTATAGCTGAGTTTTTATTGTGGCACTCCAGCATACAAACCAAATAAAACAGAAATCAAAGCCTAACTCGTCTGAGTCCTACTAACGAAATATATGTCCCTTACTAACTCAGGTAAATAACAAAATAATGGAACTCTTTGCCAACCTTGCTTTTGGGACGCTGCCAACCTTAGCACTTCACCAGCGCTGCTGCTGCTTGTCTGTGTCTTTCTCTCAAAATGAATCAATCTCCTCAACCTCTTCTTAGTTCCTCACACCCAGGAAACATTTAAGGGTTTTTAATTAGCAGGTGTGGAGACCTTGCAGCAGAGCGGAACAATTTTAAAACACATATTTTCCTTCTGGGTTTAAACAGCCCACCGCCCTCTCAAAAACACAGGGGGAATGTACACACCATCGCACACAATTCCCTTCACCTTATCACACATCCCAAAAGCTTCCTTAGGGTGAGACATTCACAATACTACAGGAGTTTCTCTAAAATGGGGGATATTAGGGGAATTAACACATACTGTGCTCTTAAAGAGACACACACATATTTACATCGGTTACATTCACCCCTCTTGAATTTCGCTAATATCCTGACCATTTAACACACAATGGTCCTACTGAACCAGTCTTAAACTAAACGTATTCACAGTTCAACATAAAGGTTACCTACTTTATAGGTTAAGGAACACCTAAGGTTGATCAAGTCCTAGATATCCTTAGATCAACATGCTGCCTTGTACAACATACCATGGTCTGGTACAGAATACTTTGCATGAAATTTACAAATTTCTTATACATTTCTTACACATATAACATATACTCTTTCTTAGGTATGCTATATTAGATATTATTGAAACATTTAAAATAATGAACGGATTGATCCTGACCTTTTTATTAGGGATGGGCCCACTCTCTGAATATTTATTGACCTCTGAGTCAAAGATTCAATTAAGCGACTGACCTTTTTTACTACCCTCCCTGTACAGGTTCTAACACTCTGTGTGTCAGTAGGAGTTGGTACTTGTGTGTCAGGATTACTATTGACGTGAGAGTCTTTCATCATTTCTGTTTGTGCACTAGAGTCATTGACAGGAGGTTCAGCCTCTGCACTAGGTATTTGATCAGAACGAACTTCAATGTTCTCAATTTCATTCTCTTCAGGACTCTGTTCATAATCAGTTCTTTCACTATAAACTGAGTGATTAGATTCTGAAACATTGTCATCTGCAAAATCTTGGTTTTCAGTTTCTTCCGAGCTATCAGAACTTTCCTCTTCCAATTGGTCAGACAACTCAAATGAACAAGACTCATTCTCTGTATCTTCAAAGTTGGACTTACGTTCTCAACACTTTGATGTGGTTCAACTGGTAAGAAATTTATATCTAGCATAAGATTTCGATGAACTACTTTTGACTTGCCTTCTTCATCGATCAATTTGTATATATTGGTTTGTAGATTCCAATCCTTTACAGTATAGACAGTTGGATCCCACTTATCTGCAAGTTTCCTCTTTCACTTTTGTTTGCAAGAAGCACTCTATCTCCATTGTTGAGATATGTACCCTTGATTCTTCGGTTATATCACTTGGCTTGCTTCTTCTGCTGTTTTTCAGTATATTTCTGAGCTATATGTGCGGCTTCATGAAGGTACGACATGAGTGAATTTACGTAGCTGCTATAATCTACAATTACAGGATCATGTAATACTTGTCCGAACATGACATCAATAGGTAACTTTGGTATACGACCAAACATAAGCGTAATGGAGCGTAACCTGTGGTCTCGTGCACTGTTGCATTATAAGCGAATGTCAGAGTCTGTATCTGTTCAGGCCAATTATGTTTCTCTTTGAGCGGTAAAGATCGAAGCATACTGCCTAAAGTTCTGTTAAAACGTTCAGTTTCTCCATTTCCCATTGGGTGGTATGCTGTAGTGTGCAACTTTGCAATGCCTGCCAACTTCAACAGTTCTTCTATGAGAGTACTTTCGAAGTTAGTGCCTTGATCTGTATGAATGCGTTGAGGGAATCCATAGACGCAAAAGACATTGTCCCATAACTTCTTCGCAACTTGTTTTGCTTTTTGATTGACACACGGAAAGGCATGAGCCAACTTGGTAAAGTGATCTGTCACTACTAACACGTCTACAGACCGCTGCTTGCTATCTTCAGCCCTCCAAAAATCTAAACACACCAATTCCATTGGGGTTGACGTCTTGATGCTCTGAAGGGGTGCTCAAGCAGATGGTTCTGGTGTTTTGGCCAAAATACACCTCTGACAGCATTTAACGTACTCCCTTAAGTCATGTTCCATCTTCGGCCAAAAAAACCTTTGTTGTACAAGCTGGAGAGTTCTTGACTGTCCCTGATGTCCAGCCAAATCATGTACACCGGTCAAAACTTTAGACTTGAGACTCGAAGGAATGACTAGTTGGAATCTCTTATGTTTACTAAAGGGGTCTTTAGACACACGGTAGACTACTCCATCTTGAATCTTCAACCGATCCCATTGCTTGAGAAGGACTAAAACTCTGAAATTCATTCCAGCTCTCTGTCTTCTTAGTGGTCATTTCTTCTGATTCAAATAAGGCATAATCTTTGAAATTACTGGGTCTGACTCTTGACATTGTCGAATCTCCTCAAGAGGGATTGCCGAATTGGTATCACACGCAGACGTTGCTGTGCTCTGGATGGACTGGATTGCTTGCATGGCTCTCAATTCGGTTACCGTCTCCCACTGATCGTGAAGGTTCAACTGAGATCTAACCGTTGCTTGATCACAGGATGCCGGGTTCAACTGAAGTGACACTAGCTGATTGTTCACCTGTAAGTGGAAGGTATCTTGAACTCCATCTTGATCGACGTCTTCAGCCTCTGCAAGTAACCAGTGATATCGCTCTAATATCAGCCACTGGCTGACAGTTTTCACAAGAGGATTATGACTCAGAGCGTCAGCTACAATATTCTTCCTTCCAGCTTCATGTCAAAGGTGTATCCGGAAAGCTTAGACACCCAACGCTGCTCACAGGCATAGAGTTTGGCCTTTGTCAGTATATAAGTGAGCGGATTGTTATCCGTCATACGGTGAACGTGTGACCTTTCAACCAATGACTGAACTTCGCACACACACTCCACTTCAAAGCTAAAAATTCCAGCTTGTGTGCTGGATACCTCTTCTGAGAGTTACTTAGAGCCTTACTTGTGAACGCAATGGGAGGTGCCTTCTCCTCGCTTGCTGGTATCTGGGACAAGACAGCGCCAAGTCCATCCAAGGAGGCATCGATTGACAAAATTAATGGCAGCAAAAAGTCAGGATGTGTTAAGACTACGCTATGTAATAGGCACTCCTTCAACTTAGAAAGGGCTCCATCACACTCTGGAGTCCAGTCAGTTAACTTCAGCTTTCTGTAAGTGCCTGCTTTAACTCCTGCTTTGCAGTTTGTTCTTCTCTTCTGTTCTTTTGTAAGGGAAAAGAGTGGCTTAGCTATAGACGAACAGTCTGGGCTAAAATGTTGGTAATAGAGGATCATTCCCAAAACGGACTTGATTCTTCGTACAGACGGCGTGCATCCATCTTCTTCCATAAGATCAGATTTTGACAGTTTGGCAATGACTTCTACCTTCGAAGGATCAACAGAAACTCCATCTTCATCGATGTGTCCTAGGAACTTGACAGATGCCTGCATCAGATGACACTTTTTCGGACTTAACTTGAGATTGTAGTCCCTCAATCGCTGAAACACCATCTCCAGCCGCTCCAAAGCTGCTTATTCATTGGGTGCAAATACTAACAAGTCATCCAAGTAACACAGCAGGCTGCTGAAATTCAAATCTCCAAAAATACTCATCATCATCTGCATGAAGGACGCTGGACACAGTCCCTGAGGCATTCTGTTGTACTCATGGAGCCCTACTGGAGTCGTGAAAGCTGTGTATTTCTTATCCTCTTCAGCCATGGGGATCTTATAAAATCCTGATGTTAGATCCATAGTGCTGAAGAGTGTATTTCCGCCCAATGCGACCAGGCAGTCTGACTGATGTGGGTGTGCATCCTTGATAGTTCTAGCGTTCAACCATCTGAAATCTGTGCAAATTCTCAGCCCACCATCCTTCTTCCAAACGAGTACCAAAGGCAAAGCCTATTCACTCACTGATTTTTGAATTATTCCTTGCTCCTCCATTTCGGAAAGAACCTGGCATAGCTTTTGGTAGTGAGCAGGTGGTACTCGACGGTATGGCAATCGGAACGGACGATCATCTGTTAAACGGATACGGTGCACGAAGCCTCTAACTTCTCCGCAATCCAAGGCATGTTTTGAGAAAACATCATGGTAGTTTTCAAGCAACTGAACAAGCTTGGCTTTGGTTGTATTTCCAACAGAGCAGGAATTGATGTCGAGGTCACTAAGGCCTACAGTCTTTAGTCTTTTCTTGAGATCATTGATAGAACTGGGTTGATGATTACTCTCAGGTGTTAGCACTTGAGTGTGACTGTAACCCTGTAGCAGCTCAAAATCTTCCACAGCCAAACATTGGGATACATCTGCAAGTTTGCAATTCCTCCTTAGAGTGACTGGCTTGTCTGATAGGTTGGTAACTTTGAGAGGGACCCAATAGTCTCCCCACAGCGGTGTGACGACACGACCAATCATTATATTTCGTGGCATAGTCCTGGAAGAAGTAGCTTCCACGATTACTGTGCTTCCTGGTGACAAAACAGAATTACTCGGCAACCGTCCCCAGACAAGGTGTTCTTGTTTAGCTGCTAAAGTGACAAACTGTTGAAGTTTGACTGTTCCCACTTTATCTGGCGGATTCTCACCCCTCCAACGACATGTATTCGCCATAACATGCAGAAATTGTTTGCAAAAAGGAGATGATTCTGTGGCATTGTTAGACAGTATCCTCCAGTAGTCATCACTGATCTTCATCCTATGCATCAGGAACTTGATCACGTTGGTACCGACGATCAAGTCGTCCCTTTGTCCGGGCACAACTAAAACAGGAACCATACATCTCTCACCGTACACCTGCAGTTCAACTTCATATATACATTTGGGCTTGGTTGCTTTACCTCCACATCCTATTAGCATAATCTCTTGTGACATTGCTGTAGACTCCTACAGCACCGTCTCACACAGCATCTTCTTTTCTGCTTCCTCACTGAAGGTACACGCCATAGATCCTGAGTCTAACATTCCCATCATCTGAAATTTGTTATTGACACAAACAGGTGCATAAAATAATTCGTTAAACGCTTCAAGAGTCTGCATATTCTGTGCAATCACTTTGACTTCAGCCAGTGCTTGTGCACATGCGCTCTCATATACTTGTTTGATATCTGTGGTTCTGAGGGTTTGTTCTGCCCTACCCACATGTCCCCTCTCCAGGTGTGAGTTGCTTACTTTAAAGCTGGTGCATTCGGAGACGACTGAGCAAACCGATTGTTATTGCTGTACTGAACATTTGCACAATCCCTACGTGTGGGATCAGAATTGTAACAGTCGAAGCATAATCGATGTCGTCGACAGTGTGCTAGGATCGAATGTTCGTGTGACTGACAGACCTTACACGCTCCCATAGATGGTTGCCTCGGTCGAAGATGTTTTGATCCCGCTTGGTTTTTCTGAGACAGTGCGCGGTCAAGCAAACTTATCAGTGTCTTCATGCAGTTTTCATCATTCTGTGAAAAAGACTGGGCACTAGCATTAGCTCTGTCTGGTGATATAACAGGAAAATCACTGTTCACAATTTCGCTCTCATTAAGTGATTGGGAATGAACTGCGGCATTTCTCGCAACAGCACTGCGCTTAGATTTAACTGTTCTTATTGTTCAATTTGGTACCTATTGACATGTTCTTGTACCTCACTTGCTGTCCATTTATCAGGAGCCTTGAAACCAAATATGGCTGACAAAGTTGGGTCTGGGCAGTGCTTAACAAACATCATTGCTGCCTCCTGACATGGATTGTTCATTTGACGCCCTAATCTGCTTAAAGCTTCCTCTGCCACATCCACAGCTTTATATAGACGGACCCAATATTCAACTGGACCTTCTCCCATAACAGGTTCTGTGCCATAAAAATCTGCTAGAGGCATGTAGGAAAAACTGGTGTAACGCTCACCCCCGGAGGAGCCGCTGAATAAAACAAAGAAAAAAATGTCATCTGCGCTTACTCCAATTATACCGTGTGAAACTAAACCAATTAGAGGTTTGGTTTCTTATTAATGGCCATTATAAGACTAGCTCGCCCGCCAACGTCACGGCACCTCTATAAGGGCGAGTCCTAACCAAAATGAAACCACAGGTGCCGTGACGTTGGCGGGCGAGCTAGTCTTATAATGGCCATTAATAAGAAACCAAACCTCTAATTGTGTTTAGTTTCACACGGTATAATTGGAGTAAGCGCAGATGACATTTTTGTCTTTGTTATGTTCTACACATGTTGTTGGGCTGGATGCATTTGGTGGTTGCAGCCAACCCTTCGGGGAATAAGCGCGACCCCACCCCTCCTGCACTATGAGCCGCTGAATAAACCTCGGGATAGTCTCACCGCACTAGGAAATAACTATACACTAGCACTGTTGTGGATTTTTCTATATTATATTCTTTACTGATCCCAATAAAGCAGCATATAATACGCATATATGGTATTGGGGTAACAAGAATTCGTAACGCGGGAAAAACATGCGGCGGTAAAAGAAACCGGTTAACCCCCTCAGTTCTGGAGTGTAAGTCCCGTGAAAAATAGCTCAAAAATATACGGTCAGGTCCAGAAATATTGGGACATCGACACAATGCTAACATCTTTGGCTCTATACACCACCACAATGGAGTTGGAATGAAACAAACACAATGTGCTTTAACTGCAGACTGTCAGCTTTAATTTGAGGGTATGTACATCCAACTTAGGTGAACGGTGTAGGACTTACAGCAGTTTGCAGATGTGCCTCCCACTTGTTAAGGGACCAAAGGTAATGGGACAGAATAATAATCATAAATCAAACTTTCCCTTCTTAATACTTGGTTGCAAATCCTTTGCAGTCAATCACAGCCTGAAGTCTGGAACACATAGACATCATCGGACGCTGGGTTTCATCCCTGGTGATGCTCTGCCAGGCCTCTACTGCAACTGTCTTCAGTTCCTGCTTGTTCTTGGGGCATTTTCCCTTCAGTTTTGTCTTCAGTAAGTGAAATGCATGCTCAATGGGATTCAGGTCAGGTGATTGACTTGGCCTTTGCATAACATTCCACTTCTGTCCCTTCAAAAACTCCTTGGTTGCTTTTGCAGTATGCTTTAGGTCATCTGCACAGTCCATCTGCACTGTGAAGCGCTGTCCAATGAGTTCTGCAACATTTGGCTGAATGTGAGCGGATAATATTGCCCGAAACACTTCAGAATTCATCCTGCTGCTTTTGTCAGCAGTCACATCATCAATAAATACAAGAGAACCAGTTCCATTGGCAGTCATACATGCCCACGCCTTGACACTATCACCACCATGCTTCACTGATGAGATGGTATGCTTAGGATCATGAGCAGTTCTTTTCCTTCTCCATACTCTTCTCTTCCCATCACTCTGGTACAAGTTGATCTTGGTCTCATCTGTCCATAGGATCTTGTTCCAGAACTGTGAAGGCTTTGTTACGTGTTGTTTGGCAAACTCTAATCTGGCCTTCCTGTTTTTGAGGCTCAGCAATGGTTTACATTTTATGGTGAACCCTCTGTATTCACTCTGGTGAAGTCTTCTCTTGATTGTTGACTTTGACACACATACACCTACCTCCTGGAGAGTGTTCTTGATCTGGCCAACTGTTGTGAAGGGTGTTTTCTTCACCAGGGAAAGAATTCTTCTGTCATCCACCACAGTTGTTTTCCGTGGTCTCCTGGGTCTTTTGGTGTAGCTGAGCTCACCGGTGTGTTCCTTCTTTTTGAGAATGTTCCAAACAGTTGTTTTGGCCATGCCTAATGTTCTTGCTATCTCTCTGATGGATTTTTTTGTTTCTTCAGCCTAATGATGGCTTGCTTCACTGATAGTGACAGCTCTTTGGATCTCATCTTGAGAGTTGACACCAACAGATTCCAAATGCAAATAGCACACTTGAAATCTGGGCCTTTTATCTTCACATTGTAATTAGGGTAATGAGGGAATATCACACACATGGCCATGGAACAGCTGAGAAGCCAATTGTCCCATTACCTTTGGTCCCTTAACAAGTGGGAGGCACATCTGCAAACTGCTATAAGTCCTACAACGTTCACCTGAGTTGGATGTACCTACCCTCAAATTAAAGCTGACAGTTTGCAGTTAAAGCTCATTGTGTTTGTTTCATTCCAACTCCATTGTGGTGGTGTATAGAGCCAAAGATGTTAGAATTGTGTTGATGTCCCAATATTTCTGGACCTGACTGTATATGTGTGTTGTCTAGGGTACCCGGGTACTGTGTTCAACTGGCCAGTGAACGAAAAGATCAATCTTCGACTAGTCACCGTTGGGGCCTTATAAATTTAAACAATATTGCAACGTGCGTTTCTGTTTTGGAACTGTGGCCTGGGAGGTCTCTCACCCATCCGATGAACGAAACTGTCCATCGCTCGATGCCTCGACCAAAAGATCTTCTCCGCTTTGTACTGGGACTCCATGCCACTGAATCTGCTCCCTGCTTGCCAAATCTCCGCAACTGGAACAAACGATCCACTGCCTGCACTCCCAATCGATCAGCGCGGTCTCCTAACTCAGGGTCCTGCCGGATCCAGCTTGTCCTCCAGACCTCTCAGCACTGCATAGGTAGGTCTCAACACAGTCACTGTCCCGATCTCCAGCACCAATAAGACAGCGTCTGCACTAGGGATGCACCGATACCGATACTAGTATCGGTATCGGGGCCGATATTGCCGTTTGCACGAGTACTTGTTACTCCTGCAAACGGCCCGATACATCCCGCCGATACCGGAAGCCGGCGCTGGGCCGGCTTGCCGGTATCCGCGGGGCTGGGGAAGCTGGCCGCGTGCATGTAAAGCACGCGGCCAGCGTTCCCCTCCGGCGCGCCAAATACTCACCCTTCCTGAAGTTCCGGTCGCTGGGCAGTGATGCGGTCACGTGGCCGCCGGGCGCTCCTGTGACGCGGCCTCTCGGCTGGAGGCAGCGTCACAGATGCGCCCGGCGGCCACGTGACCGCATCACTGCCCAGCGACCGGAACTTCAGGAAGGGTGAGTATTTGGCGCGCCGGAGGGGAACGCTGGCCGCGTGCTTTACATGCACACGGCCAGCGTTCGAGCTGGGGGCCAATCCATGAGACCTGGGGGCCAATTCATGAGACCTGGGGGCCAATTCATGAGACCTGGGGGCAAATCCAAGAGACCTGGGGGCCAATCCATGAGACCTGGGGGCAAATCCATGAGACCTGGGGGCCAATCCATGAGACCTGGGGGCCAATCCATGAGACCTGGGGGCAAATCCATGAGACCTGGGGGCCCATCCATGAGACCTAGGGGGCACATCCATGAGACCTGGGGGCAAATACATGAGAGACCTGGGGGCCAATCCATGAGACCTGGGGGCCAATCCATGAGACCTGGGGGCCAATCCATGAGACCTGGGGGCCAATCCATGAGACCTGGGGGCAAATCCATGAGACCTGGGGGCAAATCCATGAGACCTGGGGGCCCATCCATGAGACCTAGGGGGCACATCCATGAGACCTGGGGGCAAATACATGACCTGGGGGCCAATCCATGAGACCTGGGGGCAAATCCATGAGACCTGGGGGCCAGTCCATGAGACCTGGGGGCAAATCCATGAGACCTGGGGGCCAATCCATGAGACCTGGCGGCCAATCCATGAGACCTGGGGGCAAATCCATGAGACCTGGGGGCAAATCCATGAGACCTGGGGGACATATCCATGAGACCTGGGGGACATATCCATCAGAGCTGGGGGCAAATCCATGTGAGCTGGGGGCAAATCCATGTGAGCTGGGGGCAAACCCATGTGAGCTGGGGGCAAATCCATGAGACCTGGGGGCAAATACATGTGAGCTGCGGTCAATCTCATATAAATTTTTATGAGGTCTGTTCCTATTGGAAAGTGTCACATGACATTAAATAAAAGTATCGGTACTCGGTATCGGTGAGTACTTTTAAAAAGTATCGGTACTCGTACTCGGTCTTAAAAAAGTGGTATCGGTGCATCCCTAGTCTGCACTCTGGCCTGGTTGCGATCCCTGACAGCTCCAACGTGCGTCCTCCACATTTCCCTGCTCCGCCAATATTCAATATATATATCTCCTTCACACTTAGCTATTGTAGATTGTTCCAACAATCATAGACAATCCAGTAGTTTTCTTCAAAAAATGTTCACAGGTGATGGGAATTTTTTGGAAAATTATTTAGAAAAAGGATTTGTCCCAAGGGGCTTAAGATTAGACAAATCTCCCGCCTTTGGTTTGGATAACGATGATTTTATGAAGGGGGTGCTATAGTGCTGTTGACAAGTCAGTATTACCGAGAAGAATCATGTAACATACTTGGTGACAGAAAGACGTATATACAACTAAAAAGCGACCCTACCCTGAGATACACTAAAATTTTATTGTACTTATTGACTAAAGCTAAAGAGAATCAAAGTATTTCAGGACCAAATCTCGAATTTATATATATAAAAACACCTTGCCTACCGGTCTTTTACTTTTTGCCGAAGGTTCACAAAAATCTAAGGAGACCACCGGGCCGCCCAATAATTAGTGGGATTGACTCTATCACATCAAATTTATCACAGTTCATAGATTTTTTTCTTCAGAAATATGCTCAAAGTGCACCATCATATGTGAAAGACACTACTCATATTTTAGTCGATTTAAAGAAAATCCAATGGAAATCTACGTATCGATGGGCAACATATGATGTGTCTTCCCTATACACGGTGATTGAACATCATCTGGGTATAGAAGCGGTGGATTTCTAATTGAATCAGGATATGGATGGTAATGAAGAACTAAGAAGGTTCTTATTAGAATCAATTAACTATATATTAAGACACAATTATTTTTGGCATGAGGGTGAATATTATCTACAGATAACTGGGACGGCCATGGGGACCAGGTTTGCCCCGAGCTATGCGAATATTTACATGAGATATTGGGAACATCAATTTATATTCGTGCAGCATCAGTGGTGGGCAAACCTGGTCCTCTGGCGCCGATACATAGATGATGTGTTGGTGATCTGGGATGGTACTCAAAGAACCTTGGAACTCTTTACCCAATACATCAATGAGAATCAGTACTCACTTAAATTCAGTTCGGGATTTGATCCAATACAGATTGACTTTTTGGATGTCACATTATCAACAGATGGAAGGAAAATTATGTCAAAATGTTTTTTACAAAAACAGATGGCAATGGATATGTTCATCGAGACAGTTGCCACCATCCATCATGGCTTAAGTCTATTCCTAAAAGTCAGCTGATCAGAGTTAAAAGGAACTGTACAAGGAATATGGATTTTTTTTTTAAATCAAATTTAGTTTTATTTGAAATAAAGCGTCGTAAGACAACCAATAGGAACGGCCTCGCAGGGCCTGCCAAAAATTATGCAATAATG
This sequence comes from Leptobrachium leishanense, assembly GCA_009667805.1. Lineage (NCBI taxonomy): Eukaryota > Metazoa > Chordata > Amphibia > Anura > Megophryidae > Leptobrachium > Leptobrachium leishanense. Next base: position 145,991,962 of record CM019068.1, on the reverse strand, counting down.
CGATACAAAGGGAAAATGAAGGACAGAAGGGTGCCAAGGAGTTGCTTAGTATAAGACGGAGACCCATAGTGTGGGAAAGCAAAGAAAGAGGAGTAGAAAAAAAAAAAGAAAAAAAAAAGAAGTAAAAGAAAAGAGGGGGGTAGAAAAGAGGGGTAGGGGGGGTGGAGGTGGGAAAAAACGTGATGGCCATTACCGTGGCGCTCCTGGTGTGCTCCCAGAGGAGGCCATGGAGTGAACATGCCACGGAGCTTAGGGGTTCGAGGGCCAATCAGGACCAAAAAAGAAAGCCATGGTGGCACACCCCGAAACCCCCAAAATAATAATAATAGAAAGGAAAAGAAGAGAAAAATAAATAAATAAAAATAAAAGAAAAAGGAAGAAGGGATGGGAGGGGGGAATGGGTCCATTGTCTTCGATAGGTCTGGCACCAACTAATCAGAAAAGCCGCAAATGGGGAGGGGGGAGAAAAAACAGTCCACGCAGAGGGGACACAAATATCCCGTATATGGGGACAGCAACCGAACGAGGTGCAGTAAGTTCCGAAGGTAGGCGGCGTTGAGGTGCCACAAAAATGACTCCCAGGGGAAAAAAACATAGGCAGAATATCATCCCGTGTCTCTATAGGGCCCCCAGCTCAGTCCGTTGCAATCGGTGTTTGAGGTGTACCAGTCCGCTGGTCATCATCAGGGTGGCCCGAAGTGACCGGGAGCAGACCCAGAGTGCAAAGATGACCCTCCACCTCAGTCAGCGAGGTAGCCACCAATGCACATCCATCTCGTGGGGAGAGTATAAGGGATCCAGAAGGGCCCCATTTATAGCCAATGTCTCGAGCACGGAGGAGGGTTGTAATCGACCGAAACTGACGCCGTGCAGCCAGCACCAGGAAGGGGATATCTCGATAGAGTGCGATGCTTGCTCCTTCGAAGGAGACCGCAGGAACATTCCGCGCCGCCCGGAACAGCGTAGAATGCAGGGTAATGTCTCGCAGGGTGATGAGGACGTCGCGCGGCGCCTTCGCCGGGGCCAATGCAGCCTTCCGAACACGGAAGGCATGGAGAACAGAGTCCTGTAGGTGCTCCGACTGACCGAGAACCGCCCCCAGGAATCTCTTGGTATACTGCAGCAGCTCCGGATCAGTGATATTCTCCGGTATGCCTCGTAGCTTCACGTTGCGCCTCCTGTGCCTCGACTCCAATGCCACCACTGCTTCTTGGAGACTTCTCACCTGGGCCTGTAGAGCTCTCACCGATGAAGAGGTAGCAGCCTGTACATCAGGAATATGGATTTTGATATTCAGGCAAAATATATAAAGGATAAGTTGTTTGCTAAACAATATAGTGAAATAGAAATTGACAAGAAAATCAGGGAAGTAAGAAAAATTAATAGGAAACGGCTATTAACAAAAAGACCAAAGGATTTAATTCAGGATACAAAGTACAAATATGCATTTGTGACAGATTTTAACACGCAATTTAGATCGATCGAAAATATAGTAAAGAAACATTGGCCGATATTGAGTAGGGACCCTATTTTGAATACTGAACTTCCATCAAACCCATCTGTGATTTATAGGAAGGCTAGAAATTTAAAAAGTGTTCTAGCTCCTAGTATACCTCACCCTCCTATCAGAGTCGGTATACTCAATCCCGGGTTTAAGAAATGCGGGAATTGTAAGGCATGTCGTTTTATACCAAGGACTACATATCAGTTCACCAGCCAAGTAACTGGTGAACTGTTTAAAATTAAGAGAAATATAACATGCTCAACGAATTTTGGAGTATATCTCATTCATTGTGCCTGTGGATTGCAATATGTTGGTCGTACCACAAGGAAATTAAAATGTAGAATCTTGGAACATATGAGTAACATACGTAGAAATATGTTAACTCATTCCGTGACGGTGCACTGTAACAACTGTGGTTCATATGATTTAAAGAAACTTGAATTTTTAGGAATTGAATATATAGAAGCCGACTGGAGAGGGGGGGATAGGGTTAAGAAACTGTCCAGAAGGAAAACCTATTGGATGATCCATCGCCTAAAAACATTACACCCATTAGGGTTGAATAGCGAGTTGGATCTAGTATGCTTTTTTTTTTTTTTTTTTTTTTTTGTATTCAAAATTTTATTTTGTAACAATGTCAGCGGTACAGTAAATAGAAAAAGGCCACGCAGGGCCACAGACTAGTCAGCAGGAAAATCAACGCAAATAAAAATGACAACATTAGGCAGCTAGGGTCCGCAAAGTTAACAATAAGGGGAGGGGAAATAGGGCACTCGATATAAGTGACCAGGGAGGCAGTCTCGTCGTCAGGCAGACATGGGGCAACCACATAAAAAAAAAAAAAAAAAAGAAAGGGGGGGGGGGAAAGGGGTGGGTGGACGAGTAAAGGTGGAGGACAGCCCGGGAAAAGGTGGCATTTCCTGGCTCACTCCAGCAACCTCATAAGGAGGCTGGAGGCCACGGAAGAGGTCACAGGGCCAGGCGTCCTGGGCCAGAGGAAGCGGTCAGAGCCATGGTATCCGCTCCAATGGCTCGCCCAGGGCAACCTAATGTCCCGCACAAAAAAAAAAAAAAAAAAAAAAAAAAAAAAGGGGGGGGGAAACAAAATAAAAAGGTGGCTAGTTGCCCAGACCGTCACTGCAAAACCACAGCCTGGACTGATGAAGCAGAGTCCGCAAAAAGAGTGTCCAGGGGGGGGAAATTCAACTCTCAAGGGATAGAGGGATAAAATAAAATCTCTGAGATGGCCCCAGCCGGGGACATCCACTTCACATCAGGAAAAAAGGGGGGAAAAGCCATAAAGAAAGGTCATCAAAAAGGCAAGGTGTCACAAGGAAAAAAGCCAGGGCAGTCCTCAGCCAGTGTCACGGAATGGCAGCGAACTCGCAGCAGGTAAAGCAAAGCCGAGCAGGCCAGGTGTCTCCATCAGGTACGCAGGGCTGGAAGCCTCCTCAATCCCGCTGGTAGCGCTCGGCGTCAGGCTGGTCGCCAGTTTCAATGTCGTCACAACGGTCGTCGCAGCGGCCCCACTCCAAGACCCGAGCCAGCACCGCCACCTCTCAGCGCAAAGCCATCGGTCCCCGTCAGCACCGCCAGAAACGGTCTCAGGATCCGGCGTCCAGGTCTCAGCCGAGATGTCAACCTCATTACTCCTCTTGGCTTTAGCCTCAAAATCGACCTCCACGTGGCGCTGGTCCGATGCGGCCTCTCCTTCCTCGGCTCCTGGCGTCCTCCACCTCTCTGCAGCCCCTCAGAGCGAGCATCGCCCGACGCCAGAAGCCTCTGGTGACCGGCCCTTCCTCATCCTCCCCTTCGAATAGCTGCAGGCAGGCCTCCAGGCCTGCAAGAAAGGTATCAGTACCTGCCGCGTGAGGGGGAGGAGGTCCGTCACGCCGAACATCCTCCAAGTCACTCGCTGCTCCCACCAGGCATCCATCCATGTTCATCAGGAAACGTGAGCCCACTGTCTCCCCCATCTTCAGCGAGGGCTCCAGACTAGCCAATGCTTCAGGACAGCTGGGCAGAGATCCGTTACAGGCTGGAGTGAAGGCCGCAAAATGGGCGGTACCTTGCTCCACTGGGATGCTGGCGGGGTGTGCGTCTCTCGTCCGGAGGGGGGGGTTAAACGGCCTCCGGACTGTACAGGTCCGATGGCCAGCTCCTCGGGCACCTTTAGTTATAAAAATCGCCGTGAATAAAGTCCTCTTGAGGCACCAAAAAGGAGAGGACATGCGGAGCTCCATTAAAACATGTCCGCTCCTCTGAACAGCCGGCCACGCCCCCCTAGTATGCTTTTTAAAGTAAATGTTTATTCTGAAATGAGGAAATGCCGTACAATTTTGATAATGTATTGTTGTATGCAGTTTTTTAATCAATTTATACTGTATCATTATGATTTCTATGACTTTTAGAATAGGAGATTGGATTGGAGACAAGTGGGTCTGTGTAGGAAAAGGGAGAAAAAAGAAAAATAGAGAGGGCTTGCTGTGGCCGGAGAGACCCCTGGACGCGTAGAAATGCAGTAGGAAACGCGGCGATGGACGGCTGACGAACATGACACGATCAGGGAGATCTCTGGACGTGGGCAGCCCCTTGCAGGAAAGGGAGGGCTCGCTGTTGCTGGGGACCTGGACGCGAGCAAGATGCAGTCAAGAAGACTCGGCTGGAGGACTGACGTATCGGAACAAAGTTGCTAAGGCAACGGAGCCAGACACGGAAATAGGAGATGTGCTGCTAGAACATTGTTAGGGATTCCCTCGTTATCAATAGACTATATACAGTATATGGTTGAAGCCTAGTTAGAAGCCACTTTGGGAAGTCATAAGGACGAAACGCGTCGAGTGATGACCTGAACCGTGGAACTTGGGTTTTGGACCTGATGTGATGCCTCTGGAAACCGGGTGACTTTTTATATTGCGATTTTAAATTTACTTTTAAAATATTTTATTGAGAAGAAGACAATACATTCCATGGACAGCGAGCCCGCTGTCCATTATGATAGTGGTCTTACAGTGCACTTCGACAATTACAATTTCACACAGTGTATGTCAACTTCCACCATTTTTCTGCGAAGGGAAATCAATAACATTAACATAGGGGGAAGGAAAGGGTGGGGGAAAAAAAAAGGGGGGGGGGGGTTCAGGAAACAACCTAACATCCATAACTTGACTAGTACCATGATGATCTCTGTTCATGTTATCAACATTTTCTGACTCATAACGAAAAGAGCTCCAGTCAGTGACTGGTGTTTCAGGGACCGCATGCCTCATATATTTTTTGAATGTCCCACAAACTCCAGGGATCTTTTCGCGGAGGTGTACCCTCTCCCCTGGACACTGCTCTCGAGTCAAAAGATCTGTATTGGTTAAGTGTTGTCCTTATCTGTGAATTTGTTGGAACAACCTCAGATTTCCAGTGTCGTGCTATGAGGAGCATAGTGGATGAAGCCATTATAAAAAGCATTTTTAAATGTTGCCTTGGAAGTCGTATCATTCCTAATAGTAGAACCTCTGGGGAGCAAGGAATATTGCAGCCCAGAACCTCTGTGGCCAGCTCGGAGAGGCCGGACCACACGGGGGCAATCTTAGGACAGTGCCACCAAATGTGGCCCATATCCCCCACCGCTGACGAACATCTCCAGCAGATGTCCGAGGACTGTGGGTCCATTCGGTTTAAACGTAGTGGTGTGTAGTACCAGCAATACATCACTTTTCTTTGCGTTTCAATCAGTGTGGCACACTTAGTGGCACCCGTAGCAAACATGTGCGCCATTGCCCATTGTGTAGGGGTAAAGGACTTGGAAAGGTCTCTCTCCCATGTAGCTTGGTAGGACCACCTGTGCGGCTTGATGGGGGTCGTGAGCAGGCGATAAAACAGCGAGATGGGCTTAATTGTCGATATAGGGTCCAACCAGAACAGTTCAAATTCTGTTAAGAGTGGGAGGGTGGCACGTAGATCGTCCAGTATATTGCACTTACGCATATATGAATATATTTGCGAGTATGATAAAAACATATTAGGTGGAGCTTTGTATTTTATTTGCATAGATTGGAATGTCATGATGGCTGGTGGCGTGAAAAAATGATGAAGATGTGTGACTCCCAAACGAATCCACGGAGGTGCTCGGAAGTGTGGCAGGAGGTACGTTAAGGAAGAGAGTGGGATGGCCAGCGATAGCGGTTTATGCTGTGTAAAAAGAGAGGAATGTTGATCCCAAATCCGAAGCAGCAAGGTTGCTAGTGGTAATAGGAATGGGAGTTTCGGTCTGGACCGTCGCGGTATCCATATCAGATTGGAGATGTCGTGACCGTTTGTATAGGTAGAGTATGACTAACCATTGCGGGGAAGGGCTAGTATGTACTATTTCCGATAAAGTTGCGAGACAAGACGCCCAGTAATATCTATGAACGTGGGCCACTTTGAGACCTCCATCCCTGTGTCTACGATACAGCAGGCTTCGTGGTATCCTTGGTTTCTTGTTTTGCCATATATAGGACATGAGAATGGACTGCAATTGGTCTAGGTAGGACTTTGACAGAACAATTGGTATGGATCTGAGAATATACAGGATTTTAGGTATCATCATCATCTTTACCGTCGCCATCCTGCCCAACCAAGACACTTCCTTCAAACGCCATTGGAATAGTTGATTTTTTACATCTCGTAGTAGAGTGTCATAGTTGTGTTTGTATAGGCCCTCCGTGGTGTTTGTTATACGAAGTCCAAGGTATGTTATGTATTCGGATCGCCAGTCAAAGTTGTAGTGAGATCGTAGGGTTGTCAAACGGGTTTTGGGAAGATTCAATGGTAAGGCTTGAGTTTTTTGCGCATTGACCAGATGGTAGGAAACTTTGCCATATAATTCCAGCTCTGTATTCAGTGCCGGTAACGAAGTTTCTGGGTCCGTCAGGGTTAGTAAAATATCGTCTGCGTATAAATTTAATTTGAATGTCGTGGGACCAAGCGAGACTCCCCGAATCAGGTCGTTTTGCCGAATGGCCTGTGCCAGTGGCTCTAGTATGAGGGCATATAGCAAGGGAGAGAGCGGACAGCCCTGTCTCGTGCCATTGGTTATTCGAAATTCTTCCGAGAGAAAGCCCGAGTTAAGCACTCTGGCCGAAGGGGAATCATAGAGAGCCTGAACAGCTGTTAGAAATGGTTTTGGAAACCCAAATTTAAGTAAAAACCGCGAGAGAGGAAGAGCCAGCTGACCCTGTCGAACGCCTTTTCTGCGTCTAATGACAGGATCAGACCCGGGGTCCCTCACGGTTCATAGTGTCCATTAAGGTAAGGAGTTTTTTAGTGCTATCTGGGCCTTGACGTTTGGTGATAAATCCCACCTGGTCCTGTCCTATTAGGGATGGCAGAAGGTATTGTAAGCGGGTAGCCAGGATTTTACCATACAGTTTTACATCTACATTGATTAGAGAGATGGGGCGCAGATTAGGGCATCGGTTGGGTGGTTTCCCTGGTTTGGGCAGGGTGACTATATGCGCCCGCAACATGTCCACTGGGAAGGAGCCTTCCTCCCCTGCCGCAGCAAACGCGCTATGAAGGTGCGGGATCAGTTGAGAAGAGAATGTGGTATAATATAAGCCAGAGAGACCGTCTGGTCCCGGTGCCTTTCCCGTCGGCAGGGCTTTGATGGCTATAGTGATGTCTTCTATTGTGATTGGGGAAGATAGGGTCGCTGTTTGCGTCTGTGAAAGAGTGGGAAGGTGTATGTTTTCCAGGTAAGTGTCTACTATGGCCTCCGATGGTTGAGAAATGTCATCGTCCGTGCCCAAGTTATATAATTTTTCATAATATTGTGCAAATCCATTTGCTATTTCTTGGGGGTTATGAATATCCCCAACGTTGGTGTGGAGGGTGTGCACCTTTCGTGGCGCTCTAAGGGGCTGGAGCTTCCTAGCTAAAAATCGCCCAGACTTGTTGTGGAGAGAGTAATAGGCTGCCTTTATGCGGGTCATAGTGTGGAAGTATCCGTCCGTGTCTAAGTCTCTAAGTGAGATGAGCGTGTTTTCTATGAGATCTGCTGTAGTTTGGGACGGGGCCAATTTGTTGCGTACGTCTAGATCTTGTAGTGTGGTAAGTAATTGTAGCCTGTTGGACATGTATGATTTACGTTGCCGTGCAGACCATTGCATACATACTCCCCTAATAACTGCCTTATGGGCTTGCCAAACCGTAATGGGGCTCACGTCCTGTGTTGCATTTTCAGCAAAGTAGTGTGTCAGAGCGGATTGTATGGTTTGGACCGCTAGGTCTTGTTTCAGCATCATGTCCCGTATTTTCCACGGTGGTCTGGTGTAATACTGGTACGCATCTCCTAATACTAGGAGGACCGGAGAGTGGTCCGACCAGGTGAACGGTAATATTTGACTATCTAGAATTCGAGGAAGGGTCGCCCCGGTCACCATGAAGTGATCTATTCTAGTGTAACTATTGTGTGCCTTGGAACGAAATGTATAATCTCGCTCTCGTGGGTGTTGTAGTCGCCATGTGTCGTAGAGGTCATGTTGTTGGAGTAATACGTGAAGTTTACGTATGGAGGACTTGGATAGGGTAGGGGTTGATTGGGTGGACCTGTCTTTTAGGGGGTCGAGACCTAAGTTAAAATCCCCACACAAAATAAGGGTCCCTATTTGAACTTCCCTCGTCTTTTCTAATATCTGGGTGAGAAACTGGATTTGAGAGATGTTAGGGGCGTATATGGAAACCAACGTGTACGGGACCGAGTTAATGGTGCATACCAGAATAATATATCTACCTTTCGTGTCTTTTAGAATTCTATGGGCTTGGAACGCTAATCGGTTGTGGATTAGAAGGGATACTCCCCGAGATTTCGAGGCGAACGTAGAGTGGTATTGCGTCTGGTAAAATGGGATATTGAGCTTAGGGTGATCTAATCTTCTGAAGTGTGTCTCTTGGATGCATACTATGTCTGCGTCATGAAATTTTAGGGTCTTACTGAGGGAGTGCCGTTTCATTGGCACGTTCAGACCTTTTACGTTATAGGACAATAATTTCATTACAGCATATAGAGAGGCTACATTGCCGATACCTCATCAAGGCATATAGAAGAAGCATATCCTTGGTGCGGGGTCTTTTGTGAAAGTAAAAGGAGAGTGGAGTTTTGGGCTGTTCCTGATTTAGGTGGGGAGGGGGAAGGATAAGGTACAAAACATAAATAAAACTTAGCCATAGTACCGTAGGATTGTAACAGTAATAAAACATATCGTGGTGTAGAGTTGTTCTACGTACATAAAACATCAGGAGAAAAAAAGAAAAAAAAAAAAAAAAAAATTTTTTCTCCAGAGAGGAGTCCCGCTTCCCCAGTGATATGGGGAGGAGAGATACCTCAAACTCTTCCGGCGAAGAGGGAGATAAGGGTCTCGTGGTGCCCACGTGCCAGCGGACCATGTGAGTTTTCAAACCAGTTGGGAGAAAAAAGGGAGAGAAAAAAACGGGATTTTTGTAACTAGGAATTTAAAGTTAACCTGGGAGAAGGCGCCTTCGATGCCTGTCTTCGAAAAGGATCTGTTGTCTGGAAATACTCAGCGGGAGTGCCAGTCACGGGACACCTTGCCCGAGGAGGGCAAGCTCTGGTCTCGGCGGTCCTGAACCTTCAAGCCCCATTCCTCCAAAATGCGGCACCCGTCGTCAGGTGTCATAATGATCGTTGGAGTCCCATTCCGGACAAGAATTAGTTTAGTCGGGTATCCCCATCGATATGAAATCTTCTCTGACCTCAGAGTGTCAGTCACGGGGCGAAATCGGCGACGTTGTTGTAATGTGGCCTGGGACAAATCCGGGAAGACCGAGAGATGCTGGTATTCCGGGCCGAGTGCCTCCTGGTCTCGCAGGGCTCGAAGTATGGCCTCTCGTGGTCTGAAATAGTGGAGGCGTAATATCACATCTCTTGGGGCTTTAACCGGAGCTGAGGGTGGCTTGGGGACCCTGTGGATCCGATCAAATAATAGGGAATCTTCTGTGGATTCCGGGAGTAGGTGCTTAAAGAATTCTGTAGTGTACATTTGCAAGTCTTTCGGGTGGATGGATTCCGGGATGCCCCTTATTTTTAAGTTATGGCGTCTAGATCTGTCTTCCAGGTCTGCCAGTTTCCGGGCATATCTCTCTAATGTTTCTTCCACCTCCTCCACTCTTGTCGCCATGCTGTTGTGGGCCTCCGTTATTTCGGCCATTTTATCTTCCAGCTTGGAGGTCCGCTCACCTATATCTCTGATGTCCCTTCGGATGTCCGCTGCCACCGTGTCTAGTCTTGTGGTTAGGGCTGTTGAGAGCTCCTTCATCATCCCCTCCATCCGTGTTGAGAAGCGCTCCAGGTCATTCGACAGCGATGTAACAGGCGCTGGGGGGGAAGGGGAGAGCTGATCGCCGCCATCTTGGCGGGCCGCTCCGTCTTTTCGCTTCCCCGGTTTTGGAGTAAAAAAGTCCTGTTTCTCCGAGAGCTTCCTCGCCCTTGCTGCTGCCATTGCTTCTCCCGAGTTCGGGGGTCTTGGGGGGTCTCCCACTGGGTTTGTGCTCTGATTTAATCCGCTTTTTCCGCCGGCGGTCGCAGGAGCAGATCTAGCACACGTCTACCATGTGCGGCTGCTGGCCACGCCCCCCCGATTTTAAATTTACAATGATGTACGCACAATAAATGAGGATTGTTTTTAATTGTTGCTGTGGTCTTTCACCATTGGATTTTTTTTCTCTCTCCCATTATGACGAATTGGTACATGAGAAAATGAAACTAATCTAAAGGAGAAATTGGATCCTCATTGGTCATTTACATGCCTTCTGGAGTGGCCCAGTCAGAGTCCTGACCTCAACCTGATTGAAGTGCTGTGGCATGACCTTAAGAGAGCGATTCACACCAGACATCCCAAGAATATTGCTACACTGAAACAGTTTTGTGAAGAGGAGTGGTCCAAAATTACTCCAGATCGTTGTGCAGGTCTGATCTGCAACTACAGGAAACGTTTGGTTGAGGTTATTGCTGCCAAAGGAGGGTCAACCAGTTATTAAGTCCAAAGGTTCACATACTTTTTTCACCCTGCACTGTGAATGTTTACATGTTCTGTTCAATAAAAACATGACAACCTATACTGTTTGTGTTGTATTATCTTAAGCAGACTGTTTTTCAAATTGTTGTGACTTAGATGAAGATCAGAGCACATTTTATGACCAATTCATGCAAAACTCCACGCAATCCCAAAGGGTTCACATACTTTTTCTTGCCACTTGTACGTATATTTCTGTGTGTGGTATCAATGCATCCCTACTCTATACACAGCGCTCCGTGTCCCTATAATATATATGATCAGGGGTTACCTTTTTTTATATTTATATACTATTCCTATTAAAGTAACAGTAATTTGTGATTTATTTTATTCAGTAGAAACTTTTTTTGCCTATATAACATGTGCTTTTGTTGAAAATAAAACAGTTTTGTGGGTACATTTTAATTTAGTTATTGGATTCCTGTCCAGTGCGGGTGAGAAGCAAACGTAATGCAGTGTAGACACGCTGGAGGCGGAGCGGAGTGAAGTCAAGCCTGCAAAATGTTCGCTTCTCTTCGCATCGCTGTGCATCGCTATACGCTCAGTGTGTCTCGGCCTTTATTCCCGCATCGCTAGCTTACCGAATCAGTTTGTATACATGTTACTGACCCTGCTTGTTCTGAGGACCCGATCTGATGCCGACTTTGCCTGCCATTTGACTATTCTCTCTGTGTATTCCCTGCCTGTTCTGTTTGCTTCCTGTTGCTACTGGTGTGTGCCGAATCTCACCATATGCAGTAGCGCAGTACAAGTGCCTAAACATTGCTGACCCGGTTTTGTTATAGCTGCTGATGTAACTGAATAGATCGGGGATCTCTTCTGCATTACCAAAACCTCCACCACTGCATTCTTCCACAATACCTCAGAGGGGTTACAGTGTGAAGGCACTTGCTGCCACCAAGGGCAAAATATTTGGGAGCACTGACGCCTGTACCAGATTCATATAATTTTAATATTTGACCGCAGGGTCCACCACTGCACTCTTCCACAATACCACAGAGGGCTTATGGTGTGAAGGCACTTGCTGCCACCAAAGGCACAATATTTGGGTGCACTGCCACTGACGCCTATACCAGATTCATATCATTTTAATATATGACCGCAGGGTCCAACCCTGCACTCTTCCACAATACCACAGAGGGGTTACGGTGTGACGGCACTGTTGCCGACACTAAAGGCCCAATTTTAAAGCACCTATTGTTACTTTCATCCAAAGCCTGCATAAGTTTCACCATAATTTAGCCAAAAAAAATCACTAAACTTGTTCTGCGTGTCCTGAAACGTCTCCTCTTTTCATACAGGCTGCCGCCCCAAGCAGTTGTTTATGAATAGATTAAAGGAAAACCATTTACCGTCATTTGAAATGTCATTTTTTTGTTTTTAAATGTTTCTATACGTCCTACAAATCCACCACTTCACGGGCAGATTACGGGGACCTCCTTGGCACGATATTTGAAGTAATTTTTCATTTTTAACCCTTATTTCATGGAAAACTCACTGTTCCTTTAAAAACATTTTTTTTTTACTTTTTGTCCTTGTTTCCTGTCCCCCAGGGCACTACCCGGACCCCCATACACTTTTTATGGCAAATATCTAGCATATATGCCCTCTTGGAGGACACTCTAAAAATCGAACGTTCGGGTCCCATTGACTTACATTGAGTTCGGGTCGTGTTCGAGTTCAAACTCGAACCGAACACGGGGGCTTTCGGCTCATCCCTACCAGCGAGGAGGATCTATTGATAAGCCGCCAGTTAAGGTGGACACTGGGAGAGACATCCTCGTTTCCTGTGTAAGCCAGGAGGAGTGATGAGCTCTGGTGTGGAATGATAACTGCCTACCGCAAGGATGCTGCGGTAGGGTCAGATAAAATACGGTGTGTTATGGAAGTATGTTAATACAATGGTTATACTTAATAAAGCTGTGGCCTATGCCTTTTCCAAATTATAAGGTGTTGTGTGGTTATTCGAAGGGGCATGTGCACTCAAGGATCCAGGCTTAAGCTAGCTCTTAATTAATTGAAAAGAATTTCCTATATTACTGTATCCTGCAACACACGTGTGTATTGACATATAACATGTGCACTGTGGAATTCATGGAGTGATCATGTGTACTGTGATATTGAACCACATTTTCACTATAATTTTATTACTCACAGTTTATCACTATTAGCACTTGGTAATTGGTACTTTCTGCACAGAAATCAGTGAGCGCAATGTCATTTTTAACGCGAGTCCGTCAGATGAACGCATTTTTGTGCGGACTGAGTACAACAGACATTTTTGACGGATCTAGTAAAAAAAACATACGTTCTAACAAGACAACGTAGTGGCCGTCATTTTTGAGGGATCTAGTAAAAAAAAAAAAACGTGCGCATCGACGTTCTCCGTTGTTAATCCGCAGTTTGGTTCGGTCAGGTTGTTACAATTTACCGTTACCACCAGCTTTTCAAAGACGTTAAAATTATGCGCGCAAACACTGTCCATTAAATTTTGCACTGAGATGTAATACCATGCGCGCACCAGCGCACAAACGCATTTGCGCTCACAATGTTAAGTATAGGATGCGCGCAGTAAATTGCGCTTGCAAAAGGTTTCGTACAGGGTCACTCGCATTAGACGTTAACGCGCATTTTGTGCGCGAACGTCGTAATACGATGTTCAGTGCGAAGGGTTTTACCCTTCGCATTAATGCGTTATTGCGCGCACGCACAAATGTGCGCAAAGAATGTAATAGGGCCATATTTTTTGGAAAAATTTATTAAAACATAGTTCCCACATTCAAATATCCTTAGTTTTATTTTATCGCTAGTAATTCTAGCCTTTGTATGACATACTGAGACGTTGATTCAAGATCCTTTTTTTTTCTCACGTTTATTTTCATATATAAACACATTTCACTTCAATATCACAGTACACATGATCACTCCATGAATTCCACAGTGCATATGTTATATTTCAATACACATGTGTTGCAGGATATAGTTAATATAGGAAATTCTTTTCAGTTAACAAATGTTACTTAGCAACAAGTTAATTAAGAGCTAGCAATCTATTAATGGTCAGGATTGTTGAAACAATGTAGCATTCAGCACTGGCTGGATGGAGTAGAGGTAACATCACTGCTCTATATAACTGTGGGGACCCAGGTTCGTATACCGGCCAGAGCACCTCTCCAGTAAGTGTCCTTGGGCAAGACACCTAACGGTACATATGTGCCTACCACACAGTGGGCCAAATTACAATCTAGGTCCTAACATTAATGCTCACCTGCGTGAGCATTAACGTTAGCCCCGGTGGTTACTGCATATTACAATCCAAACGCTAATGGGTTATGTAACCCGTTTGCGTTTGGTCCCTTGCACTTTTCAGCGCGAGGTTACTGTACTTTGTGCTCCCTATACTTAACATGGGGAGCGCAAAGTGTTAATCAGCATTAGGATTACAATCTACTAGCGCTGATTGATGCACGTCCTCATTGATGCACGTTACATGCTGAGGACGTGCCCCACACGTCATCAGCTGTGCGGGACCCCCGCGGAGATACTCACCTCTCTGTCCGTGGTCCCGCGGCGTTCTGACTTCAGCGTCTGAGGACGCTGAAGTCAAGCTCCTCCCGGCGTAAATGACATCATCGCGCCATGCGCGATGACGTCATTTCCAGGCGACCCCCGGCAATGCCGGGAGATAGCCTGGAAGGGAGGGGGGATCCGTTCGGATCCCTCTCCCTCCCCATCGGGAAGGAGCAGCGCCAAAAGCCAGGCACCGCTTAAAAGGGGAGAGGCTCCCCTTTTAAGCGGTGCCTGGCTTTAACCCCTCAAGCGTCGGGTTGTACTTCAGTGCCTTGCGGCGCCGAAGTGCAGTCTAGCTCCAGTGGGGGCTGCCATCTTGGATGGCGGCTCCACCCCCGGGTCTCCCCTCGCTGCCTGACGACATCACGCATAGCGTTATGATGTCAGATAGCCGGGGAACCCCTAGCTGCCCTAGCTGCCCGGGGCAAATCCATGTGAGCTGGGGGCAAATCTGTGAGAGCTGGGGGCAAATCCGTGAGAGCTGGGGGCAAATCCGTGAGAGCTGGGGGCAAATCCATGAGAGCTGGGGGAAAATCCATGAGAGCTGGGGGAAAATCCATGAGAGCTGGGGGCATATCCATGTGAGCTGGGGGCATATCCATGTGAGCTGGGGGCAAATACATGTGAGCTGGGGGCAAGCTACATGTGAGCTGGGGATATTCTGTATATATACAGTTGTGTTCAAAATTATTCAACCCCCACTGAAATTGAGTGTTTTGGCCAGTTTGACATTGATTTTGATCATTCAGTCATTTTGCTTACAATTAAATCAAAGAGGCACGTGTAGGTCAGACAAATATAACATAACATTTATAATGAAATAACCACAAATGTCTTTTCTGTGCTCACATCATTATCAGTTTTATTCAACCCCCAAGTGACATTCAATCTTAGTACTTAGTACAACATCCTTTTACAGTTATAACAGCTTTTAAACGTGAAGCACAAGTGTCTTGCAGCGATCTACGGTATCTTCGCCCATTCGTCATGGGCAAAAGCCTCCAGTTCAGTCACATTCTTAGGCTTGCGCACTGCAACTGCTTTCTTTAAGTCCCACCAGAGGTTCTCAATCGGATTTAAGTCAGGTGACTGCGATGGCCACTCCAAAATGTTCCAGCCTTTAATCTGCAACCATGCTCTAGTGGACTTGGAGGTATGCTTGGGATCATTGTCCTGTTGAAAGGTCCAACGTCTCCCAAGCCTCAGTTTGTGACAGACTGCATCACATTGTCATCCAATATCTCCTGGGTACTGAAGAGAATTCATGGTACCTTGCACACGCTGAAGCTTCCCTGTACCTGCAGAAGCAAAACAGCCCCAAAGCATGATTGACCCCCCCCCATGCTTTCACAGTAGGCAAGGTGTCCTTTTTTTCATAGGCCTTGTTCTTCCTCCAAACATAGCGTTGATCCATGGGCCCAAACAGTTCTAATTTTGTTTCAGCAGTCCACAGAACACTATCCCAAAACTTCTGTGGTTTGTCCACATGACTTTTGGCATACTGCAGTCGACTCTTCTTATTCTTTGGAGACAGCAAGGGGGTGCGCCTGGGAGTTCTAGCATGGAGGCCTTCATTACGCAGTGTGCACCGAATTGTCTGAGCTGAAACTTCAGTACCCACATATGACAAATCTTTTCTCAGTTCCTCAGCAGTCACACAGGGACTTTTCTCCACTCTACGCTTCAGGTAGCGCACAGCAGTCGAAGTCAGCATCTTCTTTCTGCCACGACCAGGTAGCGTTTCAACAGTGCCCTTTGCCTTGAATTTGCGAATGATGCTTCCTATGGTCTCTCTTGGTATGTTTAACATCTTTGCAATCTTCTTATAGCCATTGCCCTTCCTGTGAAGAGTAATCACCTCTTCTCTTGTCTTTCTGGAACATTCTCTTGACTTCACCATGTTTGTAACCACACCAGTAAATGTCTAGAAGGAGCTGAGTATCACAGTCATTTTAAAGCTGCCTAATTGGTGCTTATTATGCTTTATTGCCTGCTCCGTGACATCCACAGGTGTTTTCAATACCTGATTGAAAACACTTGAATGAACGCTGTTCTTCAGAGTGGTAGTCTTTAAGGTTGAATAATTGTGTCAATGAAGAATTCACAAAAGAAACATTTACTACTGTATTACAAAATCAATTGATGTCATTTTAGTTGCATATGGTTCTTTAAAAAGTCCTTGTAGGATTTCATTCTGAATACAATTACAAATGTACACTAAATTCCCTAAAACCCTTTACAGCATTGGGGGTTGAATAATTTTGAACACAACTGTATATATCTCGGGGGGAAATATAAATGTGAGCTGGGGCATTTTTATATGAGGTCTGTTCTTATTGGAAAGCGTCACATGACATTAAATAAAAGTATCGGTACTCGGTATCGGGGAGTACTTTTAAAAAGTATCGGTACTCTGTCTTAAAAAAGTGGTATCGGTGCGTCCCTAGTTTTTAGAGTTTTTTTATTTATTATTATTTTTGGCAAGAATAGCCACCTATGCCTGTCTTATTGTTTTGAAAATAAAGTATTTTATTTACATGGACAAAATAAAGTATTTTGGTGTTGCTGAGCTCACCGGTGCATTCCTTCTTTTTGAGAATGTTCCAAACAGTTGTTTTGGCCACACCTAATGTTCTTGCTATCTCTCTGATGTTTGTTTTGTTTCTTCAGCCTAATGATGGCTTGCTTCACTGATAGTGACAGCTCTTTGGATCTCATCTTGAGAGTTGACAGCAACAGATTCCAAATGCAAATAGCACACTTGAAATGAACTCTGGGCCTTTTATCTGCACATTGTAATTGGGGTAATGAGGGAATATCACACACCTGGCCATGGAACAGCTGAGAAGCCAATTGTCCCATTACCTTTGGTCCCTTAACAAGTGGGAGGCACATCTGCAAACTGCTGTAAGTCCTACACCGTTCACGGGAGTTGGATGTACATACCCTCAAATTAAAGCTGACAGTCTGCAGTTAAAGCACATTGTGTTTGTTTCATTCTAACTCCATTGTGGTGGTGTATAGAGCCAAAAGATGTTAGAATTGTGTCGATGTCCCAATATTTCTGGACCTGACTGTATATTCACACACCACAATAACCTCATCATAACTGAAATAAATTAAATCTGTGTACCCGTGTGGGGCCCAATCAAAGAGGCAAAAATGCATAAACACTAAAGCCGGGAGATGCAGTGATTTAATGAAGTCCCCAGTGTGACCAGCGCCGCTGGGAGGAGCAAGGCTGGTTCTGGTAGCTGCAATACACATCCCGGTTATGTATAAAAGGGAGCTGTGAATATAAACCTGGGTTCTTCTGCTTGCACTCTTCCTAGCCTAAGTTTAACCAAAATTGAAAAAAAAAAAAATCTGAAAAAGTTTTTGTGCATTTTACATGGTCAACAGGAGAAATAAAACTGCACACTGTATCATCTGCTTTTTCCGTTCGGATTTTGTTTTTTACTGAATGCCTGTGACTTTGTGTTTTTTGCCAGCGCTTAGTGGATAACGCCATATGTAAAATTAGATCAATAAAGATGCTGATACAATAAAAACAAAAAAGTATTAATTCTATAACTTTATAAAAAGAAACACAAACAACCAGGCTCATGATTAAAAATGTATTCTTAAATTTCTTACTATTACACTTAAGGAATAATCACCTCGCAGCAATATTATAGACTTATATAGGGCCCTATTACATTCTTCACGCAAAAACCCACGTGCAAAGCGTGAATTTTTGCACGAAGCGTTAAACATTAACGCACGTAAATCAACGCTGGTATTAAAATCCTCGCAAATTTTCTCATCCGTCTAAAAATAACGCGCGGGAAAACGGACACAT
This sequence comes from Leptobrachium leishanense, assembly GCA_009667805.1. Classification (NCBI taxonomy): domain Eukaryota; kingdom Metazoa; phylum Chordata; class Amphibia; order Anura; family Megophryidae; genus Leptobrachium; species Leptobrachium leishanense. The sequence continues at coordinate 145,973,979 of CM019068.1, read as the reverse complement.
TAACGTTGCACGCAGAAATCGGTGTGCGGCCTATTTTTTCACGCAATTCAGCCAATCAGAATTAAGAACCACAATTATCTCACGTTAAGTTTTTGCACCTGTCAAAGTCAACCTGAGTATAAAGTATATGCTGCAGCAATAATAAATGCACACACGTCTCAATTTTATTGTTTGGGTATGATTAGATTGTGTAACTATAATTTGCTGTATTTTTTTTTTTTCGGCTGGTTTGCCATTAACACCAGCTTTTAGTTGTTAAAATTATGCGCGCAAAGGCTGTCAGGGTTATTCAGAAAGCGTGAAAAGCAGGAGAATGACTGGAGAATGAAAAATTCTAGTCAAAATAGCCAAACCAGAAAAATTCTCCCTTTCATCTCACTTTCCAAATCGACTATTTTGACCTAGAATTTTTCATTCTCCAGTCATTCTCCTGCTTTTCACGCTCTCTGAATAACCTTGTGTGAGTTAAAAACTGCGCATAGATTGTAATACCTTCCGCGTACCAGCGCACAAATGCATTTGCGCTCACAATGTTAAGTATAGGACGTGCGCAGTACAGTACGCTCACAAAGGGTTCGCACAGGTCCACCCGCGTTAGACGAGTGCGCACATTTGTTACGCTGACATTGCAATACGACGTTCAACGCAAATGGTTTTGCCCCTCGCGTTAATGCGTTTTTGCGCAGGCGTTAACGTTTGCGTTACGAATGTAATAATGTACTAATATTCGTTAGTCTAAGCCAGACAACATAAAAGATGGCAGTATTTAATTAAAGCGGCTGGTTGGCTAGATAGTACTGTGGGTGTGGCTTCAGTATGGCAGCGACTTACTTGCGCCACCTTCATTCCCGAGCTGCCCATTGAAGGGTAGAATGTGGGTATAAGTGTGTAAATAAAAATGCACATATTGAGTCAACCGTTTGTTCCCAAGTTGGTGTAAATGTATAGCTGTGTGTGTACATACATTGCTAAGTGTGTTTGTGTCTACGTGTAAATAGCATAGTGAGTGTGTTTGCGCTAATCTGCTTATAAATGCAAGAACATAATTTTGGTCCAAGTTCAGTTATGCTTTCCGTGGTCAGAGCATGCATATGGCTTCTATCCTGTGTGAGTTCTCTCCTGTATGAATTCTCTCATGTACAGTAAGCCCACCCTTTGTTCTAAAACATTTCCCACATTCAGAACAAACAAACGGCTTCACTCCTGTATGATTTCTCTCATGTAAAGTAAGCTCACCCTTTGCTGTAAAACATTTCCCACATTCAGAACAAGCAAATGGTTTCTCTCCTGTATGAATTCTCTCATGTTCAGTAAGCCCACCCTTTGCGTTAAAACATTTCCCATATTCAGAACATGCAAACAGCTTCTCTCCTGTATGAAATCTCTCATGTACAGTAAGATCATGCTTTCTTCTAAAAGATTTCCCACATTCAGAACATGCAAACGGTTTCTCTCCTGTATGAATTCTCTCATGTACAGTAAGATAACGCTTTGCGTTAAAACATTTCCCACATTCAGAACATGCATACGGTTTCTCTCCTGTATGAGTTCTCTCATGTGCAGTAAGCGCACTCTTTGATCTAAAACATTTCTCACATTCAGAACATGCATACGGTTTCTCTCCTGTATGAGTTCTCTCATGTGCAGTAAGCGCACTCTTTGATCTAAAACATTTCTCACATTCAGAACATGCATACGGCTTCTCTCCTGTATGAGTTCTCTCATGCTCAGTAAGATCACTCTTTCTTCTAAAACATTTCTTACATTCAGAACATGCAAGCAGCTTCTTTCTTGTATGAATTCTCTCATGTACAGTAAGCTTATACTTTGATCTAAAACATTTCTCACATTCAGAACAAGCAAACGGATTCTCTCCTGTATGAATCTGCTGATGTAAAGAAAGCGCAGCCTTTAATTTAAAACATTTGCCACATTCAGAACAAACAAACGGCTTCACTCCTGTATGATTTCTCTCATGTAAAGTAAGCTCACCCTTTACTCTAAAACATTTCCCACATTCAGAACATGCAAAGGGCCTCTCTCCTGTATGATTTCTCTTATGTACAGTAAGCTCACCCTTTGTTCTAAAACATTTCCCACATTCAGAACAAGCAAATGGTTTCTCTCCTGTATGAATTCTCTCATGTACATTAAGTTCACGTTTCATTCTAAAACATTTCTCACATTCAGAACATGCAAATGGTTTCCCTCTTGTATGAGTTCTCTCATGTGCAGTAAGCTTACCCTTTGATCTAAAACATTTCTCACATTCAGAACATGCAAAGGGCCTCTCTCCTGTATGAATTCTCTCATGTATAGTAAGCTCAACCTTTGTTCTAAAACATTTGTCACATTCAGAACATGCATAGGGCATCTCTCCTGTATGAAATCTCTCATGTTCAATAAGCTGACTCTTTGCTTTAAAACATTTTCCACATTCAGGGCATTCAAACATCTTCTCTCCGATTTGTACTCTGTGTATACCAAGACTTGAATTTGTGTTTAAACATTTCTCACTTTCAGGGGATTGAAATGATTTTGTTCCAATTTGAGCTGTGTGAGTTTTGTGAAGTTCTGACCCACAAGAGACAGAATTTGTAAAATCAGAATGAACCAACACGTCTGAATAAGGATCGTTTTTTTGGACAGTCCCATGTGGCAGCTTAGAATTTTCTTGTGCTCTTTGATTTTCTTGGAAATCCAGTGATTCATCTTTGATTATTTCTTCTTGCTTTACTGGCAGAGGCTTCATGATGTTTTCTTCAACATAGGATACAGATTTCTCAAAAACTATTCCTGCAGACATTTTCAGACTCTTGCTGTACTCCTGCAAAAGAATAAGGTTTCTAGTAGCAGTATAGAATTTGTGTAATAACATGAGGGTAGGGCAGCTGTGACGGGATGTCCGCCGTTTCTTTAATCTGTTTAATTGATATATATTTGTCGGCTCCGATTTTCATGTATCTATCCCTGTTATATTTCTATTTATGTATCCTGTTATGAATGTTGCAATTTTTGTCCGATCAGGGTATGTAACTGTATTTTCCCCTGTGGAACAGGATGGCTGCTACTTTATTTTACCCTTGTTATGTTTATATATCTTGTTTCACCACTATCTATATACTGTACTGCAATGATTTTGACTGTCCGCACTTATGTCCTGCCTTGCCCAAAATTGTAACACTCATGTCCCCTGTTGTGAGTATCGAGCAAGCCAAGACCTGGCAATTCCTGACAGACTTTAACCCTGTGTGTTCCAGCCACCATCCAACCCACCACGGTGCTTCTTGGGCAATGTGTCCCCAAAGAGAGCAGCCTGCTATAGGGGGATTCCTGAGGGGGAGCTCCACTGGGAACCCTCACATCTGAGCTTCCAATCCTCCTGCAGGGAGCGCTGTCACTAAATGAAACTACTGCTCAGGTACTATCAGGAGACTAGGGTCAGACATGCTTGTGCTCGCACCTGACTCCAGCAGCCTCATTCCTGCTCTGATCATGCATTATTTTTGCCCACAGTTGTGTCATTCACCTTATGTTATATGCAGGTTCCTGAATGCCCTACCTAGATGTCCTGCTTATTTCAAGGTGCCTCAGGTATTCCCCATTCCACCTGATGAGGCCTCCTCAAAAGTAAGCTAGGTCCTCTCCTCCCCACTTCATTATTTATTTATTGCTGACCACGTTATTGCCTGCCGTGTACCTTTGCCTTTGGATTCTAACCATGTTTGTTGCCTGCCCCCGTCTGACCCCATGCCACAGGCTTTAACCAAGTTTGCTTTAGTTCTTCAGTTTTGCCTGTGTCTGATTATTCCTATCTTACCATCTGGTATCATTAGTTCTGTGGTTACGGAGTCCTCTTTGTTTTAACCTTTAATAAACATCTTGCTGTGCCCTGCCATCTGTCTGCCCTCATAAGTGTCACTGTATCTTGGACTCACACCAAGAAACAATGCATACACCGCAGGAAAGGTACACTACACCAGCCGCCGAATTTCTACGGCTCAGCGCTTGTTCCCCGTGCGTAGATCAGGACGCTTCTTGGTCAGAAGTAGCCGGGGGACCAGAGCTACTCGGCCGTACCCAGATTGTGCCGCTGCTCCACAGGAATCATCCCCCAAATAACTGTGCAAAGGAAAGTCGGGAACCAGGCTGCTCAGAACTCTTAACCATTGCACCTCTCTGATCCGGCAGCTAAGTGGGTTCGCTCTCAGGGCAGTGGCAAAAGAACTCAAACTGGGCTTGCGCTACAGATGGTGGCAATACATTGTGTGCTAATTTACTGGGCTCACGCTAGAGGCGGTGGCAACCCATGATATGCAATGGAAATTGGGCTCGGGGTGGTGTTGCTCTGGCGCCAGGAGGTCTGAGGGCGGGGAGGAGGGTGAACATTGGGAACAGTTTCATATAAATATAACCTGTGTTCTGCTGAATAAATATACCTACTTGCTTTATCTCTACACTGAGTCTCGGCCAGTGAATGGGGGAATATTCTACGGATTTTTATTTATCTGCTGGATTTATATGGACGCTGCTTTATTTCTTGTTTACTCCGGAGAAAGGATGGCTTTAATGGCAAATCTCACCCTGAGCTTCTGTCACAGCAGGTTTGGTCATTAGTCTGATGGTATCTTACTCCTCAATTCCAGTAGTGGCTGGCAGCGACAGAAATAAATAAAAAGGGGGGGGGGTCATAAGCAATGAAAACGAAGGAGGAATTTGGAGATGACAAAGACGTCACCTTTCCTGTAGGTGCTGATGCAAATGTCAATGACCACAACAGGTACCAGAGAAAAATCCTCTCCTTTTAAGACTATTTTGGGGCGATGTATCAGTGGGGTGAGAGGTTCAGGATTACCAACACTAGCGTGCGCAGCCATTACGCTAGGGTGTGCACCCATGGAACATTTATTAATTGAAAACTCATATTTAGAAGATTTTGCACAAAATGCACATTTTTCATTAGAAATAACAAGCCTGTAATGCAGAGATACAGACAGATTTTATGCTATTCATCATAAACCAGATAAAGGGAAATATAAAATGTCAATGGAAGAGGACCTCTTCACCCATTAGGGTGTGTCTGGGCACACCAGGCATCCCCCTGTGCACGCCTATGGCTACCAATGTGTCACAATCGTTTGAGGCCCATTAGTGCTCTATATCGCACTCCAGACATTTAGGCTGGCCGTCCGTCCACTGGCACCATATTTGTGTGATGGTGCAATCATCCGATATTGTCTGAAGTCGTCTGACCGATCCTACAACATGCAGGTGAATCAGCCCTCTTCCACTGCAACCGACCACCGGCTGAGTTTTATTGCTGTGGATCTCTGTGATATGCTCATAGACACCACACATTACTGCGAGTTTTATTGCTGTGGATACTGAGATACGCTCAAACACACTGCACATGACTGAGTTTTATTGCTGTGAGCTCTGTGATACACTCATACAGTGTACAGTACAGTATTTTGATTTACTGTAATCATTTGTATACGAATAAATGTTTGTGGAACGAATCGTCTCTTAAGGAGAAATTCGCTTTGATATACAAGTGATTGGGATTACAAATGCGTTTCCGGAACAAATTATGCTCGCAATCCAAGGTATTAAAGTATATGGATTTACTTACAAGAAGGCCGCTCACTCCCAGGACCCTCAGGCTGGATCTCCTCTCTGGATTCACCAGGTGGAACTGCAGCCTCACAGGACACAAAGGACACAATGGACAAAGGGGATGGAGCTACAGGGGATAAATGGTTAATGAATGGCCTGATCCTGCTGTGTCTCCCTCCCTGTCCCTCAGTGCTGGGTACAGTCAGCTCACAGCTCAGTGTCCGCCATTCCCCTCCCCCAGCACCACGTGAGGAGTCCTACAGCCAGTCACATGAGCTGTGATGTCATCAGAGTGCGCCCTCCCCCTGGTGTGTGTGAGACGCTGAGCGTCAAGTCTGGAACAAAAAGGTAAAGGATCTCAGGACCCCACACTGAATATGTTTTTCTTTTACACACACACACCGTTATATACAGAGCACTCACACACATACAGCACACTGTTACATATATAGAGCATGTGCACATAGACAGCACACTCCGATATATACAGAGCACGCCCACACCGATATATACAGAGCACGCGCACACCGATATATACAGAGCACGCGCACACCGATATATACAGAGCACGCCCACACCGATATATACAGAGCACACGCACTCCGATATATACAGAGCACGCGCACACCGATATATACAGAGCACGCGCACACCGATATATACAGAGCACGCCCACACCGATATATACAGAGCACACGCACTCCGATATATACAGAGCACGCCCACACCGATATATACAGAGCACACGCACACCGATATATACAGAGCACGCCCACACCGATATATACAGAGCACACGCACACCGATATATACAGAGCACGCCCACACCGATATATACAGAGCACACCCACACCGATATATACAGAGCACGCCCACACCGATATATACAGAGCACACGCACACCGATATATACAGAGCACGCCCACACCGATATATACAGAGCACGCGCACACCGATATATACAGAGCACGCGCACACCGATATATACAGAGCACGCCCACACCGATATATACAGAGCACGCCCACACCGATATATACAGAGCACACGCACACCGATATATACAGAGCACGCCCACACCGATATATACAGAGCACACGCACACCGATATATACAGAGCACGCCCACACCGATATATACAGAGCACGCCCACACGATATATACAGAGCACGCCCACACCGATATATACAGAGCACGCCCACACCGATATATACAGAGCACGCCCACACCGATATATACAGAGCACACGCACACCGATATATACAGAGCACGCCCACACGATATATACAGAGCACGCCCACACGATATATACAGAGCACGCCCACACGATATATACAGAGCACGCCCACACCGATATATACAGAGCACGCCACCAACACCGATATATCGGACAACGCCACAGCACCGATATATACAGAGCACGCCCACACCGATATATACAGAGCACGCCCACACGATATATACAGAGCACGCCCACACGATATATACAGAGCACGCCCACACCGATATATACAGAGCACGCCCACACCGATATATACAGAGCACGCGCACACCGATATATACAGAGCACGCCCACACGATATATACAGAGCACGCGCCACACGATATATACAGAGCACGCGCACACGATATATACAGAGCACGCCCACACGATATATACAGAGCACGCCCACACCGATATATACAGAGCACGCCCACACGATATATACAGAGCACGCCCACACCGATATATATGAGCACGCCACCGATATATACAGAGCACGCCCACACCGATATATACAGAGCACACGCACACCGATATATACAGAGCACGCCCACACGATATATACAGAGCACGCCCACACGATATATACAGAGCACGCGCACACGATATATACAGAGCACGCCCACACCGATATATACAGAGCACGCCCACACGATATATACAGAGCACGCGCACACGATATATACAGCAGCACGCCCACACCGATATATACAGAGCACGCCCACACCGATATATACAGAGCACGCCCACACCGATATATATAGAGCACACGCACACCGATATATACAGAGCACGCCCACACCGATATATACAGAGCACGCCCACACGATATATACAGAGCACGCGCACACGATATATACAGAGCACGCCCACACCGATATATACAGAGCACGCCCACACCGATATATACAGAGCACGCGCACACCGATATATACAGAGCACGCGCACACCGATATATACAGAGCACGCGCACACCGATATATACAGAGCACGCGCACACGATATATACAGAGCACGCCCACACCGATATATACAGAGCACGCGCACACCGATATATACAGAGCACGCGCACACCGATATATACAGAGCACGCGCACACCGATATATACAGAGCACGCCCACACCGATATATACAGAGCACACCCACACCGATATATACAGAGCACGCCCACACCGATATATACAGAGCACGCGCACACCGATATATACAGAGCACGCGCACACTGATATATACAGAGCACGCCCACACCGATATATACAGAGCACGCCACACACGATATATACAGAGCACGCGCACACCGATATATACAGAGCACGCCCACACCGATATATACAGAGCACGCCCACACCGATATATACAGAGCACGCGCACACCAACACATATACAGAGCACGCCCACACCGATATATACAGAGCACGCGCACACCGATATATACAGAGCACGCGCACACCGATATATACAGAGCACGCGCACACCGATATATACAGAGCACGCGCACACCGATATATACAGAGCACGCGCACACCGATATATACAGAGCACGCGCACACCGATATATACAGAGCACGCGCACACCGATATATACAGAGCACGCGCACACAGAAAGCACACACCGTTATATAAATAGCACGCACACACCGATATATACAGAGCAGGCGCACACCGATATATACATAGCTCGCGCACACGATATATACAGAGCACACGCACACAGAAAGCGCACACCGTTATATAAATAGCACGCGCACCACATTATATAGAGCACGCACACAGTTATATACAGCACACACACAGCCCACACTGTTATGTACAGTGCACGTGCACACAGACAGCGCACACCATTATATACAGAGCACCGACAGTTATATACAGAGCACGCAGTTATATACAGAGTATACAGAGCACGCACAGTTATATACAGAGCACACACAGCACAAACCGTTATATACAAAGCACACACCGTTATATACAGAGCACACACAGCACAAACCGTTCTATACAGAGCACACACCGTTATATACAGAGCACACACCGTTATATACAGAGCATACAGAGCACACACCGTTATATACAGAGCATACAGAGCACACACCGTTATATACAGAGCATACACAGCACACACCGTTATATACAGAGCATACACAGCACACACCGTTATATACAGAGCATACACAGCACACACCGTTATATACAGAGCATACACAGCACACACCATTATATACAGAGCACACACCGTTATACACAGCACAGAGTATACACAGCACACACCGTTATATACAGAGCATGCACACACAGACACCTCACACCATTATGCTGAAAAAGACATGTGTCCATCAGGTTCAGCCTTTCACACATGACCTACCGCTGTTGATCCAAAAGAAGGCAAAAAAACCTATATACTGAGCGCGCTCACCGTTATATACATTGCAGGCACACATTCAGTGAACACTGTTCTATACAGAGCACCCACACATACAGTGCACACGTTGTATAAAGAGCACCCACGCATACAGTGCACACCGTTATAACAGAGCACCCACACATACAGCGCACAACGTTATATACAGAGCACCCACACATACAGCGCACAACGTTATATACAGAGCACCCACACATACAGCGCACAACGTTATATACAGAGCACCCACACATACAGCGCACAACGTTATATACAGAGCACCCACACATACAGAGCACCCACACATACAGCGCACACCGTTATATACAGAGCACCCACACATACAGAGCACACCATTCTATACAGAGCACCCACAGATACAGCGCACACGTTCTATAAAGCGCACACCGTTATATACAGAGCACCCACACATACAGCGCACACCGTTATATACAGTGCACCCACACATACAGAGCACACATTCTATACAGAGCACCCACACATATAGCGCACACGTTCTATACAGAGCACCCACACATACAGCGCACACCGTTCTATACAGAGCACCCACACATACAGCGCACACCGTCTAATACAGAGCACCCACACATACAGCGCACACACCGTTTTATACAGAGCACCCACACATACAGCGCACACCGTTATATACAGAGCACCCACACATACAGCGCACAACGTTATATACAGATCACCCACACATACAGCGCACACCGTTATATACAGAGCACACCACATACAGCGCACACCGTTATATACAGAGCACGCCACTCCGATATATACAGAGCACGCGCACTCCGATATATACAGAGCACGCGCACTCCGATATATACAGAGCACGCGCACTCCGATATATACAGAGCACGCGCACTCCGATATATACAGAGCACGCGCACTCCGATATATACAGAGCACGCGCACTCCGATATATACAGAGCACGCGCACTCCGATATATACAGAGCACGCGCACTCCGATATATACAGAGCACGCGCCACTCCGATATATACAGAGCACGCGCACTCCGATTATACAGAGCACGCGCACTCCGATATATACAGAGCACGCGCACTCCGATATATACAGAGCACGCGCACTCCGATATATACAGAGCACGCGCACTCCGATATATACAGAGCACGCGCACTCCGATATATACAGAGCACGCGCACTCCGATATATACAGAGCACGCGCACTCCGATATATACAGAGCACGCGCACTCCGATATATACAGAGCACGCGCACTCTGATATATACAGAGCACGCGCACTCCGATATATACAGAGCACGCGCACTCCGATATATACAGAGCACGCGCACTCCGATATATACAGAGCACGCGCACTCCGATATATACAGAGCACGCGCACTCCGATATATACAGAGCACGCGCACTCCGATATATACAGAGCACGCGCACTCCGATATATACAGAGCACGCGCACACGATATATACAGAGCACGCGCACACCGATTTATACAGAGCACGCGCACACCGATATATACAGAGCACGCTCACACAGAAAGCGCACACCGTTATATAAATAGCACGCGCACCACGTTATATACAGCGCACACTGTTATATACAGCGCATGCGCACACACAGCCCACTGTTATGTACAGTGCACGTGCACACAGACAGCGCACACCATTATATACAGTATACAGAGCATGCGCACACAGACAGCGCACACCATTATATACAGAGCACCGACAGTTATATACAGAGCACGCACAGTTATATACAGAGCACGCAGTTATATACAGAGCACGCACAGTTATATACAGAGCACGCAGTTATATACAGAGTATACAAAGTATACAAAGCACGCACAGTTATATACAGAGCACACACAGCACAAACCGTTATATACAGATACAGAACACACACCGTTATATACAGAGCATACACAGCACACACCGTTATATACAGAGCATACACAGCACACACCGTTATATACAGAGCATACACAGCACACACCGTTATATACAGAGCATACACAGCACACACCGTTATATACAGAGCATGCACACACAGACACCTCACACCATTATGCTGAAAAAAGACATGTGTCCATCAGGTTCAGCCTTTCACACATGACCTACTGCTGTTGATCCAAAAGAAGGCAAAAAACCTATATACTGAGCGCGCTCAGCGTTATATACATTGCAGGCACACATTCAGTGAACACTGTTCTATACAGAGCACCCACACATACAGTGCACACGTTGTATAAAGAGCACCCACACATACAGTGCACACAGTTATAAACAGAGCACCCACACATACAGAGCACACCATTCTATACAGAGCACCCACACATACAGCGCACACGTTCTATACAGAGCACCCACACATACAGCGCACACGTTCTATACAGAGCACCCACACATACAGCGCACACCGTTCTATACAGAGCACCCACACATACAGCGCACACCGTTCTATACAGAGCACCCACACATACAGCGCACACCGTTCTATACAGAGCACCCACACATACAGCGCACACCGTTCTATACAGAGCACCCACACATACAGCGCACACCGTTCTATACAGAGCACCCACACATACAGCGTACAACGTTATATACAGAGCACCCACACATACAGCGCACACCGTTATATACAGTGCACCCACACATACAGAGCACACATTCTATACAGAGCACCCACACATATAGCGCACACGTTCTATACAGAGCACCCACACATACAGCGCACACCGTTCTATACAGAGCACCCACACATACAGCGCACACCGTTCTATACAGGGCACCCACACATACAGCGCACACCGTTCTATACAGAGCACCCACACATACAGCGCACATCGATATATACAGAGCACGCGCACTCCGATATATACAGAGCACGCGCACTCCGATATATACAGAGCACGCGCACTCCGATATATACAGAGCACGCGCACTCCGATATATACAGAGCACGCGCACTCCGATATATACAGAGCACGCGCACACCGATATATACAGAGCACGCGCACACCGATATATACAGAGCACGCGCACTCCGATATATACAGAGCACGCGCACTCCGATATATACAGAGCACGCGCACTCCGATATATACAGAGCACGCGCACTCCGATATATACAGAGCACACGCGCACTCCGATATATACAGAGCACGCGCACTCCGATATATACAGAGCACGCGCACACCGATATATACAGAGCACGCGCACACCGATATATACAGAGCACGCGCACACCGATATATACAGAGCACGCGCACACCGATATATACAGAGCACACACCGTTATATACAGAGCACACACAGCACAAACCGTTATATACAGAGCATACACAGCACACACCGTTATATACAGAGCATACACAGCACACACCGTTATATACAGAGCATACACAGCACACACCGTTATATACAGAGCATACAGAGCACACACCGTTATATACAGAGCATACACAGCACACACCATTATATACAGAGCACACACCGTTATACACAGCACAGAGTATACACAGCACACACCGTTATATACAGAGCATGCACACACAGACACCTCACACCATTATGCTGAAAAAAGACATGTGTCCATCAGGTTCAGCCTTTCACACATGACCTACCGCTGTTGATCCAAAAGAAGGCAAAAAACCTATATACTGAGCGCGCTCACCGTTATATACATTGCAGGCACACATTCAGTGAACACTGTTCTATACAGAGCACCCACACATACAGTGCACACGTTGTATAAAGAGCACCCACGCATACAGTGCACACCGTTATAAACAGAGCACCCACACATACAGCGCACAACGTTATATACAGAGCACCCACACATACAGCGCACAACGTTACATACAGCGCACAACGTTATATACAGAGCACCCACACATACAGCGCACAACGTTATATACAGAGCACCCACACATACAGAGCACCCACACATACAGCGCACACCGTTATATACAGAGCACCCACACATACAGAGCACACCATTCTATACAGAGCACCCACAGATACAGCGCACACGTTCTATAAAGCGCACACCGTTATATACAGAGCACCCACACATACAGCGCACACCGTTATATACAGTGCACCCACACATACAGAGCACACATTCTATACAGAGCACCCACACATATAGCGCACACGTTCTATAGAGCACCCCACATACAGCGCACACCGTTCTATATACAGAGCACCCACACATACAGCGCACACCGTTCTATACAGAGCACCCACACATACAGCGCACACCGTTCTATACAGAGCACCCACACATACAGCGCACACCGTTATATACAGAGCACCCACACATACAGCGCACAACGTTATATACAGATCACCCACACATACAGCGCACACCGTTATATACAGAGCACCCACACATACAGCGCACACCGTTATATACAGAGCACGCGCACTCCGATATATACAGAGCACGCGCACTCCGATATATACAGAGCACGCGCACTCCGATATATACAGAGCACGCGCACTCCGATATATACAGAGCACGCGCACTCCGATATATACAGAGCACGCGCACTCCGATATATACAGAGCACGCGCACTCCGATATATACAGAGCACGCGCACTCCGATATATACAGAGCACGCGCACTCCGATATATACAGAGCACGCGCACTCCGATATATACAGAGCACGCGCACTCCGATATATACAGAGCACGCGCACTCCGATATATACAGAGCACGCGCACACCGATATATACAGAGCACGCGCACACCGATATATACAGAGCACGCGCACACCGATATATACAGAGCACGCGCACACCGATATATACATAGCACGCGCACACGATATATACAGAGCACGCGCACACAGAAAGCGCACACCGTTATATAAATAGCACGCGCACCACGTTATATACAGAGCACGCACACAGTTATATACAGCGCACACTGTTATGTACAGTGCACGTGCACACAGACAGCGCACACCATTATATACAGTATACAGAGCATGCGCACACAGACAGCGCACACCATTGTATACAGAGCACCGACAGTTATATACAGAGCACGCACAGTTATATACAGAGTACACAAAGCACGCACAGTTATATGCAGAGCACACACAGCACAAACCGTTATATACAGAGCACACACAGCACAAACCGTTATATACAGAGCACACACAGCACAAACCGTTATATACAGAGCACACACAGCACAAACCGTTATATACAGAGCACACACCTTTATATACAGAGCATAAACAGCACACACCTTTTATATACAGAGCATACACAGCACACACCGTTATATACAGAGCATACACAGCACACACCGTTATATACAGAGCATACACAGCACACACCGTTATACACAGCACAGAGTATACACAGCACACACCGTTATATACAGAGCATGCACACACCGACACCTCACACCATTAGGCTGAAAAAAGACATGTGTCCATCAGGTTCAGCCTTTCACACATGACCTACCGCTGTTGATCCAAAAGAAGGCAAAAAACCTATATACTGAGCGCGCTCACCGTTCTATACATTGCAGGCACACATTCAGTGAACACTGTTCTATACAGAGCACCCACACATACAGTGCACACCGTTATAAACAGAGCACCCACACATACAGCGCACAACGTTATATACAGAGCACCCACACATACAGCGCACAACGTTATATACAGAGCACCCACACATACAGCGCACAACGTTATATACAGAGCACCCACACATACAGAGCACACCATTCTATACAGAGCACCCACACATACAGCGCACACGTTCTATACAGAGCACCCACACATACAGCGCACACCGTTCTATACAGAGCACCGACACATACAGCGCACACCGTTCTATACAGAGCACCCACACATACAGCGCACAACGTTATATACAGAGCACCCACACATACAGCGCACACCGTTATATACAGAGCACCCACACATACAGCGCACACCTTTCTATACAGAGCACCCACACATACAGCGCACAACGTTATATACAGAGCACCCACACATACAGAGCACCCACACATACAGAGCACCCACACATACAGCGCACACCTTTATATACAGAGCGCACACCGTTATATACAGAGCACCCACACATACAGCGCACACCGTTATATACAGAGCACCCACACATTCAGCGCACACCGTTATATACAGAGCACCCGCACATACAGCGCACTCCGTTATATACAGAGCACTCACAGCGCACGCCTTTTATATACAGAGCACGCACACTGTAACGGAGCGGCTGTACCCGGAGTACCTCCGACAATGGGCTCTCTCCCCTTTAAAACAGTCCCCAACATCGCCAGAGCAATATTCCCCAACAGCCCACCCAAACTTTAACCACAGTTAAGGATGGAGACTGTTGATCATTCAAAAGCAGACTAACCGTTTATTCAAACCGAAATACTGCTATACAGCTATGGAACAACCACCTTCATGAATACAACCAGATTAGATCAACAGATCAAATAACTGCACAGGGAATGGGACTGTCAAACAATGGACAATGGGACCTCCTGGGAGGAGAATCGCGGGGGGGGGGGAGTAAAACAAAGGAATATTTTCTTACAGAGAGAATGTACACTATACAGAGAGTGGGTAGTAATACAGTGGTCTATGCTATACAGAGAGAAGATACATAATAGAGGGAATGTACACAGTATACACAACAGGAGACTCTACAATAAATACATAAGGGAATAATACACAGACATCAGAAATCTTTAGTTAGCTGGGGATGTTTAAAACAGTGAAAAACCATATATATGATCCACCAGTACCCCAATAGTCTCTTCAATGGCATAGTCCGGTGGCGACTGTGTTACTTTTTATTCTGATGACGTCAGAGAAGATATGCTGGCCTACGGCCCCATCTGATGTCAAAGAGGGTGCGCCGGATGTCTGCTGCCCATGCCTGCCCAGGTCTTATCCGGCCGCACCCTGCATGCCTGTTACCACAAGGATCCTTTGCTCTAATCACAATGAGGTCTGATATCTGGGTATTCATTTATCTGGGGGGGTCTGATGTCTTGGTATTCATGTATCTGGTGGGGGTCTGATGTCTGGGTATTCATGTATCTGGGGGGCCTATTTGTCTGGGTATTCATGTATCTGGGGGGTTCTGATGTCTTGGTATTCGTGTATCTGGGGGGTTCTGATGTCTTGGTATTCGTGTATCTGGAGGGGTTCTGATGTCTTGGTATTCATGTATCTGGAGGGGTTCTGATGTCTTGGTATTCATGTATCTGGAGGGGTTCTGATGTCTTTGTATTCATGTATCTGGGGTGGTTCTGATGTCTTGGTATTCATGTATCTGGGGTGGTTCTGATGTCTTGGTATTCATGTATCTGGGGTGGTTCTGATGTCTTGTATTCATGTATCTGGGGTGGTTCTGATGTCTTGGTATTCATGTATCTGGGGTGGTTCTGATGTCTTGGTATTCATGTATCTGGGGTGGTTCTGATGTCTTGGTATTCATGTATCTGGGGTGGTTCTGATGTCTTGGTATTCATGTATCTGGGGGGGTTCTGATATCTTGGTATTCATGTATCTGGGGGGGTTCTGATGTCTTGGTATTCATGTATCTGGGGGTTCTGATGTCTTGGTATTCATGTATCTGGGGGGGGGGTTCTGATGTCTTGGTATTCATGTATCTGGGGGGTTCTGATGTCTTGGTATTCATGTATCTGGGGGGGGTTGATGTCTTAGTATTCATGTATCTGGGGGGTTCTGATGTCTGGGTATTCATGTATCTGGGGGGTTCTGATGTCTGGGTATTCATGTATCTGGGGGGTTCTGATGTCTGGGTATTCATGTATCTGGGGGGTTCTGATGTCTGGGTATTTATGTATCTGGGGGGTTCTGATGTCTGGGTATTTATGTATCTTGTGGGGTGTGATGTCTAATTGGCAAAAGAAATAGGTGCTCAGGAGTATGCAAATAGAAAGACAGGAGTGCCTGAGCTAGGAGGAAAGGGGGTAACCCTAAAAGATAATCAAAAAGAAAATAAACATACCCAGGTGAATGTGGTATGATGTACCTTCGTACAGGTAAAAGGAAAATTCTCAACAGGATGGCCGCAATGGTCACACAAATTGGTGTGAACAAGGATTAAAAACTAACTTTTAATAGAGTACTATAAAAAGGATCCACAGATCCTGGTAGTACAAGACAAGACGTACAGTAATCCCCCGGTCATTCGCGGTTCTGCGTTCGCGGACTCAGTGGTTCACGGATTTTTTCCGCTTACCACATGGTAGTAGCATCCCGGTGTATCATCTATGGTTCCTTATCGAATATTGTTCCAAGGAGCCCTCGGCAAAGAACGGAACTCCAACTCCCCAGGCTCCAACACATCAGCGCCTCCCAAACACACGCCTTTGTGCAGCCCCCTGACGTGTTGGAGTCTGGGGAGGTGGAGTTCCGTTCTTTGCCGAGGGCTCCTTGGAACAGTATTCGAGAAGGAACCATATAGGAAACAACACCCCGGCAGAGAAGCTGCTCCTGTGTGTTTCTGGGCGCATGATCGTGGCCAGGGCATTAACCTTCTCTCGGCATCATTACGAGAGAGGAGATGCCGAGGCTCCTGGAGCCACGGTTGCGGGGGTGCACAGGAGTCTCGGCATTTCCTCTCTCGATGCCGAGAGAGGAGAATGCCTTGGACGCGATCTTGAGTCTGGAGATGCACAGGAGCAGCCATTCTGCCTGGGTCCTAATGCCGCATGGCTGTGCTTTTTTTAGCACAGCCACAATTCGCAGTTTTTCAAAATTCGCGGGGGTTGTTGGAATTTCGGGGGGTTACTATAAATATAAGGAATTGGGTATGGATAAGGCCCCTTGGCTATCAGGCACATTAGCACAGCACCCCAGTATGTAGAGAGTAGTTAATCTGTCGAGCAGAAAAGGAAACAACAGGCCTTCGACTACCAGGATCTGTGGATCCTTTTTACAGTACTCTATTAAAAGTTAATTTTTAATCCTTGTTCACACCAATTTGTGTATAGGCCATTGCGGCCATCCTGTTGAGAATTTTCCTTTTACCTGCACGAAGGTACTTCATTCCACATTATCTCCTTGGGGGTCTGACTTCTAAATAGGGATGCACTGATATTAGTATCGGTGCCGATAATGCCATTTGCATGAGTAGTTGGTACTCGTGCAAATGGCCCGATACACCCCCCCCCCCAATACCTGAAGCCAGCGCTGGGCTGGCTTGCCGGTATCCGCGGGCTGGGGAAACTGGCCGCGTGCATGAAAAGCACTCGGCCAGCGTTCCTCTCCAGCGGGCCGCGATACACACCCTTCGGAAGGTCCGGTCGCACGGCTGTGATGCGTTCACGCGGGCGCCTTTGTGATGCTGCCTCTCGGCTGGAGGCAGCGGCACAGAGGCGCCTGATGGCCACGTGATCGTGTCACAGCTGTGCGACCTGACCTTCCGAAGGGTGTCTATCGGGTACCGCCAGAGGGGAACACTGGCTGAGTGCTTTTCATGCACACGGCCAGCTTCCCCAGCGTTCGGTCTGTGAGAGCTCGGGGCATATCCATGAGAGCTCGGGGCATATCCATGAGAGCTCGGGGCATATCCATGAGAGCTGGGGGCAATCTCCATGTGAGCTGGGGGCAATATATCCATGTGCGCTGGGGGCAATATAATATCCTTGTGCGCTGGGGGCAATATAATATCCTTGTGCGCTGGGGGCAAGCTACATATCCATGTGAGCTGGGGGCAAGCTACATGTGAGCTGGGGGCATTCTGTATATATACAGTGTGTATATATATATATATATATATCTGGGGGGGATATACATGTGAGCTGGGGGCATTTTTATATGAGGTCTGTTCTTATTGAAAAGCGTTCACATGACATAAAATAAAAGTATTGGTACTCGTACTCGGTCTTAAGTGGTATCGGTGCATCCCTACTTCTAAATATTCATGTATCGGGGGGGCCTGTGTCTGTCTGGGTATACATGTATCTGGGGGGGCCAGTGTCTGTGTATACATGTATCTGGGGGGCCCAGTGTCTGTCTGGGTATACATGTATCTGGGGGGGCCTGTGTCTGTCTGGTTATACATGTATCTGGGGTGTCAGAGATTATTAATCAGGTAAGAATCTTGTACGAGATATAAACAACAAATTTATCTTGTTTATATTTCTCAACAAGTCTCCTAAGTTTGTTTTCAATTGTATATGCTTTGTTTTCAAAAATAGAACCAACCAGCTTAGATAAAAATATATATATTTATTACGTATGCAAAACGATTTTAATCTCACAACATAATCAAAGATTTATAAAACACAACATCATCCATCAGCACACAGATTTCTAGCTTTTAGCATATGTTATCCTGTTAGTAACTGCATATATGGTTAGTTCACTTAATAAACATCCTGCTTAAAGAAAACAATTAACATGTATTCCCAGCAAACCAGTATTTAAAACAAGCTAGTATCTTGTAGATATACATATATATCTAGTTGTGCTACCTGGATCTACAAAAGATGAGCTATCACTTATTCTATTTTTAGAATCATAGAAAAACTTATTTAGTGAATCCTCCCCTAATAACGAGAATTAAGCTTCTAATCTTCTTCTTTTTAAGTTATAGGTTATAATATCCCTGCTTATTACTTCAATCACAATAGCTCTTCCAAATTTAATATATATATTTATGTATATATTATTGCAACAAATACTTAAGACAATTATCCGGTTACCAGACACTTTATATATATATATTTCTATACGGCAGGTTAGAAATATTTCAAAGGTCACGATCTAGCGATAATCTAAGATAAATCTCAGTCTATAACCATTGCAACATATATACACCTATATACAGTGGCAAGAAAAAGTATGTGAACCCTTTGGGATTACTTGGAGTTTTGCATGAAATGGTCATAAAATGTGCTCTGATCTTCATCTAAGTCAAAACAATTTGAAAAACACAGTCTGCTTAAAATAATACAACACAAACATTATATGTTTTCATGTTTTTATTGAACAGAACATGTAAACATTCACAGTGCAGGGTGGAAAAAGTATGTGAACCTTTGGACTTAATAACTGGTTGACCCTCCTTTGGCAGCAATAACCTCAACCAAACGTTTCCTGTAGTTGCAGATCAGACCTGCACAACGATCTGGAGTAATTTTGGACCACTCCTCTTCACAAAACTGTTTCAGTGTAGCAATATTCTTGGGATGTCTGGTGTGAATCGCTCTCTTAAGGTCATGCCACAGCACTTCAATCTGTCATGCCTGCTAGTGCTCCTGCAGTGTGGCCTTCCCAACAGAGAGGGCGCCAGTCTCTGAATCCTGGTATAAAAAGGACATTGTCAGCCCTTACACCGATGTACTGGTGGCCAGACATTGCCAAGGATAAAGGGCAATCCATTTGGCAATCCATTTGACAGGTTAAAGGGTTCACAGATCTTTTCTAAGCTTGACTTAAGAAGCGCGTATAACTTAGTGTGTATTAAAGATGGTGATGAATGGAAAACCGCTTTCAATACCAGATCTGGTCACTACGAGTACCTTGTAATGCCCTTTGGGCTATGTAACACTCCAGCTGTGTTCCAGGATTTTATAAATGATGTTTTGCGTGATTTCATACACGACTGTGTCATCGTGTATTTGGATGATATACTTATTTACTCACCTGATCTCGCTACTCACCACTTGCAGGTTAAAAAGGTTCTTCAGACGTTGTTGAACAATGGCCTTTACTGTAAATTGGAGAAGTGTCTCTTTGACCAACCTAAGTTAGCATTTCTGGGTTATGTCATTTCCGAAGAAGGATTTTCCATGGACCTGGCTAAACTTACTGCTGTTACTGACTGGCAATGTCCTATAGGGCTAAAAGCTATTCAGAGATTCATAGGGTTCGCCAACTATTACCGCAGATTCATACTCAATTTCTCCACAATACTGGCACCCATTACCAATATGACCAAGAAGGGAGCTAATACCCGTATTTGGTCCCCTGAAGCCGTTAAAGTCTTTGAGACTCTTTTTCTACGGCCCGTATACTAGTCCACCCTGATCCAAGGAAGCCTTTCATCCTAGAGGTTGATGCCTCTGAGACAGGAGTAGGAGCTGTTCTCTCCCAAAGAGAATCCCCTGACCAACCACTCAAGCCTTGTGGCTTCTTTTCCAAGAAATTATCTAGTGCTGAAAGGAACTATGATATCGGTAACCGAGAACTCCTGGCTATCATTTCTGCTTTGAAGGAGTGGAGACACCTACTTGAAGGAGCTCCTACTCCCACTATGATTCTGACTGACCATAAAAACCTGACCTTTATTGCCGATGCCAAATGACTGTCATCCCGTCAAGCCCGGTGGTCTATGTTTTTGAGTCCCTTCAATTACATAATCACCTATAGGCCCGGTAACAGAAATGCTAAGGCAGACGCGCTTTCCAGGCAATTTGAGGTCACAGAACAGCAAGATAGACCAGTTGAGTCAATTTGTTCCTCTGGAGAGAGTAGTGGCAGCTACTCATCTCACCCTTACTTCTACACTCCTTACTCGTATCCAAGCTATGCAAAGTACAGCTCCCCCTGAGACTCCTTCTGACAAGTTGTTTGTTCCTGACGCAGAAAGAAAGGAACTACTCTCATGTTATCATGCCTCCAGGCCAGCTGGTCATCCTGGTATAAAAAGGACATTGTCAGCCCTTACACCGATGTACTGGTGGCCAGACATTGCCAAGGATGTGAGGGAATATGTACAGGCATGTGTGGTATGTGCACAATCCAAAGCCTCTACTCAATGTCCTGCAGGGCTATTGCAACCACTAGCCATCCCTGACAAACCGTGGTCACATATTTCTATGGATTTCATAGTAGATTTGCCACCTTCTGAGGGGCATACAGTGATTTTGACCATTGTTGATCGCTTTACTAAAATGGTTCATCTGGTTCCTCTCAAGAAATTGCCAACATCTAAAGGTCTAGCCAACATATTTACCAAAGAGGTATTCAGATTGCATGGTTTGCCTCATGAAATTGTCTCTGATCGAGGTCCCCAGTTCATTTCTAGATTTTGGCGAAATTTCTGTTCACAGTTGGGCATTAAAATATCATTTTCTTCTGCTTATCACCCACAGTCCAATGGAGCTGCCGAACGTGCTAATCAGTCTAGTGAGAACTACATTCGTAGCTTCTCTTCTCAAGGGCAGGAAGATTGGGTTTCTTTACTTCCTTGGGCTGAATTTGCTCTGAACAGTAATGTGAATGCTTCGACTGGTCACTCCCCGTTTTATGTTGCCCATGGTTTCCAGCCTACCTTTTTGCCATCCCCTAGTGCTGACACTGGTCTTCCTGACTTGGACTCCTATGTTCAGTCTGTTCATATAGTGTGGACTTTGGTACGTTCCAACCTCTGTCACGCTGCAGTCCAATAGAAGACCTATGCAGATAGGCATAGGCGGATGGGTCCTTCCTATGTTCCAGGCCAGAGAGTCCGGTTGTCTACCCGTAACATTAAGTTACGTGTGCCATCGATGAAATTTGCTCCACGGTACATTGGTCCATTCAAGGTCCTAAGACGTATCAACGACGTCAGTTATGCGCTGGACCTACCTCGTACCTCCGTATACCGAATACCTTTCACACCTCCTTGTAGAAGCCCCTTCTGTGCAATCGGTTCACCACTGTCATTCCTCGACCTTGTCCAGTACTGGTTCAGGGACAAGAAGAATTTGAGGTCCAGTCCATTGTTGATTCCCGTCATTCCCGTGGTGGTCTTCAATATTTGGTGCACTGGAGAGGGTATGGCCCGGAGGAACGCTCATGGGTTCCGATTTCTGATCTCCATGCCCCCCTTCTGGTCCGTGCCTTCCACCGCTCTCATCCCACTGCCCCGGGATCTCGGCGCCCTGAGGTCACTCGGGAGGGGGTACTGTCATGCCTGCTAGTGCTCCTGCAGTGCGGCCTTCCCAACAGAGAGGGTGCCAGTCTCTGAATCAGGCCACTTTGAATGCCGCACCTGGTCAGGGATCTAGGCCTTTAAATATCAGTCACTGACTGTGCTCTGGGCCCTGACGTGGTTATTTCTAGCCCTCAGCGTGTGTCTATACTTCTGCATATTGGTTTTCTGGTTTGACTTCTGGCTTGTATATTGACTGTTTTCTGTGATTATCCCTTGGCATATGTTTATCTCGTGTACCGACCTCTGGCTTGTTATTACTACGATATCTCTCCTGTCCCTGATCTGTACTTCTTTTTAGATTAGTACCTGGCCATTCTAAGGACCAGCTATTCAGTTTAGGGTTTTTCCTTGCCTTTCTGGGTTTTGTCTGCGTGCTGGGTGACTCTATATCCTTACACAATCGGGTTGAGGTCAGGACTCTTACTGGGCCAATCCAGAAGGCGTATTTTGTTTTGTTGAAGCCATTCTTTTGTTTAATTACTTGTATTCTTTGGGTCATTGTCCTGTTGCATCACCCATCCTCTGCGGAGCTTCAGTTGGCGGACAGATGGTCTTACGTTTTCCTGCAAAATGTCTTGATAAACTCTGGAATTCATTTTTCCATCAATGACAACAATCCGTCCAGGCCCTGAGGCAGCAAAGCCGCCCCAAACCATGATGCTCCCTCCACCATGTTTTACAGTGGAGATGAGGTTTTGATGTTGGTGTGCTGTGCCTTTTTTTCTCCACACATAGTGTTGTGTGTTTTTTCCAAACAACTCAATTTTGGTTTCATCTGTCCACAGAATATTTTGCCAGTAGTGCTGTGGAACATCTAGGTGCTCTTTTGCAAACTTCAAACGTGCTGCAATATTCTTTTTGGACAGCAATGGCTTCCTCCGTGGTGTCCTCCCATGTACTCCATTCTTGTTTAATGTTTTCCTTATTGTAGATGTGTCAACAAAAATGTTAACATGTGCCAGAGATTTCTGTAAGTCTTTAGCTGACACTCTAGGATTCTTCTTTACCTCATTAAGCATTCTGCGCTGTGCTCTTGCAGTCATCTGTCAGGATCGGGTAACCCCGCTTGCAGACGGTAAGCCAACAGACCCTGACCAACCGGTCCTTCGTAATGGCCGGGTTATGGTCAGTAATAATGAGAATGACAAACACAAAGAAAGTGGCGGAGTGCAAAGTAAAACAACCTGCAGAATAAAGTAACCCACAGTGCTCTAGCTAGCCGGTCCTTAATAATGGCCGGGTTAAGCAGAGCAGACCAACAAAAACACACATAGGCAGGGGTTAAGAAAATAGACGTCCGTTTATACTATGCCAAAATTCAGGGCACCAGAATACAGGGAAGTCGAGACAAGCCGGGATCGTATTAACCAGGAAATCAGTCAGATAGGAATGCAGCAATAACAACAAGGCACTAGGTGTAACTGGAACCACGCTAGGGCAACTTGCTAAGAGAAAGGAAGCCCTTTAAATGGAGCCACAGCACTTCCTATTGGTGCTCAGAGCAGACGCCCTGCTCTGCTATAGGATTGCTGGTCATGTGCTGCGATTGGTTGTCCTTCCTGCATGCTGCGTCTGATTCGTGGGCAGCACCATTCTCTGTCCTATAGTACACCGTACCCTGGAATAAGGCTTTCTGGATATCAGCTGCTGTGTCGACCGCAATATTCCCCCGGACATGGTTTGAAGGTGCAACACTTCCCTGGACATGGGCTGAAGGCGCAACACTTCCCTGGACATGGGCTGAAGGTGCAACACTTCCCTGGACATGGGCTGAAGGTGCAACACTTCCCTGGACATGGGCTGAAGGTGCAACACTTCCCTGGACATGGGCTGAAGGTGCAACACTTCCCTGGACATGGGCTGAAGGCGCAACACTTCCCTGGACATGGGTCGAAGGAGCAACACTTCCCTGGACATGGGTCGAAGGAGCAACACTTCCCTGGACATGGGTCGAAGGAGCAACACTCCCTGGACATGGTCGAAGGAGCAACACTTCCCTGGACATGGGTCGAAGGAGCAACACTTCCCTGGACATGGGTCGAAGGAGCAACACTTCCCTGGACATGGGTCGAAGGAGCAACACTTCCCTGGACATGGGTCGAAGGAGCAACACTTCCCTGGACATGGGTCGAAGGAGCAACACTTCCCTGGACATGGGCCACCGTGACAGCACCCCCCCCCTGACGGCGGGCCCGAGGGCAAGAAGGGAAACGGCGGTGATTGGCGGAGACCAGCCTGGGGGCATGAACATCAGAGGCAGCAACCCAGGAACGTTCCTCCAGGCCGTATCCCTTCCAATGCACAAGATATTGTAATCCGCCTCTAGACCACCTGGAATCGATGAGAGCCTGCACCTCGTATTCCTCCTGACCCTGAACTTGGACAGGAGGAGGCTGTTTCACGGGAGTGGTATACCGGTTACAGACAAGGGGCTTGAGTAGGGAGGTATGGAAGGAGTTGGGGATTCTCAAGGACTTAGGCAACTCCAAGGCATAAGAGACAGGATTAATGCGTCGGAGGACCCTGTAAGGACCGATAAACTGTGGTGCCAATTTGTGAGAGGGCACCCGGAGTTTGATATGCCGAGTGGAGAGCCATACCCTTTGACCAGAGACATAAGAAGGGCCTGGTCGTCTGTGGCGGTCTGCAAACTTCTTATGGGCTAAAGAAGCTTTTTGCAAAGCGGATTGAATCCGCGTCCAGGACTGACGTAGGAGTCGTAAGTGATCGTTAAGTGCAGGAATGGGGGATTCAGACGGAGTGCCAGGTAGTAAAGCAGGATGGAACCCATAGGTCGCAAAGAACGGGGTATGACCGGAGCGGTCATGTACCGCGTTATTCCTAGCCAACTCAGCCCAAGGTAATAAGGAACTCCAATTATCTTGTTGGTGGGATATGAAGAACCGTAAATATCTTTCTAAGGACTGGTTAGTACGTTCAGCAGCACCGTTAGATTGTGGGTGGTAGGCAGAGGAAAAGGATAAGTTGATACCCATTTCTTTACAGAAGGATCTCCAGAATCGGGAAATTATCTGAGTACCACGATCTGAGACTATTTCCTGCGGTATCCCATGTAACCGTACCACCTCCTTAGCAAATATACCGGCTAGCTGCTCTGAAGAAGGAGGTTTTCAGTGGCACAAAATGGGCCATTTTAGAAAAACGGTCAATGACAGTGAGAATGGTGGTATTACCCTCAGATGGGGGTAGGTCCACAATAAAGTCCATGGATAAATGGGTCCATGGTCTCGAAGGAACAGGGAGAGGTTGTAATAGACCCACTGGAAGATCAGCAGGGGTCTTATTCTGGGCACACACGTTACAGGATGCAATAAACTCTCGGATATCAACACGAAGAGTGGGCCACCAATATAGATGAGAAACGGTGAGAATGGTCTTATTGACTCCTGGGTGACCTGCAACCTTTGATGCATGCATAACTTGTAATAACTCCCTTCTCTCGTTCTCTCCTACATACAATCTTTTTGGAGGTAGAGAGCTAGGGGCGGCATTCTGATAGGACAGAATGCGCTCGATCAACTGAGAAGACACTTGCATACACACAGTGGCGATTATATGAGTACTGGGTATGAGAGAAACCGGTTCGGTGCGAGGCAGTTCCTCTTCCTCGAACTGTCTGGAAAGAGCATCCGCCTTGGTATTACGTGACCCTGAGCGATAGGTGATCAAATAATTGAAGCGACTTAGGAACAACGACCATCTGGCCTGGCGGGGGGACAGCCGCTTCACGTCTGCCAGGTAGGCTAAGTTCTTGTGGTCAGTTAGAATGATCACCGGAATTTGCGAACCCTCCAACAGATGTCTCCATTCTTTTAGAGCCATTATAATAGCCAAGAGTTCTCTGTTACCTATATCATAGTTTCTCTCTCAGTCGGACAACTTCTGGGAGAAGTAGGCGCAAGGGTGAAGTGGGGCATCCCAGGTGTCTCTCTGGGAAAGTACTGCCCCTCTCCCAGATTCTGATACGTCGACCTCCGTTATAAATGGTTTAGAATTGTTAGGATGTGCTAGAATAGGTGCAGAGGCAAAGGCCGTTTTTAAATTCTCAAAGGCTTTAAGGGCAGCAGGAGACCAGTTGGTTGTATTGGCCCCTTTCTTGGTCATAGAGGTGATAGGAGCAATTACAGAAGAAAAGTATGGGATAATCTTTCTGTAATAATTGGCGAATCCGTTAAATCTCTGGATTAGGGCTGTGCAATTAATTGCAATCGCAATCGAATCGCGATTTCCGACCATGCAATTAATAAATCGCATAAGGCTGCAATTTTCGGCTCCCTGTTAACTTCCGGCGGCATGGTGCTTTGGGCGCTCGCAGGGGGAACCACGTGACGAGCCACGTTCTCGCGGCTCGTCACATGGTTCCCCCAGGCGAGCGCCCAAGCTCCATGCCGCCAGAAGTTAACAGGGAGCCGAACACGTGGCGCACAGAGGTGAGCTGGGGCAGTATCCACGTGCTGGGGCAGTATATCCATGAGCTGGGGCAGTATTTCCATGAGCTGGGGCAGTATATCCATGAGCTGGGGCAGTATATCCATGAGCTGGGGCAGTATATCCATGAGCTGGGGCAGTATATCCATGTGCTGGGGCAGTATTTCCATGTGCTGGGGCAGCATTTCCATGTGCTGGGGCAGCATTTCCATGTGCTGGGGCAGTATATCCATGAGCTGGGGCAGTATCCATGTGCTGGGGCAGTATATCCATGTGCTGGGGCAGTATATCCATGTGCTGGGGCAGTATATCCATGTGCTGGGGCAGTATATCCATGTGCTGGGGCAGTATATCCATGTGCTGAATACTGAATACATTTAGAATGTATGTAGCATGTTTGAAAAAGCAAAAACAATTGGCTAAATCGCAAATAAAATCGCAATCGCAATATTCATTCAAGAAATCGCAATATGATTATTTTGTCAATATTGCACAGCCCTACTCTGGATAGGTTTCAACCCTTTGGGTAGAGGCCAAGATAGGATGGATTCCAGTTTTTTGGGATCCATTAAAAAACCCTTGGACGACACTATGTACCCCAGGAACGGAACCTGTGTCACATGGAATATGCATTTTTCTAGCTTACAATATAAACCATTTTGTAACAGAGTGCCGAGAACAGAACGCATGTGATCGTAATGTGTATGTAGGTCAGGAGAGTGCACCAGAATGTCATCTAGATAGACTATGACACATGAGGAGAGGTAGTCCCGATGGACGTCATTTCTAAAATCCTGAAAAACCGCAGTGGCGTTGCACAACCCAAACGGCATGACCAGATATTCGTAGTGGCCACTATGGGTGTTGAATGCGGTAATCCATTTGTCTCCCTCCTTTATGCGTACCAGGTTGTATGCACCCCTGAGATCCAATTGGAAAACACCGTGGAACCTCTAAGACGGTCAAAGAGGTCAGACATTAGAGGAATAGGGTAGGCAAACTTAATGGTGATACGATTCAACCCTCTATAATCTATGCACGGACGGAGGTCGCCCTCTTTTTTAGCTACAAAGAAGAACCCTGCCCCAGCTGGGGAAGAAGATCTTCTTATGAAACCCTTCGCCAGCGATTCCTGGATATATTCCTCCATGATACTATGTTCCTTTGGGGACAGTGGATAAATTCTCCCTTTTAGGAGGAATGGTACCTGGGTATAGCTTGATAGCACAGTCATGTGCGGGGGTAGCTTATCGGCCTCTTTTTTTTGTCAAACACTTGTTTCACAGACAGATATTGCTCCGGAATGGTAGGAGTATTGAGTAACCCGATAGGTAACATAGAGGGAAAACAAGAGGAGGAACAGGTGGGACCCCATGCGACGACCTTTCCCTTTACCCAGTCAATGTGAGGATTATGCTTTTGTAACCATGAAAGACCTAAAACGACTGAACAAGATGGTGCTGATATGATTTGAAACACTATGGATTTGGTATGATGATCCCCAAGACACATGGAAATTGCTTTAGTCTCTTGGGTTATAACAGGAGTGGCAAGGGGCCTGCCATCAATGGTCTGTACCATTAAGGGTTTGGATCTAGGGGTCAGAGGAACAAGATGACCTGAGGCAAAGGACTCATCCATAAGATTATCAGCAGCCCCTGAATCCAGCAATGCATTACAATCGAATTTGACAGAACCCCATGATAGACAGACCGGAAGAAGTAATCGTAGTGAGGTCGGTTTGGGGCACAAAGTGAGAACACCTAAGGCCGGTCCCCTCCTAGGACTTAGGTGTGAGCGTTTTCTGGGCGTGATGGGCACTTAGGGGGCACCAACGCCTTAAGTCCACAATATAGGCAAAGACCCTCTCTACGCCTATAGGATTTCTCTTCTTCTGTCAATTTGGTGTGTCCCAATTGCATGGGTTCGGTATCCGAGACCTGTGAAGTGTGAGATGGTGGACTAACGGAACCTCGTGTAGGAACCCTAGCAACGCTTTTTCTGGGTCTCTCTCTGTGTTTAGCTCTATCCCTGATTCTGTTATGATCGATTTAGATGATTGATATATCTTCTGTCTCATCTAGGATAGTATCAGAAAGGCCCTCCTGGAAAAGCAATACAAGGCAATCATTAGTCCAATCAACCTCTGCTACTATTGTTTTGAAGTCTATGGCATAATCTGCAACAGACCTGGAACCTTGCTTAATTCTGAGCAGGGATCTCCTAGCCCTCTTGGAACGACCAGGAGGATCAAAGGTGCGTCTGAGAGCACGTACAAAGTTGTGGTAGTTATAGACCACGGCATCATCATTTTCCCACAATGGGTTAGCCCATGCTAGGGCTCTACCAGTCATATGATTTATCATAAATCCCACACGGGCACGGTCTGAAACATACATTCTAAGGTTTAGTTCAAAATGAATGCTGACCTGAGTCAAAAAGCCACGACACCCAGTCTGTTCCCCACCAAACGAATTGGAGAAGTCATGGATACATGGGAGGCAGGTAAAGCAACCTCAGGTGTGTGGGATTGCAGGGCCGGAGCAGAGGTCGCCACCTGTGGTTCAGGCTGCAAATAGGCAGTACGTACAAGAATAGTTTGTATAGCCTGAGCAAAGGCATCCATGCGGTGCTCTAATTCATCGACACGAGAGGCACATGCAGCAAGCTGCTGACCCACGTCTGCAGGGTCCATGGCCCTAGCATAATGTCAGGATCGGGTAACCCCGCTTGCAGACGGTAAGCCAACAGACCCTGACCAACCGGTCCTTCGTAATGGCCGGGTTATGGTCAGTAATACTGAGAATGACGAACACAAAGAAAGTGGCGGAGTGCAAAGTAAAACAACCTGCAGAATAAAGTAACCCACAGTGCTCTAGCTAGCCGGTCCTTAATAATGGCCGGGTTAAGCAGAGCAGACCAACAAAAACACACATAGGCAGGGGTTAAGAAAATAGAGGTCCGTTTATACTATGCCAAAATTCAGGGCGCCAGAATACAGGGAAGTCGAGACAAGCCGGGATCGTATTAACCAGGAAATCAGTCAGATAGGAATGCAGCAATAACAACAAGGCACTAGGTGTAACTGGAACCACGCTAGCGCAACTTGCTAAGAGAAAGGAAGCCCTTTAAATGGAGCCACAGCACTTCCTATTGGTGCTCAGAGGAGACGCCCTGCTCTGCTATAGGATCGCTGGTCATGTGCTGCGATTGGTTGTCCTTCCTGCATGCTGCGTCTGATTCGCGGGCAGCACCATTCTCTGTCCTATAGTACACAGTACCCTGGAATAAGGCTTTCTGGATATCCGCTGCTGTGACGACCGCAACATTTCCCCGGACATTGGTTGAAGGCGCAACACTTCCCTGGACATGGGTCGAAGGAGCAACACTTCCCTGGACATGGGTCGAAGGAGCAACACTTCCCTGGACATGGGTCGAAGGAGCAACACTTCCCTGGACATGGGTCGAAGGCGCAACACTTCCCTGGACATGGGCTACCGTGACATCATCTTTTATAGGACGACCACGCCTAGGGAGAGTAGCAACAGTGCTGAACTTTCTCCATTTGTAGACAGTCTGTCTTACAGTGGACACATGAACATCAAGGCTTTTGGAGATACTTTTGTAACCCTTTCCAGCTTCATGCAAGTCAACAATTCTTGATCGTAGGTCTTCTGAGTGCTTTTTTCTGCGATGCATGGTTCACATCAGGCAGTGCTTCTTGAAACCAGTAAACCCAAAACCGGGGTGTGTTTTTAAAGGGCAGGACAGCTTTCAGCAACACATCCAATAATATCACACTGATTGGACTCAAGGTTGGCTCACTCCTGGCTCCAATTAGCTCTTGGAGAAGTCATTAGGCTAGGGGTTCACATACTTTTTTTTACCCTGCACAGTGAATGTCTACATGTTATGTTCAATAAACACATGAAAACATATAAAGTTTTCTCCTTGAGCATAACTTGTAGAATAATTTGAGAGAGTGAATACATGAGCGACTTTACAAAAATATCTTGGAGTTACTATTATTTTATCATGATGCTTTTATAGAAGATATATTGATTAAACATGTGTACTTGTCAGGGTGGATAAAAATCAATGATTTTTTTAAAAAAATCAAATCGGATTTTTTTGATTTAAATCTGATTTTTTGGATTTAAATCTGATTTTTTTGATTTAAATCGGATTTTTTTAAATAAATGCTTTTTGAGGAAAATATATTACCATCCAAAGTAGGGATAGACCGATATCACTTTTTAGGTGCCGATACCGATACCGATAATCGGCTACCTTTCAGGCCGATAACCGATATCGGGTGCCGATATTCTGTACATTAAAATTTTTCGAGGGGGGGGGGGGAATCACAATTTCTACATAAATCTGGTGTCAAAATTGTAAACATACCAGCTGAGAGAAATAAAGTGCTTGAAAAAAAGTGTGATGGTTAAGAAATCGCAACCACCCCATTTTTCTTTCTTTCAGAAGCTCCAGCTTTTCTTCTTTTTTGGTACAACAAAGCAACCTGCAATGCAAATAGTCCCAGATAAAGGGACTATTTGAGGCATTTATTTATTTTGTTTCCCCGCTCCTTGGTGTACTGCGCTGCGGAACCTGCTGGTGCTATAGAAGTGATGATCTGTAAAATGCTGGTCCCAGCCGCTCGGCTCACAGGAGTTTACAATATAGAGGAGCAGAGGGACCAGCTCACAGGACCTTACAATTCATTTAAGGGGTTTATTCACTAAACTGTTCTTCCTGTTGGCTGTCCTTGCTGCCATGCGGGTCATAAATTTCAGGTTTATTCTATGCAAAGCATGCCTGGCCTGGCTCCTAGGTGTTGCCTCGACTCTGTCAGGCTCAGGTATGGTGGCTGCAGAGGTGTTTGCAGCAGGAGTCAGATGTTTGCAGGATTTGTGCACAGGGCATATTCTGCACTTATTGGGGGCAGTAAACAGAATCTCTAGAATCCACTGCTGGGAGGGGGGGGTTCAGAGACCCAGGAAGATGTAAATCAGTACCCCCTCATTTGTAAAAAGTGCAGCACTACTTTATAGCAAACTTTTATGCAAGGGGCCGTGACACAGAAGCTGGCAGTCGGTAGCCCAGGACCACTAAAACCCTAACTGTGGCTTCTATCATTACTAAAAACAAAATCTGCAAACTCAGTTCCTTGTCCCCAGGTGGCTCCCTAGAAAGCTGATTGTAAGCTCCTGGGGTCAGAAATCAAATTTTCCCTAATGTGAACTCAAATCCCTGCACCTGCCAAGACAAAACTAAATGGCTGGCAGATAAAGGGTGCCGTGAACTATTTGAGGCTTTTATTTATTTATTTAATCTCGGTGTCAGGGCAGTAGAGTTGAGCAAGATTTATGCTCCTATGCAGCCACTTGAAGTGGGATGGGGAGCTTTACAGACTGGCAGGTAGCACAGCGTGAGGAGCAGACAGGGAGAGTGAGAGCAGGGGAGGAGCACAACAGAGCGGAACGGACCCTCCGTAAATCAGTCCGACCATCCTGTTTGTTTTTATTACAATTAGATGTGCTTCCTCCCCTGTGTTTCTTACTGTGTTCGAGCCAGTGGAAGGGGGAGACCTCGAGGTGACCTCATCATTGCCGGCCAGAGTGCGGAAGTGCCGGATGGGACGCATGCCCAGAGAGATCGCAGCTTCTCAGTTTATCGGCACATCGGCAAGTGAAACAGCCCGATGCCGATAACCTGGAAATCACTGAATATCGGCCCCAAATATCGGTGGTACCGATAATCGGTCGACCCCTAATCCAAAGGTTATTCCATCATGAAATAAAGATTCATTTTTTAATTATGTAGAATAAGGCTGTATGTTTAATTTTTTTGGTAAATAAATTCCATTAATCCATTCACAATGTCATGCTCTTCCAGAGGTTTTTGTAAGAGTATTGGGCAGTTTCTCTGCCTACAAGATATTATCACAGATGCTTGGTTTACTTTTGCAGTTCTCAAAACTGAATTTGACTCAGCAGAGATCACATGCCTCTTCTTCACAGCAAAAATGTGATAACCTGAACAAAGTTGAGAAAAACACCTAATCCTAACTTCTACAAACCTATGATACAGAATCAACTCCTTCAGTGCTAAGTTTCAAGAAGTTCAGTGAATAGAATAGAAACAATATTTTTCTGATTGTTTTGAGTGGAATAGATCTGCACAAGAAGAAGTGAAACTAAGTGTGAGGAAGAAGTGGCAAGCAGACAAGCAGTACTACAAAATGAAAGTGAAACTTTCTGAGCACAATACTGCACAGCCACAGACAGACAAGTCTTTGGATCTTTTTGTGTGTATGACCTGAGGTTTATCACATTCTTTCCTTGAAGGAAAAAAACCTATAATGGCAGCAGGCCGTAAAAGAGATCCAATTTGGCACTTTTTTAATGAAGTTCCTCTACCTACGGTAGCCGCTGCGGGATAGAGATGGCAGCTGCTCTTTAAAAATTATGATTTAAATCGAGTTGATTTAAATCAAGCCTTTTTATTAGTGATTTAAATCATGATTTAAATCGAGTTGATTTAAATCAAATCCACCCTGGTACTTGTATAACATAGATATACTGTACTTGCATAGCTATATATATTGTTGCATATATATTTTAACATAAATGCATTTCTATACCCGAAAAGAAAATATCTTTAATTCAAGGGCTCTTTAAACATGTCTTAGCACTCAGTCTATACAATTTATCAAAGACACTTTATACCATCTTTATGTCCAGAGATTATATTTTAAACACAGACATAACTCTTCTACTGAGTTTACCTTCAAATGAACTTGTTTCTAAAAAAACCTCTGTGTAAGTTCATGCTAGAAGTAGGTGAGAGTTGAGAATAATATAAAAATATAGATATACATTTAAACAAAATGGATGCCTTTAGCCATCTTGTTTTTCTTATGAAAATACCTGACAGGGGGGGCTGTGTCTGTCTGGCTATACATGTATCTGGGGGGCCTGTGTCTGGGTATACCTGTATCCGGAGAGGCCAGTGTCTGGGTATACCTGTATCCGGAGAGGCCAGTGTCTGGGTATACATGTATCTGGGGGGGCCTGTGTCTGTCTGGCTATACATGTATCTGGGGGGCCTGTGTCTGTCTGGGTATACCTGTATCTGGAGAGGCCAGTGTCTGTCTGGGTATACCTGTATCTGGAGAGGCCAGTGTCTGTCTGGGTATATATGTATCGGGGGGCCTTTGTCTGGGTATACATGTATCTGGGGGCTGTGTCTGTCTGGCTTTACATGTATCGGGGGGCCTGTGTCTGTCTGGCTTTACATGTATCTGGGGGGGCAGTGTCTGGGTATACATGTATCTGGGGGGCAGTGTCTGTCTGGGTATACATGTATCTGGAGGGGCAGTGTCTGGGTATACATGTATCTGGGGGGGCAGTGTCTGGGTATACATGTATCTGGGGGGCCTGTGTCTGTCTGGGTATACATGTATCTCAGGGGTCTGTGTCTGTCTGTGTATACATGTATCTTGGGGCCTGTGTCTGTCTGGGTATACGTGTATCTGGGAGGCCTGTGTCTGTCTGGGTATACGTGTACCTGGGAACTGTGTCTGTCTGGGTATACATGTATCTGCGGGGCCTTTGTCTGGGTATACATGTATCTCGGGGGTCTGTGTCTGTCTGTGTATACATGTATCTTGGGGCCTGTGTCTGTCTGGGTATACGTGTATCTGGGAGGCCTGTGTCTGTCTGGGTATACGTGTATCTGGGAGGCCTGTGTCTGTCTGGGTATACGTGTATCTGGGAGGCCTGTGTCTGTCTGGGTATACGTGTATCTGGGAACTGTGTCTGTCTGGGTATACATGTATCTGCGGGGCCTTTGTCTGGGTATACATGTATCTGGGGGGCCTGTGTCTGTCTGGGTATACATGTATCTGGGGGGGCCTGTGTCTGTCTGGGTATACATGTATCTAGGGGGCTGTGTCTGTCTGGGTATACATGTATCTGGGGTGGCCTGTGTCTGGGTATACATGTATCTGGGGCCTGTGTCTGTCTGGGTATACATGTATCTGGGGGGCCTGTGTCTGTCTGGCTATACATGTATCTGGGGGGGCCTGTGTCTGTCTGGCTATACATGTATCTGGAGAGGCCAGTGTCTGTCTGGGTATACCTGTATCTGGAGAGGCCAGTGTCTGTCTGGGTATACCTGTATCTGGAGAGGCCAGTGTCTGTCTGGGTATATATGTATCTGGGGGGGCAGTGTCTGTCTGGGTATACATGTATCGGGGGGCCTTTGTCTGGGTATACATGTATCGGGGGGCCTTTGTCTGGGTATACATGTATCGGGGGGCCTTGTCTGGGTATATATGTATCGGGGGGCCTTTGTCTGGGTATACATGTATCTGGGGGGCTGTGTCTGTCTGGCTTTACATGTATCGGGGGGCCTGTGTCTGTCTGGCTTTACATGTATCTGGGGGGGCAGTGTCTGGGTATACATGTATCTGGGGGGGCAGTGTCTGTCTGGGTATACATGTATCTGGAGAGGCCAGTGTCTGTCTGGGTATACCTGTATCTGGAGAGGCCAGTGTCTGTCTGGGTATACCTGTATCTGGAGAGGCCAGTGTCTGTCTGGGTATATATGTATCTGGGGGGCAGTGTCTGTCTGGGTTATACATGTATCGGGGGGCCTTTGTCTGGGTATACATGTATCGGGGGGCCTTTGTCTGGGTATACATGTATCGGGGGGCCTTTGTCTGGGTATACATGTATCGGGGGGCCTTTGTCTGGGTATACATGTATCTGGGGGGCTGTGTCTGTCTGGCTTTACATGTATCTGGGGGGCTGTGTCTGTCTGGCTTTACATGTATCTGGGGGGCCTGTGTCTGTCTGGCTTTACATGTATCTGGGGGGGCAGTGTCTGGGTATACATGTATCTGGGGGGGCAGTGTCTGGGTATACATGTATCTGGGGGGGCAGTGTCTGTCTGGGTATACATGTATCTGGGGGGGCAGTGTCTGGGTATACATGTATCTGGGGGGCCTGTGTCTGTCTGGGTATACATGTATCTCGGGGGTCTGTGTCTGTCTGTGTATACATGTATCTTGGGGCCTGTGTCTGTCTGGGTATACATGTATCTGGGAGGCCTGTGTCTGTCTGGGTATACGTGTATCTGGGAGGCCTGTGTCTGTCTGGGTATACGTGTATCTGGGAGGCCTGTGTCTGTCTGGGTATACGTGTATCTGGGAGGCCTGTGTCTGTCTGGGTATACGTGTATCTGGGAACTGTGTCTGTCTGGGTATACATGTATCTGCGGGGCCTTTGTCTGGGTATACATGTATCTGGGGGGCCTGTGTCTGTCTGGGTATACATGTATCTGGGGGGGCCTGTGTCTGTCTGGGTATACATGTATCTAGGGGGCTGTGTCTGTCTGGGTATACATGTATCTGGGGTGGCCTGTGTCTGGGTATACATGTATCTGGGGGGCCTGTGTCTGTCTAGGTATACATGTATCTGGGGGGCCAGTGTCTGTCTGGGTATACATGTATCTGGGGGCTGTGTCTGTCTGGATATACATGTATCCATAGGCGTCTCTACAGGGAGGCAATGCCCCCCTAGGTTATTCCTTGCCCCCCATGTGCCCCCCCCAATCAGCATCCAGCTTCCCCCACATATTCGGACCGCTGTATCTCCATCCCTGTGCATCTTATATGGACGATCTAGGTGTCATTGGAAATCTGGCATTTCCAATGATACCCAACATGACCATATTGAATGTAAAATAAAAGTCATAAACACTTAATTAAAAACGTGCAAGTGGATATAAACGTTTTCACAGGGTTGAAATGGCTCTGCAGTGAAGGGTTTATCGTTCAGACTATATATTACATGGTGTACTACTTTTGTTTTTCCCTTGGTTTAGTTGTGTTTTAAGGGTTAATGGGCAGGCTTCATCCCTCACAGTATACATTTTATTTTTTCCATTATGTATGACATTTTAGGGGTTAATAGGTAGCTCCATGCCACACTGTTTATTATTTTTATTGTATTTCCCTGGGTTTATGGAAGTTAGAATCTAAAGGGTCTATTCATCTTTAGATCCTTTGCGTTTCAACACATTTTGGGGAGTTCATTCCACCAAAAATATTGTGAATGTCCTATTTATCAGTAATTTGCTAAAATTGTCCCTGAAGCAGTTCTCAGACATCAGCGAAAACTGCCAAATTGTGGCGAATAAAATATTGAATTTAAGTATCAGGTTAGTACAATAAAAGGGTATCATTGCATCACATTACTCTGGGGTTTTGGAATCTTATTTATATGTACTTATTTAGGGCCCTATCACCTGGTGTGAGCTATCCCTAGCGTTGGCATTTTTTGCGTTAGCGCCTGATTAATTCAGTCTAGCGTCTGAAAACAGATCGTTCGTTTCCCGCTCCACAAACTGGAAAAGTCACTTGGTGCGTCTCTGTTAGCAATTTGTACCGCAAGCTAACTGTAATTTTCACGTCCTATACCTAACACGGGGAGCACTAGTGATCTTTAGCACTTTTGCAACTAACAGATCACCTTGTGCCTGCGCCAATTTTTTTGAGGGACGCTAAACACAAAATTTTACCTACTGCTAAACTCTGGTGCTAACTACAAAAGAACAGGTCCTCGTCCAAAATTAACAGACAATTAAAAGGAATGCAGCTCTTGGCCCCATAAACCATAGTAATCGATCTGGTCAGCAATGTCACTGCTGTTGCAGAAGGCTCTACTACGAAATATATGTATCTGTTATCCACATATATCCTTATTCTAATATATTGCCACATTTTATGCTGGGAGTTATTCATTGTACGTAAGCAGTTGATTATTAGGGTGACAGCTTGGACCATGTTTAAAGGGACACCTGGATAAGTCTTGCCCTGAAACATGTACTATTTATATGCTGCAGCAGGTTAATTATTGTCGCTCATCTGGCCTTCCTTTTGGATCTATTAAATGCATTGTAATGATTCTACATGCTGTCGGGTGGCATTTATCATGCAATGCCCATCAGCCTTAATTAATATATGTGTACATATAAAAATGGATGATACGGCCACCTTGGAGGATTTTAATAATGCAGGAGTGTGAGGGCTCTTCGCTGGATGTGTTCATACTTATAAAGCTTGTGAGGGCAGAGACATGGTATGACCCGGCACTCTGCACTGTTAAAAAAACAGTTCTATCCTACAATCAACCGCATTAGCGCTGGGTCTCAGCCTGGGTCTTAGCGTTTCCATAGTGGGTGCTAATTGACCTTGTACACGGACTCCCGTGGACAAGGTATTCTGTTAGTAGGTCATCAGGTGCTAAATTTTAGCGACTTGTGCTAACTTTTTCCTTTAGCGATGGCGTTTTAGCTCACACCAGGTGATAGGGCCCATAGTTTTTTCAGTATTATGATTTAGTGGCGAAATTATTAGCACCCCCCCCCCAGTTTTGACTGTGGTATCTAATGTGCCCCCCCTAAATATTGTTCCTAGAGTCGACACTGCATGTATCTGTATTCATTAAGTGAATTTGAAAATGCCCTGCAAGACTTCTCAAAAGGTCCCACAAATTCTGAAGATCTCTTGCGTCAACTAAAACCACAGCATTTCTCATCATGTCAGAATCGCAGCATTGATGCAGATAGTAATTAAATAAATGACTTTCAGAGCCAGTATAATATGTTTTGGACTCTGCATCAGTCGTCTGTATTGTATGCACAGCACATGGGGCGAGGCATACTAGTACACCCCACCGGCATTAACTCCTTCCCGACGAGTGCCACCCGTCAGTCATTAAGGGGTTGAAGATGGGTCTGCATAAGGCCTGAATTCCACCAGCAAATTGGGATTTTAAAGTGCACCAATTGTGCCCAAAACAACTTTTCTATGTGACAAATTGACAATGCAAAAATAAATAAAATAAAAAATGCGTTTTAGATTTGTGTGTGATTTTTTTCAGACATTTTACATGGTCATGTTTGGTATCATTAGAAAGGCCATACTCTAACCCGTCCAAAGACACCTAAAGTGACTTTGTGGGGTGTAAAGAATGGAAATACAGGGGTCCAATGGACCTCACTCTCGCAGCAGTGAAGCAGCTTGTGTTTTAGATGGATCAATGTGTAATAAGGCTTTGCTCCATTACCTCACCAATATTTATGACCGATTATATTAATTGTGTCTACATGTATTTCTTCTTGTTCAGGTAGCAGAGAGGAGACTGTGCTGAGAAGCATTCTATTACCAAATTACAAAATCTGTGAAAAATCAACGGTTCAGCTTCAAGGTAAGATACCTGTTATTTTTCATTTTATTTCTATTAAAAGCCAAATTCTCCCAAAATTCTCAGCACCAGGAGCCCCCAAAATCCTAAGCACCAGGGCCCCCCCCAAAATCCTCAGCACCAGGCTCGCGCTTGCATTTTGTTTCACTGTGGCCTCATGTTTAATTTTCGCCTAAGGCCTCACAAACTCTAGAGCCGCCTCTGCGTCCTATATACTGTATACTGCTATATTGTGTTATTGTGCATATCCCCCTCTGTTGAATATTTCTTATAGATTTTGGGATTTCTACACAGTGAGAATAACAGTGAATGGGACTTGAGTGACGGAGCAGATGATTGTCCGTGGCTCTGCTCATGCTATGTGTCATGGACTTGGTGGCCAAAAGCTCTAAGAAGTCTCTGATAATGCTTACCGCTGCATTCTGTATATGGAGGAGCAGCTGCTCTAGCATGTAAGAATTCCAGAAGTAATGAGAGACAGAGATTAGTTTGCACTTTTAGTATGTTACTGTACGGCTGCTTTTGACACTGTCGATCACCCCCTCCTTCTTCTACAGACTCTCAGCTCACTCGGTCTCTGAGATGCTGCACTTTCTTGGATTCATTGTTATCAGTCTACCAGGTCTTTCTCTGTATCATATGCTGGCAACTTCACTTCAATGCCTTTATCAGTTGGTGTACCTCAAGGCTCTTTCCTTGGTCCTCTCCTCTTCTCTATCTACACCTCCTCCCTGTTGAAAACCTTTAATAGCTTTAATTACCACCTCTATGCTGATGGGGTGCCAGACAA
Source organism: Leptobrachium leishanense (assembly GCA_009667805.1). NCBI lineage: Eukaryota > Metazoa > Chordata > Amphibia > Anura > Megophryidae > Leptobrachium > Leptobrachium leishanense. The sequence continues at coordinate 145,933,213 of CM019068.1, read as the reverse complement.
AATCCCTACAGCCAGCTTCCCTAATGCCAACATCCCGACAGCCAACTTCCAGACAGGACAACTGCCGGACATCCCAACTTCCGTACACGGCCAACTTCCAGACATTCAAAATCTCAGGGCTAACCCTAATACTAACACCCTAACCCTAGGTTTAGGGGGGTTAGGCCTAGGTTTAGGGGGGTTATGGCTAGGTTTAGGGGGGTTAGGGCCAGGTTTAGGGGGGTTAGGGCCAGGTTTAGGGGGTTAGGGTTAATGCTAGGTTTAGGGGGGTTAGGGTTAGGGCTAGGTTTAGGAGGGTTAGGGCTAGGTTTAGGAGGGTTAGGGCTAGGTTTAGGAGGCTTAGGGCTAGGTTTATGGGGGTTAGGGTTTGTGCTAGATTTAAGGGGGTTAGGGCCAGGTTTAGGGGGTTGGGGTTAGGGATAGATTTAGGGGGGTTAGGGTTATGGATAGGTTTAGGGGGGTTAGGGAGTAGGGTTCAGATTAGCCGCTGGGATTCCGGATGTCTGAAAGTTGGCCGTCAGGGAGTTGTCTGTGTAGGGAAGTTGGCCGTCAGGGAGTTGTCTGTGTAGGGAAGTTGGCCGTCAGGGAGTTGTCTGTGTAGGGCAGTTGGCCGTCTGGATTTTGGCATTCGGGAACCTGGCTGTAGGGATTTCGACCCAAACCCATGCTGATGATACTCAGATCTACCTCTCTACCCCTGATCTCTCTCCTCCTGTCCTTTCCAAAGTCAGTGATTGTTTATCTGGCATTTCCTCCTGGATGGCCTCTCACACCTAAAAGATTAACATGTCCAAGACTGAGCTTCTACTAATTCCTCCCTCTAATGCCTCCGCACCCACTGACATCTCTATCATGGTCAATGGTATCACTATCTCCCCATCAAACCAGGTTCGCTGCCTCTAAGTTACACTTTCCTTCACCCCCCACATCCAGTCTCTTTCCTCCTCCTGCCGCTACCAGTTGTGTAATATCTCCAGAATTCGGCTATTTCTCACTGCTGACCCCACAAAGCAACTCATTCACGTTCTTTTAATCTCCCGACTTGACTATTGTAATAATCTTCTAGTTGGCCTCCCTCTGTCTCACCTCGTCCCCCTACAATTCATCCTGAACGCCTCCGCCATCATCCACCTCACTCAACACTCTGTCTCTGCCGCTCCCCTCTACGAGTCCCTTCACTGGCTCCCCATCCACTGCAGAATTAAATTCAAAATTTTTACCCTGACCTACAAAGCTTTCACTAACTCAGCTCCCCACTACCTGTCCTCCCTAATCACCAAATACACCTCAGCCCGCTCCCTAAGGTCAAACAGTGACCTGCGCCTAGCTTCTCCCTGCATCACCTATTCCTATGATAGACTGCATGATTTTTTGCAGCCCCATCCTCTGGAACGCTCTCCCTTGTACGGTCAGACTTTATCCTAGTTTCCCTTCCTTCAAACGCTCTCTTAAGACATTCCTATTTAGGGAAGCCGACCACCCGACTCACTAATACACTTCACTGCCCCAACCAGTCCATCACTTTCACCTTGCATTCCTCTCCTCCTGTTTCCACCACCAACTCTTCTAGATTGTAAATTCCCACGGGAATAGGGCCCTCATTTCCTCCTTTACTGGTTTATCAAAATGTTGTTCAGTCTTTTTTTTTTTATTTTTTTTTATTGTAATAAATTTTTATTGTTTTATAAACTTTTCACGATACATACAATAGTGCAATAAGAATTGTGTCAAGACATGTATCGTCAGAATATTTGCAGAGTGAGATATATGTGACAAAAAACATTTTCTGCATAATGTGCGCAAGGGTGAGTTTAGTTCAGCTAGCGTGCAAACAAGTAAAAGCCTATATCACAGATGAATTAACAAAAATGTTGAGGGTGGGTGTAGCAGGGGTAACCTGAATATGTGAAGGGCGGGGAAAGGTGTGGTATGGCAAATTGGTGGACTCATGGTAGTCAGTAGTCAACTGTGTGAGGTGTGGCGCTTAGACACGAGGACGGGCCTCTGACCAGCAAAACCGTAAATGGGTTGCGCTCGTGCCTGAGGCACTATGTATTTGGTCCTCAGTATCTCGGGTGTTATGTACTTCTTGAAGCCATTCACGTATAGTAGGGACATCAGGGGTCTTCCAATGTCTGGGCAACACAGCCTTAGCCGCGTTTAGGAGCCGTATTTCAAGAGAGCGTTTATAATCCGTGTATTCTACAGGAGTGTGACGCAGTAACATAGCTGCCGGTGTAAAGTCTGGTGATGTTGAGACTTTACAGATGGTGCTATGGACAGCCTGCCAGTATGGCTGGGGCAGGGGGCAATACCACCACATGTGGAGTAAATCCGCTTGTGGCGTTTTGCATTTCCAACATGAGCCATTGTGTGTGGGGTCAAAAACCGCCAGCGTTTTAGGCGGGCGATGCCACCTAGATAAGAGTTTGTAGGCTGTTTCTTGGGATTTGGTGGCAGTAGAGCAGGACGTGGTGAGGAGGGTGATTTGATCCCATTCCTCATCCGTGAAGGACAATTGTAGGTCGTCCTCCCATTTGGCGCGGCAGGAGGGGGTAGGGTTCGTGAGGGATTGTAACAGACCATACATGGTGGATATGACATGAGATGGAGGATGCGGTCTCTGGGCCAGGATTTCAAATTGGGTGAGTGGGCGGGTGAATTGAGGTAGTGGGGCTAGTGAGCGTATATAGGCCGTGAGTCGGTGGAAATGAAATTTGGTCAGGAAGGATTGCGGCCAAGGTAGTGGGATGTCTTCAGGGGACTTAAAAGCGCTACCATCAATAAAGTTGGTTGCCCGTACACATTGTGGGGCTTGCGTTTGTTCAGTTGTAATTAGTCTCCGGGAGAATGCAGGTAGGTAGTATAACGGTAGGAGAGGTGATGGCCATGGGGCAATGTGTGTGGAGTTTTGGAGTGCCTTCCAGGTGCGGAGTGTAGCTGAGATAGTGGTGTGGTGGGTGACGCAGTAGGGAGCGTTTGTGCCAATTAACCAGGGAAGAGAAGCCAGTGGGCCGTCTGCTAATATACGTTCCAGAGGGATCCACAGCTTATGTTCCGTGCCCGACGTGCACTCAAGTATGCGCAGTAAGTGTGCAGCTTGATAGTATCGACGGGCATGGGGTAATGCCAGTCCATCCGCAGATTTCGATGCGTTCAGCAACTCAAATCTGAGCCGTGGCCGGCGATTATTCCAGACAAAGGTGGTAAATTTAGTCTGCAGGGACCTGAAGATAAGGTGGGTACGGCTATTGGTAGGGTCTGGAACAGGTATAGTAGTCGAGGGAGTACGTTCATTTTAAGGACGTTGATGCGCTCGAACCACGTTACATGGGGAAATGCCCACTTGATGAGGTCCGCTGAAATGCTGTGCAGCATTGGGAGGTAGTTTGCCGAATAAAGGCTCGGACGTATCTTTAGTGAGGAGTTGCACCATCGGAAGGGGAACGAGGTTTGTAGCTGAGCGCGTAAAGGGGGGGGGCAGTAAGTCCTAGGATTTCCGATTTATTCATGTTAATTTTATAATTGCTAATAGTGCCAAATTCTCGTAGTAAAGAGGTGAGGGCGGGGAGATTAATGGTTGGCGGATAAAGAATAGCAGATCATCGGCATAAGCTGCCACCTTATGCCGGCGACCCGCAACCTCAATGCCGTGAATCGAGGGGTCAGAATGGACTGCGTGTAGTAGGGGTTCAAGCGAAAGCGCAAAAAGTAAAGGTGAGAGGGGGCCTGTCGTATTACAGAATGCGGAACACTGGTAGATCCCTGGGAAGTGTCTAATCGCGCATCTAGTGGGAGGTTGATTCCCCCTCCAATAAGTACAATACCTTCCTGAAAGTCCTCTAGGACACCCAACAAGGAGCGTAGCACCTTGTGTTGTTTTCTATTTGGCAGATAGATAGAGGCGAAGGTGTAAAGTTGTCCTCCTATTGTCCCTTTGACAAAAGTGTAGCGGCCATCTCGGTCCAATTTCGAGTATGTGACGTTGAGGGGGAAATCTCTAGAGAAGAGGATAGCCGTACCACACACCTTGCCGGCAGAGGAGTTACTGAAAAAAACAGTCGGGAACTTCAGATCACGCAAACGCGGTGCCCTATCTGCTTCAAAGTGTGTTTCTTGTAAAAGGACCACATCTGCGTGATTAGATCTGAAGTCCCAAAGGGCCATGTGCCTTTTTTCTGGTATATTCAGACCCCTAGCATTTATCGTGAGGACTTTAATGGGTCTGGGTGCTGTAGCCATAGTACCAACAAGGGGAGTAGGTAAGCGCTAATGGGAGGGGGAAGGGTCGGGGAAGCAAGGAGTATGTGCCTAAGTGGGACAAAGCACTGCCGCTGGAACGCGGGAACAAGTGTGTGTCACACTATTCTATACAAAGGCACTATCTCAGGGGAAGGAGCAAACAACCACCGAGAGCAATGGGTTATAAAAAGACAATCTGCATACGTGTGCAACCAATACAATGATAAACTAAACAATGAACAATGAACCAGAAAAAGAAAAGAGCTTGGGTCGAGATTAGGGATGCACCGATACCACTTTTTTAAGACCGAGTACGAGTACCGATACTTTTTAAAAGTACTCACCGATACCGAGTACCGATACTTTTATTTAATGTCATGTGACGCTTTCCAATAGGAACAGACCTCATATAAAAATTTATATGAGATTGACCGCAGCTCACATGGATTTGCCCCCAGGTCTCATGGATTTGCCCCCAGGTCTCATGGATTTGCCCCCAGCTCACATGGGTTTGCCCCCAGCTCACGTGGGTTTGCCCCCAGCTCACATGGATTTGCCCCAGCTCTGATGGATATGTCCCCCAGGTCTCATGGATTTGCCCCCAGGTCTCATGGGTTTGCCCCCAGCTCACATGGGTTTGCCCCCAGCTCACATGGGTTTGCCCCCAGCTCACATGGATTTGCCCCCAGGTCTCATGGATTTGCCCCAGCTCTGATGGATATGTCCCCCAGGTCTCATGGATTTGCCCCAGCTCACATGGGTTTGCCCCCAGCTCACATGGGTTTGCCCCCAGCTCACATGGGTTTGCCCCCAGCTCACATGGATTTGCCCCAGTTCTGATGGATATGTCCCCCAGGTCTCATGGATTTGCCCCCAGGTCTCATGGGTTTGCCCCTAGCTCACATGGGTTTGCCCCCAGCTCACATGGGTTTGCCCCCAGCTCACATGGATTTGCCCCCAGCTCACATGGATTTGCCCCCAGCTCACATGGATTTGCCCCCAGCTCACATGGATTTGCCCCCAGCTCACATGGATTGGCCCCCAGGTCTCATGGATTGGCCCCCAGGTCTCATGGATTGGCCCCCAGGTCTCATGGATTTGCCCCCAGGTCTCATGGATTGGCCCCCAGGTCTCATGGATTGGCCCCCAGGTCTCATGGATTGGCCCCCAGGTCTCATGGATTTACCCCCAGCTCGAACACTGGGGAAGCTGGCCGTGTGCATGTAAAGCACGCGGCCAGCGTTCCCCTCCGGCGCGCCAAATACTCACCCTTCCTGAAGTTCCGGTCTCTGGGCAGTGATGCGGTCACGTGGCCGCCGGGCGCATCTGTGACGCTGCCTCCAGCCGAGAGGCAGCATCACAGGAGCGCCCAGTGGCCACGGGAACGCATCACTGCCCAGCGACCGGACCTTCAGGAAGGGTGAGTATTTGGCGCGCCGGAGGGGAACGCTGGCCGCGTGCTTTTCATGCACGCTGCCAGCTTCCCCAGCCCCGCGGATACCGGCAAGCCGGCCCAGCGCCGGCTTCCGGTATCGGCGGGATGTATCGGGCCGTTTGCACGAGTAACAAGTACTCGTGCAAACGGCAATATCGGCCCCGATACGATACTAGTATCGGTGCATCCCTAGTCGAGATGCCCGCTCAGCGTGCGATTTGCCGCCAACCACATCGTGCGGTGTCGAACTGGGAACCACCAGGGCAGGGGTCTGCGTTGTCATAGACATGCATGCGCAACAGGGCAGCCATCAAAGTAACCTGTCCGGTGATGAACCCGAGTTAGTATCGGGGAAAAGGATACAGAAGGCAGCCCTCAGGAGGATCCAGGACTTCCGGGAGAGTGTTATTCAGGGGGGCAACCATTTGTAGACCACTCCAAGGGGTAGGTGTCCCAGAAGATCAAGTGCGTGAGCAGTCGTCGGGCAATGAGGGACAGTTCCGATGGCAGGCATGAGGACCACGGGGGTCTCCAGAACTGGGGTCATCCAGCGGTGTCAGAAGCCATGTCGTCACGTTCTCAGGAGCCTTCCAAGGTGAAGGTCAGATCCAGCAGTCAGGTCCGGCAAAAGCGGCCAAACGGGAGTCATCCGTCTTGAGAGTCAGAGGGCGCCAAAGTCCGGGTCGATGAGTATCGGCGACGACGAGGCCTCTGGGGTCGTGAGGGTGCTCCGAATGATGGGGCGTACATATGGGTCATTTCCGGCCATGCAGTTATTATGTCCTTGGGTAAGGCAAGGGCTTCCAGAAAGACCGGGAGGTCAAGCTCCGAGCGTAAGGTTGCAGGGCCAGCGTCAATGCGGACCTGTATGCCGAATGGGAATAGCCACTTATAAGCGATGCGCCGTTCCTGTAGAGCTGCCGTGAGGGGGCATAGAAGGCGTCTAGATTGCAGGGTCGCCGGTGTCAGGTCTTGATATAAGGAGATGCTTGCGTCTTCGAATATTACAGTGCGAGATTGTCTGGCTGCTTCCATAATTTCCTCTTTAACAGCGTGCCTCAAAAGACAACAAACCACGTCTCTTGGCGGAGCATCTGGGGGACCTTTAGACCGTAGAGCTCTGAGGAGGCGTTCAAATTCAATATCAGTGTCAGGGTTTCGTTGTATTAGACTGTTAAATAAGCGAAGTAAGGTGCGCTTCAGGTCTGACGGGGACTGCTCCAGTTCAGGGAGGCCTCTCACCCGTATGTTATTTCGGCGTCCTCTGTTTTCTAGGTCTTCTAAGTGATGTGCCATAGTCTGTAAAATTTGATGTTGTGATTGCAATGAGGTGGTGTGTATCGTCAGGGTTTCAGATTGGCGGGCCTGTGTTGTCTCCACGTGCTGTACCCGATGTTGCAGGTTGCCGAGCTCCTTGCGCAGGCCCCGTATTTCTGTGAGGAGGGAGTCCTGGAGGCCTGATGTCGACGCTGCCAGGTCAGCCTTGGTGGGTAGGGAGCTGAGAAGATGGTGAAGCTCCGGCGGGAAGTCCCAGGGGCCTGTCGAGCAGGTAGGGTCGCAGCCATTTTGTCACGCATTGGCGCCTGTATATTGTCCGGGATCGGCGTTAAGAACTGCCTAATAGAGCTCGTTGGCGGGTCTCCGGTGGTCTCGGAGGGGCCAGGAGTGGTTGGCGGTTTGCGGGGCTTACCCATCTCTCTGCAGACGGGGTGCGGAGGGAGATGAGCGGATCAACTCGGCGGAGCTCCGGGTTCAGGCGGCCATTACAAGCCATGCCCCCTTGTTCAGTCTTAGTGTATTGTAACCCTGTCTATATCGTGCCCATTGTTCAGTGCTGTGGGATATGCTGGCACTATTTAAATAAAGGATAATAATAATTATTATATTTTATTTTTTAACCCCTTCCTGACCCCGGACTTGCATAGTACGTCCTGTAGGGAAATCCCCTAAACAACCGCAGACATACTATGTACGTCACGGTCATGTAACCTCCTTCCCTATACTCTCCAATCTGGCCGAGTTCCCTTGGCAGTCTGGCAAGACTGGAATCTGCCCTGTTTATTCATGGGGCCTGGCCTTCGTGATGAGTCATCAAAGTGCGTGATGATGTCATTGCCAGGCGCCCCCCCGGTGCTGCAGTGGAGTTTAGGAAAGGAGAATGGGGGCTCCTTTTAAAGCTCTCTCCCTCCCAAAGGCTCCACTTAGAAAAAAAGAATGGTACCACTGGAAGGGGGAGAGTCTGCCCTTTTCAGTGGTACATCTCTTTAACCTCTTAGGTGCCGGATCGTGATTCAAACCAGGAAGTGGCTGACATCTTGGATGTCAGCCAAGCCTCCGGGTCACCCCACCCACAGAGGTCATCCAAGATGTCAGCCACTTCCTGATTTGAATCGCGATCCCGCACCTAAGAAGTTAAAGAGATGTACCGCTGAAAAGGGCAGACTCTCCCCTTTCCAGCGGTACCTTTCTTTTTTTCCCTAAGTGGAGCCGTTTGGGAGAGAGAGGGCTCGAAAGATAAAGTGAAAGTATAGTCCTGATGAATCCTGTCTAGAAATACAAAATAATCACAGCACTATACAATGTCTCAAAGTGTAACAGATAGTATGTAACAATGTGGTCTGCACTCTGTAGGGTTAATTGAAAACCAGGGTGGGGTTATTGTTCAAAAGAGGTTGGCTGGAAGACAATATTCCCCTTACCATAGAATAACCTTTCCCCATAAAATAGCTAGATATTACCTCATTCTGTATACATATTGTAACAGCAACTGGGGTTTACTGGTCTCCGACTTGAGGACCAGACCTCAACCTGTTACAGAGTCCATCCCTAACTCTCCAGTCAAGCAGATCCGTAGCCGCTTTCCTTCCCTCACAACCCTCAGCAAGTATCTCTCCCCAAACACCAGACACCGCTTAGTGTAGGAAAGAAGAATGTCTTTAATTTTAAAATGGAGACCAGTTTATATGAGAAACAGGGTGATGGTAAAATTACGCAATCAGCACAATACATTGTCTACATAAGGGGGTCAGAATTCCTTCAGGATATACAGAAACCTGATCAGTACTAGACAAGATTAGCAAATAAACAACATCAAATTACACAATTACACAGACAGTAAGAACAGCACGTCTACATTAGATTACTTACACAAATTAAACTTCTAAAATACAATCCGTTTACAAATATATTAATCACGTTAATCCATAGGTGCCCACTTTTTTGTTTTTGGCAGGAGGCCAGCATCCACACTTCTCCAACAGGCACCAAACCCATGTATAGTGTGGGCAAAGGTGCCTAGGTGGGTGAGGGCACAACGATGGAGAGCGCTTTGGTTACACCTAAATGCTCGGGAGAACCAAGGGTAAGTAAATTCAACATGGGAGAAAGGCAGCCAGACGTCCTATAAATCCTTATAAGACCTATAAACCCTTGTAAAGTTCAAAGGAAATAGAGCAAATCTTGCCTCAGGGAGTCTCCTGACCTAACTGCACATCGAATAGGAGGAGAAGAACCAGATTGCCAGGAGAGCAATGTGCAGATTGTGTGGGACACATCTAATGCACCACGGAGGGAATTCCCAGGATTTGTCCTACATGCTCTATGCAGTGAATAGTGTAAGAGGTCAAATTTATACTCATCCTTGGCGAGTGGCAATGTTGAGCTGTTTATGATGTTCTTTCACTAATAAGTATTTCAACAAATTAGAAACTCCTTGATTTTGACTACAGTCATCAAGCCCATGTTATTGCATATTAGAATTATTTTGGAATATCCTATCTACTAATCAGAACAACCTCTCTAAACAGAATTCCTTACTTCATTATACCTTTTGAATTATTTGTTCTTCTGTTAAAATCTCCTTTCAATAAGGTCCAATGGAAGACTCTTGGTCCATTAGACAGTCTTAATTAAAAAAAAAGTTACTTTTTTTAAAGAAATTCCTTTGACTCCACCCACTGTATGTTTTTTCTGGATTGTTGTATCTTGTTTTCTTCATGCAGACACCCCTTTTGCACACATACCAGTAAGTGGGTTCTAACTCTTCCCACTGGCGGTTAGTGCGGTTCCATGCTTCTTATACCTCTATATGTAAGGTGAGTGTGCCCTCTATATTTAATGCATATGAGGGACCTGGTTCAGGTTGTATTATACTTTGTTTATAGGTGTGTTTTCTGCATTGGTTTTGTGATGGTGTAAAATATTATCCTCCTTTTCTAGCAGGACTACAGGAAGAGTCTGGAAATGTCTTTTGAGGAAACCTTATCACATGTTGAAGAAAACCTTGTGAAGCCTCTGTCAGTAAAGCGAGAAGAAATCACAGCTGAAACTCTGGATACCAAAGAAAATGTAAAAGAACCAAAGAATTCTGAACTGTCACATGGGACTGTTCAAAAAATTGTTCCGTACACAGATATGTTGGGTAATGCTGACTTTACAAACTATGTCAGTTGGGGGTCAGAACATGAGAGAACTCATACAGGAGAGAAGCTGTTTGCATGTTCTGAATGTGAGAAAGGTTTTAGAACAAAGCATGAGCTTACTATACATGAACGATTTCATACAGGAGAAAAGCTGTTTGTATGTTTTGAATGTGGGAAATATTTTATATCAAAGAGTGAGCTTATTGTACATGTGAGAATCCATACAGGAGAGAAGCCATATGCATGTTCTGAGTGTGGAAAATGTTTCAGATTAAAGGGTGATGTTACTGTACATAAAAGAATTCATACAGGAGAGAAACTGTTTGCTTGTTCTGAATGTGAGAAATGTTTCAGAAAAAAGGGTGATCTTACTGTACATAAAAGAATTCATACAGGAGAGCTGTTTGTATGTTCTGAATGTGGGAAATGTTTTAAAACAAAGAGTAGTCTTACTCGACACGAGAGAATTCATACAGAAGAGAAGCCGTTTGCTTGTTCTGAATGTGGGAAATGTTTTAAATCAAAGGGTGAGCTTACGGTTCATGAGAGAGTTCATACAGGGGAGAAGCCATATCTATGTTCTGAATGTGGGAAATGTATGAGAACAAAGCGGGCTCTTACTGTACATGAGAGAATTCATACAGGAGAGAAGTTGTTTGCATGTTCTGAATGTAGGAAATGTTTTGGAGCAAAGAGTGATCTTACTAAACATGAGAGAATTCATACAGGAGAGAAGTTGTTTGCATGTTCTGAATGTAGGAAATGTTTTAAATCAAAGGGTGAGCTTACTGTACATGAGAGAATTCATACAGGAGAGAAGCCGTATGCATGTTCTGAATGTGAGAAATGTTTTAGAACAAAGAGTGAGCTTACTGTACATGAGAGAATTCATACAGGAGAGAAGCCGTATGCATGTTCTGAATGTGAGAAATGTTTTAGAACAAAGAGTGAGCTTACTGATCATGAGAGAACTCATACAGGAGAGAAGCCGTATGCATGTTCTGAATGTGAGAAATGCTTTCGAACATCTAGTAGTCTTATTGTACATAAGCGAATACATTTATCCATTGAATCACATGGATGCAAAGTCATTTTCATGCCATGAATGTGGGAAGGGTTTTGACAAAGTCCCAGCGTTAGACAGCATAATGTGCGAACAGGAGAGAATTTATTTATACCTACATATTATTCATATGCTCTGAAAGCGAGCAATGTTTCACAGGAAAATCAGGACTTCTGCAAAATCATCTCATCCCCATTGAAGCTTTTTTTGTGTTTAGAATGTGGGAAATGCCCATCCAAACGTTGTATCGAGAGAACTAACAGTGGGTGAATGCCATATGCATGCTCTGAATATGGAAAGCATGGCTGCATTTATAAGCACTGTAGCTCACACACACACTCGCTCTGCTATTTATACAAATATGGACCAACACACTTAAGGGGTTATTCAAAGGGTGATGAATTTGCCTCCGAATTGCACTGAACGGTGAATTTCACTGCAACTCGGCTATTCGAAAAGCTGGCAATTTGCCAAATATTGGCGAATTGCCTGCAAAATATGGTGCACACAATTTGGTGGCAGTGAAATTCCCATAGAGAAGTAATGGTTAATCTATTCAGAGAAAACTGAAATGTTGGTGAAATGCCCAGATTTTCAGTGCTTCAGTTTGACAGGTTTACACCTGTCGAATCCCATAGGTTTCAATGGTAAAAAAAATTCCCGTTTGTATTATTTTTTTTATTCAACTGTTTATTCTTTTCATTTGAAGCAAATAGTCTTTTTTATTTTACCTCCCTGGTGGTGTTCCCGAGTGTGTCCCGGGGTTAAATTTCACCGCTGAGAGCGGTAACCCCAAGACACACTCGGGCTGTATACATTACCTCTCCGTGCGCTCCCTCACTGATCCTCGCAGTCTCCTCCAGCGATCGCGACCTCATACTTCCTGGATTCCTTCTTGCTAGGAGGGAACCAGGAAGTATGATGGTCGCGATTGCCGGAGGAGGCAGCTGGGGACATCGAGGGAGCGCAGGGAGATGTGATGTAACCAGCAGCATCCCGAATGTTGCTTGGGGTTACCGCCTCCAGCATAGGAGTTTAACCCCGAGCCACACTCGGGATGCCGCTAGGGGGGGCAAAAAAAAAAAACTGACCGCTTTCAGACATTTATTTTCAAAATAAATAGACCGCCAGGGAGGTTAATTTTTCAGAATTTTTTCAGGCATTCTTCTGGATTTTTTTCAGCAAAATTTTTGATTTCTACATTTTTTTAAATGTACGTTACAGAATATATAAAAAAAAAACCGACCTTTTTTATCATTATTCATAGGACTTTATTTTCATGCGTTTTTTTTTTTCTTTTTAAATTGCATTTTTAAAATCGTGTTTTTATCATCACCCCTGTTCGGCAGCTTTTTTTCCAGCGGCGTTTGGTGGGTTGTTGGCTGCGTTCAGTGGTTTGCATATGCATTCGGCGGTCTATCGACCGCGTCCGACAGATTAGGAACCACGTGGTGAATGCTGAATTCACAGCAGGGTTAGCAGATTGAGCTCGCCAAAGGCTGCCAAACGATAGAGAAATTAAATTTCGGTACTCTCTGAATAACCCTCTTAGCCATGCATGTACACACAGAGCTATACATTTACACTCACTCAGATATGGAGGGTTGGGTCAACATGTCTCTTTTTTATTATATATATTCTTTCAACCTTGGCCCATACCTTTACACCCACACGTACCTTTCAGTGTATACAGGTGGGATCGCTGTATATTATATTTTTAAGTCCTCCTTGTAGAAAGCAGGAGGATGAGCCTGAAGCAGCTCAGGAATCACAATGCCCCCTGATCATTAAATTTTTTTTTTTGGAATTCTTTAGCATAGGTTTTGTCCAGTCACAGCGGGTTACACCCAGTTATTAGGGAATCATGATTGCCCCCTACTTTGTTGAATCTGGTGGTTCACTGCTTTTCATAAATCGTTTAGTTGGCCAATTACTATATTTTGTGTTTTTTGATTTGTGTAGTGTGTCGAACGTTTGTGCGTACATACACACACTTACGTGTCCCGTGTAACCTTTGTGCATTCATACACACGTTATGGGTCTCGTGTAACTTGGGTACTTTTCAAACACAGGCAGGTCTATTCCATAAGACGTGAAACGCAGGAGAATTGGCCGGAGAAGAGCACAATCTAGACCAAATAACCGATTTGGAAAGTTAGATAGAAGGGAGAATTTCTCTGGTTTGGCTATTTTGACCTAGAATTTTCACCTTTAGTGAATAGACCTGAAGTTACGCGAGCACCTGGTCACCGTGATGGATTGATGCTGCGGGCAGAGCTACAGCTCATGTGCTTTCTCCCTGAACGAACGCTGCTACAAGCACTAGAATATAGATCTGATGATGTCGGCAAGCAAAGTGGGGCAAGAAGGTGGGGGGGGGGGGCTCTGCACACAGCCTGACCTTGTTAATAAGCTTAAATTGGTCAGGGTGTGTAGTGTGTCCCTTTTTAAAATGATTTGGTGGTGGGGGGGACTGGACCCGAGTTTGGGAGGGAGTTTGCAAGGAAAGCCCCAGACTGGAGAGAGGCAGGAAGGGTGGGGCTGTGATATAGAGCTCCAGCTCCAAGTAAGGATATAACACTGGTGATACAGCTCCTCCACCCAGTGTCAGCACCGCACAGTCTGTGTGATAGCTCTGCTACTGTCATAAACTAAACAAAAACAAGCAGGTGATGTTCACCATAAGCCTACAACTAAATCATACGGAGTAAAGCAGCGGCGCGTCTTCTCTAATCACCTCCAAAGCTGTGTCTGAGGTTAATAATGTTCAACAGAGTAGAACACCAAACAATGTGTGCTTTACATAAACCCATTAATACAACAATCCATTAATCCACCGACCGATTGGTTGTTTCGGCCCTAATGGTAATGTATCTAATCATTCGCCGAGTGAGTGGGTGTAATGAAAAATCTATTTAAACTAAAGGTAATACCAGCTGATAGCGTGAGAATTGAGTAGCGAGTGACGACACAAACACAGAGATGGGTATAAAGGATTTACTTAAAAATAAATAGGATAAACCGAAAGATAAAGCATTAAAACATTACTAACCCCTTAACAACGCAGGGCGTACCATGCCGTCCTGCATCACGCGTGCTTTAATGCCGCAGGATGGCATAGTACGCCCCGCGGCGTTATGTCGCTCTCCACGCAAAAAACGCCCCGCCTCCCTTCCCACAATGCCGATCGCCAGCTGGGGGTCTGCCTGACAACCAGACAGACCCTCCCAGCTGGCGATCGGCATTGTGGGAAGGGAGGCGGGCCTTTCCCTTGTGGAAACTACCAGGCAGCCAATCCGGCGCTTGGAGCTGACGTTGCAGCGGTGACAAGCTGTCACCTCTGCAACTGTCAGAATGTGTCAGAACTGTCAGAATCTCATGTGATTCCTCCATTTTAACGATAACGCACTGTGCCCACCAAGAAACGACCCAATGCATGACCGCCTCTATAAAATTGGGCCCCTTATTGTTGCATTGGCTGAGACATTATCTCTACCCCTTTCTCCTGCGATCTGGAGAGCGGGAGAGAGAGGCAGCAATCGATGGAGCAGAGGCAGACAGAAAAAAAAACTAAAAACCCCTGGCACTGTACCTCCCCTGGCACAGTACCCCCTGGCACAGTACCCTCCTGGCAGGCACTGTACCCGCTGACAGTGTGCCCCCTGATTGAGAACCCGCATTGGCATTCGACCCTCTGGCATTTCTGACTACCCGCATTGGCATATGATCCCCTGGCATTTCTGAGAACCCACATTGGCATATGACCCCCTGGCATTTCTGACTACCCGCATTGGCATACAACCCCTCCCTTGGAATATTCTTCCGTTGTCTAGAAAAAGATAGAAGTACCGGCCACTACAAGGACCGGGAAGGCTTAGTTTAGGTGTTCTAATATTTTAGCAGTGTACTTGACCCCATCAGTTCCCCGACCTCCCATTTAATTAGTTATAACAAGATCCCCATAAAAATGTCCTCCCGCTTTTATTCCCCAGAAGAGGGATATGAGATCCTGTCCGCCTCTGAGAGTGACGCTCTCGCCGACAGTGACACCTTCACAGCCTCTGATATTTTATAGATCCTCTTAGTGAACCCTCCAGTGATGGTGACCCCCCCCCCACCATCTACTGGGAGGCGTGAAAGCAATTGGGTATCCCCAAATATGGCTGCCCCAGAAATTACCCCCATTTATAGCGACTCCTGGCATCACAGTAAGGGTAGAGGACTGTGAGCCAGTGAGCTTTTTTAATCCCTTTGTCTGACGACGTATTCGAGATGGTGGTTGAGCAAACCAACCTGTTTCTTGATGCGCATCCGGATTCACATCGCCACAGGCGTAACAAGTGGCACCCAACGGATGTCATATAGTTGAAAAATGTTTGGCCTCTAACCCTTGTAATGGGAATAGTGAAGAAGCCAAGTATCCGGTCTTACTGGCATAAAAAACCCATCCTGGCTACACCACTATTCCCAAGGGTTATGAACAGGGAGAGATACGAAAATCTCATGCGATTCCTCCATTTTAACGATAACGCACTGTGCCCACCAAGAAACTACCCAATGCATGACCGCCTCTATAAAATTGGGCCCCTTATCAGACTTATGTCTGCCAAATTCACAGATAATTATGTTCCCGACCAAAATATATCTATAGACGAGTCCCTTATGAAATTTAAAGGCAGACTGCTCTTCAAGCAGTACATTCCAAGCAAGCGATCCCAGTATGGCGTCAAATTTTATAAATTGTGTGAGTCCACAACAGGCTACATATGGGCCTTTAGGATATACGAAGGGAAAGATAGCCACCTTGACCCCCCAGGATGCCCTGATTCTATTGGCACCAATGTAAAAATTGTGTGGGATCTGGTCTATCCCCTGTTCAACAAGGGCTATCATTTATGGGTCTATAACTATTACACCAGTATAGACCTATTTAAAAATTTATATTGTTTCGAGACCCTTGCGTGTGGCACAGTGCAGAAGAATCGCAGAGGTTTTCCCCAAATTCTGGCAGCAGGCAAAAAAAGTAGAGGCTCCTCTTCAGCTCTACGTCTGGAAGAAGTGCTAGCCCTTCGGTTCACCGATAAGAAGGTTGTATACATGCTTTCTACAGTGCACGACAAAAGTACAGCGCCAGTGTCTGTGAGAGGGAGAACTGAGCCACTGGAAAAGCCGAAGTGCATTGTAGATTACAGCAAGTTTATGGGGGAGTAGACTTGGCTGATTTTACGGTTCTTGCCTAACTTGCGTCCGTTTGCCGATTCCGTTGTGAGTCTGCACTTCTGTGCAGATGTACTACGTGTGTGGGTCTCTATTGATCATAAATGTATGCTACCACGGACGTTAAAATGTGCGGCAACACGGACGTGAACACTGCGCTCATTTGACCCCAGCCTTAATGGTTTAATTAATCGTAATTAGGGAACTACAGTGATGTTCCTTAATATGTGTAATATTCCTGATTGTCACATGTGTGAATACCATGAATGTTTCAGGTTGATGCGTTAATTGATTGAGACATTTGCATTGATTGATGAATTGATTTGGATTTACATGTGTGTTGTATTCTGTGATAATCTGGTTTCAAGAATGTCCTTGGGGTTTTGATGTATTTGCCTAATATCTAATTGTGTGTGTGTGTATGTGTAATGTATATATATTTATATTTTCACTAACTTGTGAAAGTAAAGGGGAAAACTTTATCAGTCTCCTGTCCTGTTGATTTAAATAATAAATTACTGATTAGGCAATACAATGTTCCAGTGCTTTTAAGGCCGGCCGTCCACTGGGTCCGTATTTGTGCGATGGTGCAATCATCCAATATCTGTCACATCTCGGTCCTGCCCCCTGCTGGTTGTAGCAGGGATTCATGTTTTCTGGTTTTCTTGTTCAGGCTCTGCAGACCATTCCCACTGGGCTGAAGGTCTGCAGTCACATGATCTGCTTAGGCCTATATATAGGGCCATCCAGGCATTTGATCCTTGGATCAGGATATACTAAGTCTGTGATCCTCTAGTTCAAGTTCTGATTATCTGTGTATGACTCTTTGGCTCTGATTTCTGGATATTCTTTAGTCTGCTCCCTTAGTACTTTCTGCTATCTGATATCTCGTGTATGACCCGGCTTGGCTTCTGGAACTTCTTCTGTATGTATCTTGTCTGTTTAGATTTGTCTGTATGTGTCTAGTTCAGTTGTTTTCACTTTACAGGCATTTGGCCACGAAGCCATATGGTGTGAGTGATTCCCAGGGCTTTGTCTGAACTCCCTGGCTGGGAGGGTGGGGATTTGCAGTGTGCTGCATTCACAGATCAAGATCCGTCTTTCACTATAGGATTAACATTTTTCAAGTATTGGGTCCTGTCCTGCAGTGTGTAGAATTCGTGTTCTTAAGTGTTGCAAGGGATTGCTGAAGTCTGCAAACAAAACCATATACCTGCCCTAAAAGGCTTCACTCTACACAACCTGGGGGCTCCCCATCACCCTATAGCGGGCCTACCGTTACAATATCGTCTGAAGTAGTCTGACTGATCCCACAACATGGAGGTGAATCATTCCTCTTCCACTGTATCTGACCACCATTGGATGACTTAAGACGATTTCTTTGCGACTACAACAGACTAGCGATTGTTCTAATTTGAAAGGGATTTGTCAGATGAAATCGGACGTTCAGGTACAAGTTACATGAATTGTATAGTTAAACCCTCGTGCTGCGGCAAGGAAATTGCTCCATAGAGAAGCGATTCGGTGCGAAGTCTATAGGATTCAATGTAACATATATATATATATATATATATATATATATATAAAAAAAAAAAATTTTAAACGTTTTATTTTGAAATAATGTCAGCAGTACATCAAACAGGTAAAAAAAATAGAAAATGGCCACGCAGGGCCACAGTAGGCAAGACATCATATGGACACATAAGGGGAGAAACAAAAAGTGTCTCTGATAATCAAAAACGTCCTCAGCCGGGGAGCAATGACATAAACAAATCTCAGCTTGCGGAGAAAACCAAAAGGAAAATAAAAAAAGTCACATCAGGCAGGGAAATCAGCGAGGGGAAAAGTAGGGTCTTGGCTTTGTGGAGTTGGTCAAAGACTGGAACGTTAAATGGAGCAGGTTGTCTCAGCCCATGTCCAGTCACATGACGGGTCTGCATATCGGTCATGGTGGGCCAGGCCTGGTATGAATGCAGAAGGGTATGAGCCTACTGTGCAGTGAAAAACACGAACCATTATATAAATACCAAAATATTTATTCTAATCTACCTTGAAATAAACAAAACAGACTCTAAACCAAGAGCAGGGATCCAGAACAAAAGCACAATAATATATATGAATCAGAACCTAAGAACTCTAAGCAAAATACAAAAATAAGCTAAACCAGATGATCACAACATATAAATCCAGGAAACAATAACTATGAACAGACAGAGCAAAAACAGAAATAAACATGGGGAATTACAATGAATAAACCTGAAAACAGAAGTTTCACAGAAAACCAGGTAAACAGACAGGAGCTCCAGGAATCAGAACTGCATACCACCAGGACTGATGGGAAGTGAATCAATGAGGGTCAGAATGAGGCAGTACCCTTCCTAGGGTGTTGCCTGCTTTTAAACACCCGTGATCAGAACATGAGTGAGTCCAGGTGAGGCTCCAGGGCGAGAGATCCAAAATAGTACAAAGTGCAGGAATCAGCATGGGTCAAAACAAAAGTCCAGGAACTCGAATTGTTCATAATTATGCGCATGAACAGAGTCCAAAGGGGGTGCCAGGGGCCCATAACGTCACAATACCCTTCCAGGTGCATCTCTCCTTCCAAGGACTCAGTAATCGCCCAGCTGCCAGGCTGCTCCAGAAGCCACACCAGCCCTGCCACGAGGCCAAGACCGACACTGCCTCCCCTCAGTGCAAGGCCCATTAGTCACGATCAACCTGGGGAGAAAGCTCTGCTTCAGCCATCTCTGTGATTGCTGGCTCAGCCCCAGTCGCACAGGCACACCTCCTGGGTTCACTGCACAGCTGGGGAGTCGTACTTGAAGGGGGGCGCTTATGCAAGGCGCTGGGTCAGAGCTGCCAGAATCCGCCTGTTGCGTCTCACCATCAGCCTCATCGGAAGAGCCGCTCACGTCCCCATCAGGTGAGTCAACTCCCAACTCTGGTCCACTCAGGGCCTCCACATCTCGGCCAGCCCTCATCACCGCCATCACCTGCCTCCCAGGTACCTCTTGAGATTGGGCACCCCTCATCCCTTAGCAGCAGCTCCAGATAATCCACCAGGCACATAAGTGCAGTCTCCAATCCTCCGTGGAGGATAGGGGGTAGCGGACGGCACATCCCACTTGTTTTTCCATATTCTCCGCTGCAGGGGCATCAACAGCATTATGTAGATGGGGGCCCTCCATCCACACGGCGCTCTTAGGATGGTCACCCAGGCAAGGGATCTCTGCAGGGAGAGGCACAAGAGTTGAGTTGCCAAAGAGGGGCTGGAAGACAGGCCCCAAAATGACCAACGGCCGCTCTCTCCCTGGGAAACAGCTGCAGCTCCCTGGGTTCTGCTCTCAGCTCCAGAGGGGAGGGGGTCCACATGGCCTCTCGAGCACGCAACGCCAGCTGATCAGGGACACTTAAAAGGCTAAATTGTAGGGGAGATCCAGTTTAAAATCCCCCTTTGTCAGCAAAAGCAATCAGAGCTCAGCCAAAGGACATCTGCTCCCTTTTTTTACAGCTGGCCATGCCCCCCCTCAATATTATCTATTTAATCCTTTTTAGTCAACTGTTTATTTTTCTCTTCCGCAGCAAAAAGCCTTTTTAGTTACTGATTTTTTTTTAGGTATTTATCTGGATTTTTTAGGGAGACTTTTGGGTTCCCATTTTTGCATTACCTGTGTATTTTTACTATTGTGTGGCTCAGTATTTTTTACCATATTTGTCGTTTCCATAACAGGCTCACTTTCAGATTCATCTTGAATACCGGGCCGGGGCTTGTTTTTTTTTTTTTTTTTTGTTACTGCTTTTCTGTTTTATTATGTTTTTTTTATCTCTTGCTCTTTGTTCCCGTACTTGAGAGTTTTTGGAAGCCGTATTCATTGAGGGATGAAGGAAAGTGGGTAAAAAGAAAATTCCTTTAAATTCTGAAACACAAAGTCCCTCCAAGGTTTAATTTTCAATACCAATTGGTTTTGCACCCAGTGCGATCTTTCTTCCTTGGAGTAAACTTCCCCGCTAATCCTTTGCCTGATACATTGTTTTGTCTTTATACCCACAGGCTCATGTGCACTATATAGATACTGTGTTTGGCCTTTATACCCACAGGCTTGTGTGCACTAGTGTTTGGCCTTTATACCCACAGGCACTTGTGCGCTATATAGATACAGTGTTTGCCTTTATACCCACAGGCACTTGTGCACTATATAGATACAGTGTTTGCCTTTATACCCACAGGCACTTGTGCACTATATAGATACAGTGTTTCACCTCTATACCCACAGTCACGTGTGCGCTATATAGATAGTGTTTCGCCTTTATACCCACAGGCACTTGTGCACTATATAGATACATTGTTTGCCTTTATACCCACAGGCTTGTGTGCACTATATAGATACAGTGTTTCGCCTTTATACCCACAGGCACTTGTGCACTATATAGATACATTGTTTGCTTTTATACCCACAGGCTCATGTCCGCTATATAGATAGTGTTTCGCCTTTATACCCACAGGCACTTGTGCACTATATAGATACAGTGTTTCACCTCTATACCCACAGTCACGTGTGCGCTATATAGATACATTGTTTTGCCTTTATACCCACAGGCTTGTGTGCACTATATATCTACAGTGTTTCGCCTTTATAAACTGCACTATCTATTATTTCTCTGTATAATATTCTCAAAAATATTGTCTGATCATTGATTTGGATACTGTCTGATGGCTTGACTCCAGTCCTTCGAAGGGACCGGTCCTTGTAGAGTGGCTCAAACTAGTTGCTACCCTTCGTCTTGTGCTGTAATGTCCTTAAAACAGGTTCCCAAAATTACTGTGAATTTTATTGTTGTGGATTCTGTGATAAAATCATACTGTCACGTCCCCCACGACTGAGGGGTCTCAAGCAGAGGTCGGGTACCCGGCGGCATCGCTGGCTGGCTGGGTGGCAGGTGTTTGGCCAGCTCCTGGAGTTCGCGTTCATAATGAGGGGGCGAGACCTGGCTTGATGACGCGGAGCCACCTGCCTTAAAAGCGGGATGCGCAAACTGACTAGTTGCCATGCCCGGGGAGTTTGTTTCCCACATCGCTGACTGTACGGTTCATTCAAGTCACTGATTCATTTCTGATAAGTTGCTGGACCGGATTGTATAAGGACCCTGATTGTTGCCGACTCGGACTGCCTTTTTGACCATTCATATTCTGACAAGGCTTGGTTGAGTGTTATGCCCAAAGCTGACTCAGAGTACATACTGACTCTGCCTAACACTGACTCAATTTGAATGAGAACCATGTCTGTTGCCAACCCGGATTGTTATAACGACCACCTTGTTTCTGACCAAGTGTGTATGAACGCCCTGCATAAGCCTGACTCCAGCTACCCCTCAGTTACCGTTAAAGTTAACCCTTTCTTCTCAAGTACATGCCCTGTCTGGAAACCTGCTACTCATGTCACAGGGTTGTACTCGGTGTTGCTTGTATGTCTGTTATCCCTGGCTGAGAGTGATAGGTTTAGCGGTCCCGACCACTCAAGGATCGGAGGGCTTAGAGGTCTGTCCAAGAGGATCTACACCACAGTTGTCGAGGGTGAGCGTGACAGTGTAAGGAAAATCGCCGACGGCGTAATAAAAAGCATAGCGCTGCCTCATAGTAATAGGACTTGCAGCAGTAGTACTGAGATTCACCTGCTACCATGCAGCGCTCAGGTGGTATTTAAATTCCACTGATCACCCTGCATAAAACCAGGCCACACCTGAAGCCCAATGCTTTCTCATTGACTTGGAACCTCCAAGCTGCTAGGAGCTGAACTTGTGCATTCCCTACTTACCTGAATTCTGGATCCCATTTCTACCTGCTGGATCTTCGCTTTCTACTTACTGGACTTATTGTTTCTCCCTGGATTTCTCCTATCACCTCCCCTGGATTACAAGGACTTCTTTCATTTCTTACCTGGACACCTATGCAGAGTGCACTCTGAGGACGAAGTTATAACTTTATTATTTAAAGACTTCTTCTGCTTTATTGTTTATCTCTGCATATATATATATATATATTCAGTATATTTCTGTATTCCTTAAACCCTTATGATTATATATGTTCTTCTCCATATAACTTATACCTTTTATTTCTTAATACTGATGCCTGCAATCTGTATATTTAATATCAGTTTCTCTCTCCTTATCCATCTCTCCCTCTCTCTGTATAATATATATAATTATTACTTTTCTGCTCTGGTTCTTTATCATTATTATATTCTACTCTTATCCCAGTTTAGTGTCCTAATCTACTCCTGTATATCTTCAGTGTGTCTATCGTTATTATTTATTTCATCTTTCGCCTTCTCTAGTATAAACCCCTTTTACATTGTTATTCCCTCTTGTGTCCTTTACAATAAACCCTTCATATATATCTCTACCTTGCAAGCCTCCTGATTTAATGCATAGTGGCTCGAATCTACCGCCCTGGAACCTGTATCCTGACAGACAGCGAGCGTGACACATACACACCGCACATTACTGTGAGTTATATTGCTTTGGAGCGCTGTGATACCCTCATACACACCACACATTACTGTGAGTAACATGGATACAAATACACATTAAACTCTTGAAGGGAGAATACTTTATGGCTGACTTTTCAGTATTGGGTGATGTTTCACACATTCAGGTGGTCTATTCACTAAAAGGTGAACTTTATGAGCATTGGCAGAAGAGAACAATCTAGACCAAACAGCTGATTTGGAAACTGAGATAAATGGGAGAATTTTTCTGGTTTGGCTCTTTTGACCTAGATTATTCACTTCTGCAAATTCTCCTGCCTTCACCGTTTAGTGAATAGACCTGATTGTGGTGTTTGAAACAAGCCTCTTCCTGCACACAAAGAACTACTAGAGTGGAGTTTAAAACACAAGACAAATCCCAACATTAAAGTGTCTCCAGCTCAGGTCCCTGTACCTGTTCACTTACTGCTGAAGACAATATAATAGTCACAGAGTTAGGCTTTAGTGTTTGGAACTCTACTAGAGTGTTTCCTGTGGAGGATTGGTTTGCAGACAGGAAGTTCCCTGGGAGAGAAGCCTGTGTTTATAGCAGAGAGCTCAGTGCTTAACCCTTTCACTGCTGACGACGTGTGGGACACGTCCTCATTGATGCACGTTACATGCTGAGGACGTGCCCCACACGTCATCAGCTGTGCGGGACCCCCGGCGGAGATACTCACCTCTCTGTCCGGGGTCCCGCGGTGTTCTGACTACAGCGTCCTCAGACGCTGAAGTCAAGCTCCTCCCGGCGTAAATGACATCCTGATCGGGAAGGAGTCTCCCCTTTTAAGCGGTGCCTGGCTTTAACCCCTCAAGCGCCGGGTTGCACTTCAGCGCCTTGCGGCGCCGAAGTGCAGCCTAGCTCCAGTGGGGGCCGCCATCTTGGATGGTGGTTCCACCCCCGGGTCTCCCCTCGCTGCCTGACGTCATCACGCATAGCGTGATGACGTCAGATAGCCGGGGAACCCCTAGCTGCCTGGGGATTTCCCAATCACAAGAACCCCCTATCTCCAGAACCATCAGCTAGGGGATCATGGAGGGTGTCATTTGAAAGGCATGGGCATGGCCTTTCGAATGATACCCAACATGACTAGGTACAAAGTAAAAAAAAAATTATAATAAATTTAAAATAAAAACATGTGTTTTTTTTTTTATTAACCCCTTAGTGACCGGGCGGTTTTACACAAATCCGTCCTTTAGTGACCGCTGCTGTTTTTACGTTTCTGCGCTGTTAGTGTTTAGGTCAAATTTTCCTCTTACTCGTTTATTCATCCCACACATATTATACACCCTTTTTCCCGCCATTAAATGGACTTTCTAGAAATACCATTATTTCCATCATATCGAATAACTTACTATAAAAAAAATATGAAATATGAGGAAAAAAATGGTAAAAACACACTTTTTTGTAATTTAATCCCCAAAATCTACAACCACCCAAAACGACCCCGGCTAAATAGGTTCAAAATTTTGTCCCAAGACTAGAAATACCAAATTTTTACATGCCTTTGCTTTTTAACCCCTTCACTGCTGAGACAGTTCACCTATGTGCGCTGCGCTCATTCTGACCATTTTGTGCTAATTATTTTTAGATGACAGCCTAGGTCCTATTTAATTAAACCCCCCCCCAGACAAAAAAAACTTTAAATAAAAAACAAAATGTTTTTTTTTTTAATTTTTTTTTTTTTTTTTTAAAAAAAACCAAACCTGGTCATGTTTGGTATCATTTGAAAGGCCATAATCAGGCCTTTCAAATGATGGCAAATATGACCATCTAGCTGCCATGGATCGGGAGATAAGGGGATCCTAAGGATCCCTTTATCTCTACATGGCAGCTAGAGGGTTAACTGGCCCACTGACATCCTCACACATATGGTGAGGTTGTCAGTGGGTGGGGGGACCTGGAGGCTTGGCTGACATCCAAGATGTCAGCCCCCCTCCAGGTTTGAATCGCGTTTTGGCGCCGCAACGTGATCCGGCGGCGAAACGGTTAATGCTCTCCCCTCTCCAGCGGTGTAAACGGCATCTCCCTAGCTTCAATGGTTGGGGAGATAGAGGGCTCCGAAGGAGCCCCCCCCTCCCCTCCATTGAAATCCATGGGGACGCCTGCTGATGACGTCACCACGCAGCGTGGCGCCGTCATCAGCCTCGCTTGCCCATGTAAATCACATGGGCAGGCTTCCTCCCTGCCAGATCGCTGTGGGATCCGGCGAGGGAGGTGAGTATCGGGCGGGAGGGGGGATTAGGCGCCGCTGACGTACCCTGTACGTCCGCGGGTCTAAGGGAGACCCGAGGACAAGACGTACAGGGTACGTCAGCGGCCCTTAAGGGGTTAATGCAGCAATATTGTTCACATTTCAATTATGTGAACAATGATGATGCACAAATTTTTTTCTATGGGGTGCGTTTGCTAAAAATCACGTAATTCCCCCCCCCACACAAAATGTAACAAGTCCCCTATTTCAAATTTTTGTACAAGCGCACCCCATAGCAAATATAACCGCAAATGCTCATGTGATAAAATGTGAAAAAAAAAAACACTTTACACACTGCAGATGATTAAAAATTCAATTTTTATTGCATCTTTTTTGTCATAATATACAGGCAGGACATGACGTATACATATAAAAATGATATATTCTGAATCTGCGGAGTCTGCCGGAAAGAACGATATATAATATGTCTGTGTCATTTATTAAAATGTGGCTTCAAATCGCGTTTAAACATGATGAGCGACAGCGGTAAAAATGAGCTCAGCACACAGCGGTGAAATGCCTCAGCAGTGAAGGGGTTAAAGGAGGATCCAGGCGGCAGGTCAGAGCTGGCTTTATGTGTCTTAATATACAAATATTAGGGGAAATTTGGATTTAATAGATTTTGCTTAACATCAATTCAGAAGATCCATAAAATGCCTCCTACAGAGCAAACTAGGGTTGCCACCTTTTCTTCAAGCCAAACCCGAACATTCTAGTGTTAGGCTTGGGTGGCCAATTTTTTTTGTTGCGTATACATTCTCCCCCCCCCCCCCTGTTTCTAATTCTCTCATCCATCTAGATTGTAAATTACCACGGGAATAGGGTCCTCATATCCTCCTGTATCTGCTGGCAGGTATACTGACCTGTCTCCTGTATGTATTGTAAAATTGTCCCGTCTTTACCCATTACACCTTGTACAGCTCTGCGGAATGTGTAGGAGCTTAATAATTAATAATTTCATATTTACTTTATGCGTATATATGACACGTGGTATGCAGGGCATGTCAGGCTGGTATTTGGGCACACTGGTATTATGTATGACACACTGGTAATATGGCTGGCAGACTGGTATTAAGCATGGCAGACTGGTAATATGGCTGGCAGACTGGTATTGTGCATGGCAGACTGGTAATTACTAGGGATGAGCTGTTCGGGTTCGGACGGTTCGGAGTTCGACCCGAACTTTGGCAGTTCGAAAGTTTGCGAATTTCGAACTTTTTGGGCGTGTTCGGTTCGGGTTCGAAAAAAAAAAAAAAAAAGTATAGAAAATGCTTAAAAAAAAATACAAAAAAATCTAAATAAAGAGACTCTTTACTGTAGAATATTATAAGCAACAGTTTATTAGATATTGAATTAAAAACTAATGTGTACGTGGAAAGATTATCAACTCTAAATGACCTCTGTTCACAAACGGGCATAACACCAGGTGTTTTTAGTCTGGTAATCAATTTGATACATTGTACAATATAGTGAGGGGGTGGTGTCTGCTTCTGATTGAGATTTGAGAATTAATTTCCCTAAAACATCCTAATATGCTGCATTTAACCCTTTCGCTGCTGAGGCTTTTCACACCTCTGTGCTGAGGTCATTTTTACCGCTTTCGCTCATCATGTTTAACCGCGGTTTGTAGCCATATTTTGATATATGACCCAGACATATTATATATCGTTCTTTCCGGCAGACTTGGCAGATTCATAATATGTCATTATTATATGTATACATTATGTCATGTCTGTATATTATAACAAAAAATGCAATAAAATTAGAATTTTCAATAATTTATTATGTGTAAAGTGTTTTTTTTCACATTTTAACATGCGATCGTTTGTGGTTATATTTTGTATGGGGTGCGCTTGTATAAAAAAATTAGAAATGGGGTCTCGTTGTTTTTTTTTTTTTTTTTTTTGGTGAAAATTTTGCTTTTTTTAACAAACGCACCGCATACAAAAATCATTAGTGCAGCATTATTGTTCACATTATAATTGAAATGGGAACAATATTGCTGCATTAACAAAACAAAAACAAACAAAAAACTTGTTAATTTTTTTTTAAATATTTTTATTTTTTAAAAAAAAACATTTTTCATGCTCATGTTTAGTATCCTTGGAAAGGCCATGCTCTGGCCGATCCAACGATATCAAACATTAACCCCTAGCTGCCACGGATCGGGAGATAGGGGGTTCCAATGAATGTCCGAAAATGTCTCCCCTTTTCATACAGACTGCCGCCCCAAGCAGTTGTTTATGGATAGATTAAAGGAAAAGCATTTACCGTCATTTGAAATGTCATTTTTTTGTTTTTTACATATTTCTATACATCCTAGAAATCCGCCACTTCACGGGCAGGTTATGGGGACTGATAGGCACGATATTTGAAGGAATTTTTGGTTTTTATTTTTAACCCTTATTTCATGGAAAACTCACTGTCCCTTTTTAAAAACGTTTTTGTTTTACTTTTTGTCCTTGTTTCCTGTCCCCCAGGGCACTACCTGGACCCCCATACACCTTTTATGGCAAATATGTAGCATATATGCCCTCTTGGAGGGCACTCTAAAAAAACCGAATTTTCAGTCCCATTGACTTGCATGGGGGTTCGGGTTCGACCCGAACAAATGGGAAGTTCGGGTTCGGGCTCGAACCGAACTCGGGAGTGTTCGGCTCATCCCTAGTAATTACACTGTAAACAGCTAGAGCCTCCCTTTACAAGCTCTATGCCTGAGTATCAAGAGAGGAGCTGCTGCTGCTGCTGGGATGGGGGGGAGGACACTCGGATGCTGCACAGCCAAGTAGAAGAGGAGGGGGAACTGTCCCACAGCTATACTCACCGGGTGGAGCTTCCTTCTCTCACTCGCACACAGCGCGAGTGATTAATGAAGAGGCAGCACAAATCTCTCCCACTGTGCAGCTGCTAATAGCCACTCGGTCTAGACCAGAGGATCGCGGCAAACACGTGGGAGGCAGACAGTCATGTGTCCCAGCCGAGTCATGTGTCCAGTTGGCAGGGAATCTGAAACACGTACACATGACTCTAAACCCGGACAGTACGGGTAAAAACCGTACGGGTGGGAACCCTAGAGCAAACACATTGTAAAGCTACTCTGTCTCTTCTGTTTATAACAATGGTTCTGGTTGCAGCTCTGTATAGATATATTATTTATAAATATATATATAGAGCTCAGGATCCACTAATTCCCCGTAAACTCGTATATAGAGCTCAGAATCCGCTAATTCCCTGTATACTCTATATAGAACTCAGGATCCGCTTATTCCCGCATACTCATATATAGAGCTCAGGATCCGCTAATTCCCCGTATACTCATATATAGAGCGCGGGATCCGCTAATTCCCCGTATACTCATATATAGAGCGCGGGATCTGCTAATTTCCTGTATTCTATATAGATCTCAGGATCACATATACTCATATATAGAGCTCAGAATCCGCTAATTGCCGTGTGTGTGTATGTATATATATATATATCTACCATGCACTCATGCTTATTGTCCAAAAAGTGCCCGGTGCCTGCCGTTAGGCTCGATATTCAGAATGCAACTCACAAGATCACGGTGGCACTCCAGGACTATAAAGATTCTTTATTCAATCCATAAAATCAACGTTTCAGCCTCTCCCCGAGGCTTTCATCAGGATATACAAGTGAGCAATGTTGCAGAAACCATTTTATACACACAAGACATACAAACATTAATTGATTAATTCACCATGCCCTAGCGTTCGGTGTCGGCGTCGCACCAGGTATCCCAGCAACCCTGAACGCTGGAAACTTGCAGGTTCCTCCCCCCATACCAACGCTGTTTATTGCTACCCAGCATGTCGTTAAGGCAAAGAAGGAAGCACCGTGCCGATCCCATGTAGTTTAAAAACACACACACTTCACAACAGCAGGCACTCACCAACGATCTGGGGCCACACTACCCCCTTACTCTCGGCAAACGGGAGTGCGGCATAACAAATATCGGTGTCCAACTTCCACCGCGCCCAATCTGGAACATCTAGTTTTCGCTCATAATATAAATGGGGACTAATTCCCTCAAGGATTCAGTTAATCCATCAATGCGACCGATTGTGTCCGCAGTGGATGGTGTTTTGGAACCAATTGCGAAGTGGCTGGATTCCTTGTTTAAGGGTCCAGTATTAGACATCCCAACGAGTGTGAAAGACACCCCGACGTTTCTGAAAAGGATCTCCAGGATACAGGGAGACTTGGAGAACATTGTCCTTGTAACTATGGACGTGAAAAGTCTCTACATGATAATGCCACATGAGGCGGGGGTGGAAGCCATGCGGGAACTCCTCTGTGAATCAAACTATACAGGGCCTCATATTGAGTTCGTTTTGGAGCTTTTAACGTTATCCTTGGAGAACAACTACTTTCGGTTCGAGGAATCCTGGTATTTACAAAAGACCGGGACTTCCATGGGTGCCTCTATGGCACGTATGTATACTAATGCATACTCTATATGTATCAATTCGAAAGGAGATACATTCTGTCACAGTTTGAATCACAAATCATGGAGTACATCCGGTATATCAATGATATCTTTATTATATGGCGGGGTACCGTTGAAGAAGCTAGACAATTGGAAACCTATGTCAATGGATGTAACACTCCGGTGGAAGTCACTCTACAGGCCAGTGATACAAGAATTAAATTTTTAGATGTGGAGGTCTATAAAGGTGTGGATCGATTACAATATACGCTTTATATAAAACCAACAGACCGGAATACACTACTGCATGCTTCGAGTGCACACCCAGAACACCTACAAAAATCTCTACCCTATGCCTAATTTTTAAGGGTGATTAGAAATAATTCTGACAGCAGTAATTGTAAGGAACAGTTGGAATCTATGTATAGGAGGTTCAAAGTGAGGGGGTATTCCAAAAAGACGCTGGACTCAGCATTGTGGAGGGCAAAACAGCCTGACACAATTAAGAAAACACAAGACAAGATAATTGTCTTCCCCACCTATCATAATTCAGCGTCGAAGGAGTTAACTTCCACTATTAGGAACAATTGGCGCATTTTGGAGCAGGATCTGTTGCTACCGGAATTGATCAAAAATAAACCGATGATATGTTACAAAAGGGGCAAGAACTTAAAGGATTTACTTGTTCGAACTGATCCGGTAAAGAGTTCTGAACGACAATCAAAGGAATTCCATAATTATGGGTGCAAAAGGTGTCTGGGATGTGTCACTTGTGGGCACATGGTGCCGTCAAAGACATTTGCTCATCCACACACAGGGAAGGTGTATAAGATCCTCCATAATATTACATGCAAAACTGAATTCGTTGTATATAAAATATTGTGCCCCTGTGGTAAAGCCTACATTGGTAAGACAGAGCCACCGTTATGTGAACGCATTAGGAATCATCGTTCCAACATCAGGACGGCGTACCGAGATGGAAAATCTGACAAGCCTGTGGCGCAGCACTTTCTAGAGAGTAATCATGTGTTGTCCTCGCTTAGGTTTACGGCGATAGACCATATACCGATTCCCCCACGTGGAGGTAATCGAGGACAGTTGCTGTTACAGAGGGAGATGATGTGGATACACCGCCTACGCACTGTGTCCCCTGATGGACTCAATGAAAAGATGTATTTTTCTATGTTTTAGCATAATTGACACATGTCTAGGTGGGGTCCAGTAATGGCAAGAGGAAAGAAAGAGGGGTTGGTCCATAGCTTTATGGCTTCAAGCGGAGTCCTTTAAGTAAGGAGCGGATCATGTTGGTGTATTGAGGGAATTAGTCCCCATTTATATTATGAGCGAAAACTAGATGTTCCAGATTGGGCGCGGTGGAAGTTGGACACCATTATTTGTTATGCCGCACTCCCGTTTGCCGAGAGTAAGGGGGTAGTGTGGCCCCAGATCCTTGGTGAGTGCCCGCTGTTGTGAAGTGTGTGTGTTTTTAAACTACAGGGA
This sequence comes from Leptobrachium leishanense, assembly GCA_009667805.1. Taxonomy (NCBI): domain Eukaryota; kingdom Metazoa; phylum Chordata; class Amphibia; order Anura; family Megophryidae; genus Leptobrachium; species Leptobrachium leishanense. The sequence continues at coordinate 145,902,109 of CM019068.1, read as the reverse complement.
TCGGCATGGTGCTTCCTTCTTTGCCTTAACGACACGCTGGGTAGCAATTAACAGCGTTGGTATGGGGGGGGGGAACCTGCAAGTTTCCAGCGTTCAGGGTTGCTGGGATACCTGGTGCGCGCCGCTGGGCAAGCTTCTAGGTAGACGCATGCGCGCAGGGAAGATGCCGACGCCGAACGCTAGGGAGTGGGGAATTAAGCAATTAATGTTTGTATGTCTTGTGTGCAGTGGCGTAGCATGGGTTGTCAGCGCCCGGGGCCAGCCAAGAATTGTGCACCCCCCCAACCTGTGGACACGTTATCGATATTGCCCCAGCCAACTCACCTGGATATTGCCCCAGCCAGCTCACACATGGATATTGCCCCCGCTCTCACATGAATATTGCCCCAGCTCACACATGGATATTGCCCCAGCTCTCACATGGATTTGCCCCAGCTCTCACATGGATTTGCCCCAGCTCTCACATGGATATTGCCCCAGCTCACACATGGATATTGCCCCAGCTCACACATGGATATTGCCCCAGCTCACACATGGATATTGCCCCAGCTCACACATGGATTTGCCCCAGCTCACACATGGATTTGCCCCAGCTCACACATGGATATTGCCCCAGCTCACACATGAATTTGCCCCAGCTCACACATGGATATTGCCCCAGCTCACACATGGATTTGCCCCAGCTCACACATGGATATTGCCCCAGCTCACACATGGATATTGCCCCAGCTCACACATGGATATTGCCCCAGCTCACACATGGATATTGCCCCAGCTCACACATGGATATTGCCCCAGCTCACACAAGGGTATTGCCCCAGCTCACACATGGATATTGCCCCAGCTCACACATGGATATTGCCCCAGCTCACACATGGATATTGCCCCAGCTCACACATGGATATTGCCCCAGCTCACACATGGATATTGCCCCAGCTCACACATGGATTTGCCCCAGCTCATGGATTTGCCCCAGCTCACACATGGATTTGCCCCAGCTCACACGCAGCAGCCTCCCCTTCAACACGGACGGACTCACTGTTCAGGACCGGGCAGGCACTCCCGCTGCCCGGCATCTGGGCGCCCTCAACCCGCGGGCCCTTGGGCTGCGCCCGAGGGCCCGGCGGGTCAGTCCGGGCCTCAACTTTTAGGGGCGCAAATTACTTTTAAAATTATGCGAACCTAAGAAAACTGCGCCCGGGGCCATGGCCCCCCCAGCCCCCCCACTGCCTGTGTGTATAAAATGGTTTCTGCAACATTGGTCACTTGTATATCCTGATGAAAGCCTCGGAGAGGCTGAAACGTTGATTTCATGGATTGAATAAAGAATCTTTACAGTCCTGGAGTGCCACCGTGATCTTGTGAGTTGCATTCTATAGATATATATCTATCTATCATGAGTATAGCTGTCTGTAGTGATACCTTTTTTATTGGACTAACGTTACATTTAAAGTACAAGCTTTCGAGAGTGTGACTCTCTTCCTCAGGTATATTACGTTAATCCAATAAAAAAGGTATCACTACAGACTGCTATACTTGTGATTTTGGCATCTGGACTAACACGGCCTACATAAACTACATTACCATGAAGGATACTGCATTTGGCCGCATTGAGAAGCAACTGATCAAACTGACTAGAAGAGAAACACGGATCAACAGCGACATATTTTTTCACGTTAGTCAAATAAAAGAGGTATCACTACAGACGGCTATACTCGTGATTTTGGCATCTGGACTAACACGGCCTACCTAATCTATATATACAGTGGCAAGAAAAAGTATGTGAACCCTTTGGGATTACGTCGAGTTTTGCATGAATTGGTCATAAAATGTGCTCTGATCTTCATCTAAGTCACAACAATTTGAAAAACACAGTCTGCTTAACCCTTTCGCTGCTGAGGCTTTTCCCGCCTCTGTGCTGAGCTCATTTTTACTGGTTTCGCTCATCATGTTTAAACGTGTTTTGAAGCCTTATTTTAGTATATGACCCAGACATATTATATATCGTTCTTTCCATCAGACGCGGCAGATTCATAATATGTCATTATTATATGTATACGTCATGACCTGTCTGTATATTATAACAAAAAATGCAATAAAATATGAATTTTCAATAATTTACAACGTGTAAAATGTTTTTTTTTTCACATTTTAAGATGCGAGCAATTGCGTTATATTTTGTATGGGGTGCGCTTGTTAAAAAAATTAGAAATGGGGTCTCGTTACATTTCTTTTTGGGGAAAATTACGTGATTTTTATCAAACGCACCGCATACAAAAATCGTTAGTGCAGCATCATTGTTCACATTATAATTGAAATGGGAACAATATTGCTGCATTAACAAACCAAAAAAAAGAAAAAAAACTTGTTTATTTTTTTTTTATAATTTTTTTTTAAATATTTTTTTATTTTTAATTTTTATTTTTTAAAAAAACTTTTTTCACAGTCGTGTTTGGAATCGTTGGAACGGCCATGCTCTGGCCGATCCAACCGTACCAAACTTTAACCCCTAGCTGCCACGGATCGGGAGATAGGGGGTTCCAATGAACCCCCATCTCCACCATTGGTGGCAGCTAGGGGTTAACTCCAGGACTGGCGTCATCGTGCTATGCACGATGATGCCAGTCCTCAGGGGGAGTTCCCGGAGGCTTGGCCGACATCCAAGATGTCGGCCAGCTCCGGGAAAGGATCACGAACCGGCGCTTTTCAGCGCCGATTCGTGATCCGGCCCCCATGGGGTTAATGCCAGGTACCATTTGGAAGGGCAGGCTGTGCCCTTCCAAACGGTGCCTGGGTTAACCCCCTGCACGCCGCCGATCGGGAGGGAGAGAGGTCCGAAGGACCTCCCTTTCAGGCGCCTCCTCCGCACATGCGGGGGGGGCCTGAATTAGGTGTCATCGCGCCCCCGTGATGACACCTAATTACTCCGGCGGCGGTTCCGGGTGCTGGGTTGACATCGAGGATGTCAGCCCGCACCGGGGGGGCCAGCGATCGGCCGGAACCCGGCCGAACGCTTGCCCCAAAGAGAGGACGCGCTCAGCGCGTCCACCGCATGGAACGTTACCTGCGGTTGGACGCGCTGAGCACGTCCGTAGCAGTGAAGTGGTTAAATTAATACAACACAAACATATGTTTTCATGTTTTTATTGTGCAGGGTGGAAAAAGTATGTGAACCTTTGGACTTAATAACTGGTTGACCCTCCTTTGGCAGCAATAACCTCATAAAAAAATACAACCGTATTTATTGGGAGCGCAGACAAGGTGTAGGTATGGATTCTTTCAAAATACAGGTTACAAGGTGGTATCTGGATCCAATATATACGCTATAATAAAAATGAAAAAACAATCGTGCAATACTGTATGTATATTTAGATAGATGGGAAGAGAGGTTTGGAGGAAAACCACTCACAAACGAGGAACCAATAGGTTCGTGTTGAACGCAGATAAGCCTCTATGGGGGGCTTCTCCCATCAGATGGTTCCTTGTATATGAATAGATGGTGTCGTAATTCTAGATTTCACGGGTATGATGACCTCAAAGTAAAAAGGCATACATAGCGCAATATCAATGGCATATATACGTATATATACTCTGAGTCAGAACTACTCACGTATTGCTGAGCCTCCCAGCGAGTGGCTCAGTATTTAAGCAATGGACCGCTTACTCCGTGGGGGGTCCCACCCTTCAATCGATGATACTACGTTCCGGTCTGCTGGAAAAATCAGCTGCTTCTAAATAATATATTAAAAAGGAGGTTTATTAAAAACAAGTTAACAAAAAATATATAATAAATAAAAATATAAACAGATAAGTAAAATGGAGTCCGAGACGCGTTTCATTCGCTAGCCTGCGAGTTTCATCAGTCGGTAATAGCAATAACCTCAACCAAACATTTCCTGTAGTTGCAGATCAGACCTGCACAATGATCTGGAGTAATTTTGGACCACTCCTCTTCACAAAACTGGTTCAGTGTAGCAATATTCTTGGGATGTCTGGTGTGAATGGCTCTCTTATGGTCATGCCACAGCATCTCAATCGGGTTGATGTCAGGACTCTGACTGGGCCTCTCCAGAAGGCGTATTTTGTTTTGTTGAAGCCGTTCTTTTGTTGAATTACTTGTATGCTTTGGGTCATTGTCCTGTTGCATCACCCATCCTCTGCAGAGCTTCAGTTGGCAGACAGATGGTCTTACGTTTTCCTGCAAAATGTCTTGATAAACTCTGGAATTCATTTTTCCATCAATGACAACAATCCGTCCAGGCCCTGAGGCAGCAAAGCAGCCCCAAACCATGATGCTCCCTCCGCCATGTTTTACAGTGGGGATGAGGTTTTGATGTTAGTGTGCTGTGCCTTTTTTTCTCCACACATAGTGTTGTGTGTTTTTTCCAAACAACTCAATTTTGGTTTCATCTGTCCACAGAATATTTTGCCAGTAGTGCTGTGGAACATCCAGGTGCTCTTTTGCAAACTTCAAATGTGCTGCAATATTCTTTTTGGACAGCAATGGCTTCCTCCGTGGTGTCCTCCCATGTACTCCATTCTTGTTTAATGTTTTCCTTATTGTAGATGTGTCAACAAAAATGTTAGCATGTGCCAGAGATTTCTGTAAGTCTTTAGCTAACACTCTAGGATTCTTCTTTACCTCATTAAGCATTCAGCGCTGTGCTCTTGCATTCATCTTTACAGGACGACCACGCCTAGGGAGAGTAGCAACAGTGCTGAACTTTCTCCATTTGTAGACAGTCTGTCTTACCGTGGACACATGAACATCAAGGCTTTTGGAGATACTTTTGTAACCCTTTCCAGCTTCATGCAAGTGAACAATTCTTGATCGTAGGTCTTCTGAGAGCTCTTTTCTGCGAGGCATGGTTCACATCAGGCAGTGCTTCTTGAAACCAGTAAACCCAAAACTGGTGTGTGTTTTTAAAGGGCAGGACAGCTTTCAGCAACACATCCAATAATATCACACTGATTGGACTCAAGGTTGGCTCACTCCTGGCTCCAATTAGCTCTTGGAGAAGTCATTAGGCTAGGGGTTCACATACTTTTTCCACCCTGCACTGTGAATGTTTACATGTTCTGTTATAAAAACATGAATACATATAATGTTTGTGTTGTATTATTTTAAGCAGGCTGTCAGGGTTATCCAAAGAGATTCGAAAAGTCCCTGCAGGTTCGGTGACTTTTCGTTCTCTTCAATTCGGTTCCTTTTGCCGATCCCATTTCGGCGACCATGCGGTGTATTCAGCAAGCACCACAGGGTCCCCGAATTGCAGGGAAAAGCTGCCGCAAACCTGACGAAATCTAACCGCAAAACCCAGAAAATGCACGCCGAAAACACGGAAAAACATCTGGATTAGCCTGCCGAAAACCACGGAAAAAGCCCGAGCAGGAGCCGATCACACACAGCCAAGCAGCCAACACAGACGAGGCAGTGAATAAATTAGCAAAACCGTTTGTATGAATGTGGGAAAATAAAAAGCTGTTTGCAAAGAAACTACTGAGCAAAAATGTCTGAAATTTACACAGGAGGTCCAGGAAATGATAATAAAAAGGGCTGTTACAGAAAAAATAAGTAAACTGAAAAACAAAAAATCTGACTTTTTCAAAAAAATAATCTGAAAAATGCTTAAAATATCCGAAAAAATCTATAAATAAAGAGACTCTTTACTGCAGTATTTTATAATGAACGGTTTATTAGATATTGAATTAAAACGGGAATATTTTTAACATTGAAGTCTATGGGATTCTCCTGAATAAACTTGCCGAATTAAACCACCGAATGGCAGGACATTAGGGGAACCTTTCACAGCTGGTTTGTGCTCTCTGAATAGCTGAAGCAGTGCTTTTTTATGGGGATTCCACTGCCCTCGAACAGGCACTGAGGTGCCGTGAAGTGGCGAGCGAGCTTACGTTGCAATGGCCTTTGAAACAAACAAAAACCTCAGTTTTGTTGTACATGGAACACATAGAAACGAGCGCAGATGACACCTTTTTTCCTTGTTATGTTTTATACATCAACTGGGCTGTTACTCATGGCAGTTGCTGCCGCTCCGGTGAGTATAGTATCCAGGGGGTATATAAGGGGTGCACTTACTTTGGGGGGTAGATAAGGGGGTGCACTTTATTCAGGGGGGCAGCTGAACTTAGGAGTCACCTTACCGGAGAGGTGACCCCTGGTCAGCGCCACCACCATCTTTGCCCGTCTTCTTCCTGCCGGCCTGCGTCCTGCCTGGGGATGCGTCCTGCGTCCTGCCTGGGGATACCACCTGCACGTGGGAACCGCTCATATCAGGCGACTGGCGCACTTCCGGGATGTCGCTCGATATGAGTGGTTCCCTCATGTGCCTGCCAGAACACCGGCCGGAGCGTCCTATGACATAATCAGAGTGGGCTGGCCCTCTGGCCGACCCCCACTGATTATGTCACAGGGCAAGCCGCGTGACCTTTCGAGGAGGGGGCTGACAGGATGTTCCGCTGGCCGCCATCTTTAGTTCCCCTCTGGTAGCCGGCGCTGTAGGCTGCACATAGCGGCCGTCGGAGCTGGGCTCAGGAGCTGCTTCATGCCTGGCTGAGGGGGGGAATTCCACCCAGCTCAAGTGAAGGGGCGGGCTCCGCCCCACTCGAGTGAAGTGGGCGGACACAGCCTAGCTCCACAGCCTGCTGGAGGGCCGTGCCTTGTACAGGCCAGGTGCTCCACGCTGCGACCCATGAGAGGACGGCAAAGTGCTGCCCCTGACAAAGGGCCGCCTGGTGCCGCTGCTCCACCATGCTCCATGGACGGGCTGGCCCTGCATATAACACACAGTGACTGTTATAGGCAGTTTACATACTGTGCCTGGGTCAGCTGTGTGTGTCATCGTGCTCCCCCTGCATTCCCCCTCTTATCTGGGGACTTTAAATTTAGTTTTGTAGAGAGCTCCTCCACTAGTTGTTTTTCCCTGGTAGCTGGCCGGGCTGTGTGATGCTCTGACTCATGCAGGCAAGTTGTGAATCTCCTGCTAAATCTAATCTTCACGGAGCCGAGGTGCGCCCCCCCATTTACTGCCATCCTCAAATCAGCAGCCGAGGTGGCGGGCCAGCAGCTCTCCAGCACAGCCTGTCACTGTTCTGATTTATAACCCCAGACACACCGGACGGCCCAGCATGAAAGTGTGCATGCTGTCGATCTTCCCAATGTGCACACAGCTTGCCCGCGGCCGGAGGGGTCTGGCAGAATGGGGAGGGGGATATGTGTATCCACACCAAGGAGCCAGGGCCGCATTTCTTGTAGCCATTGTGACCTAGCGCCTGGGGTTTGTCGAGCACTGCTTTACTCCTCACATTCAGTCATTAACCAAATCTTGCTACTTCCACCTAAAAAAACATTGCAGGCATCCGTTCCTTTCTTAATCCAGACTTTACTAAAATGCTCATCCAAGCTCTTATCGCCCGCCTTGACTACTGTAACCTCCTTCTCTCTGGCCTTAAGAGATCCCAGATTCTGACTCTGCAGTCTGTAATGAACGTCTGTGCCAGACTCATACACCTTACCTCCTGCACCTCACCTCTCCGTCAATCTCTACACTGGCTCCTTGTTTCCTTTAGAATCCAATTCATTATACTGGTGCTCATGTACAAAACTCTCCATAACCGCGCCCCTGCCTACATCTCCACCCTTATTATCAGGTACATCCCATCCCAACCACTCTGCTCTGTCAATGATTTGATGCTATCAGTTCCTTGTACCCGCACTCCCAACTGTCGCCTTCAGGACTTCACTTGAGCTGCCCCTTTTCTATGGAACTCCTCTCCACAACATCAGACTCACCCTCTCTCCAGTCCTTTAAGAAGTCTCTGAAAACGCATTACTATAGAGCTCACTCCATGATCCCCGCTGCAAATTTCTTGCTCCATCTTCTTATTCAGTCCTCATGCAACCCGCTATTTCAAATACCCTATTCACCCTCACCTAATGTGTCACCCCTCTCCTCTTAGATTGTAAGCTCTCGAGCAGGGTCCTCCCTTCTTCTGTTTCGTGTGTGTAACATATATGTTTGTTATTCTGTTTCACCCATTGTACAGCGCTAAGGAATTTGTTGGCGCTTTATAAATAATTGTAACTGTAACTAATTCAACTAAGGCAACAGATTCTGCCTCCTCTTTTGATTTGAGCGCAAAGAAAAACAGTTTTTCAGCTTTTTAAAATGTATTTTGTTTGTTTTCTTAGCCTCAAAATGAAAATTTAAATAGTAATTTTGGAATGTTTCTTTTTTTTCTTTGGGGGGGGGGGGGGCGCTCCACATTTCTGTGCCTACAGGCTCCTGAGTTGCAAATCCGGCCCTGACCACAATTATCTGACGTTAAGTTTTTGTGCCTGCCAAAGTCAATCTGAGTATATAATAAAGCAATAATAAAAGCACACGAAACTTCTCAATTTTATTGGTTTGGTATGAGTAACTATACTTTGCTGTATATTTTTTTTTGGGCTGGTGTATTTGGGTTCGGCCAGGCTGTTCAGATTTGCCATTAACACCTCGTTTTTGCAGTTGCTAAATTTCTATGCGCAAAGGCTATGCCTTAAATCCTGCGCATAGATTGTGATACCATCCGCATACCAGCGCACAAACGCATTTGCACTCACAATGTTAAGTATAGGACGCGCGCAATACATTACGCTTGCAAAGGGATTGCGCAGGTTCACCAGCGGTAGACCATAACCCGTGTTTGTTGCACGCAGTATGCAATACGATGTTCAGCGCAAAGGGTTTTACCTGCGTTTTTGCGCAAAGATTGTGCTAGGGCCCACTGTGTATAAATACAGTATGTATGTGTGTGTGTGTATACATATACAGTATTTATGTGTGTGGTGTGTCTATGTAAACATGCATATATATGTTTGTGGATGTATCTTTGCATGTGTTGTGTATGTAGCGCTCACTCCCGGAGGAGCCGCTGAAAATGAACTACGGGTCAGTCTCGCCGCACTAGGGAATAAATATACTCCAACACAGTTGTGAGTTTTTATATTTATATAGTTTACTAAAATATTTGAGCAGATGTTGACACACGGTATTCACAAGTATTATTACAGTATTTTCGTATCACGGTAAAACGCGTAGCGGAAAAAAAACGAAACACGAGGCTTCGTATTTCGGAAAATAAAATATTCGCTACCGAACATAAAAGCAATGCAATTTCCCGATGGTTCAGAAAAAGGGACACGTAGCAAAGCCCCAAACATACAATCCCTTCGTATTACGGCAAACGCGCAGAGGAAAAAAAAAGAAAAATGTATTCGGAACGTATCTTTGTCTTTAACCCCCGTTCCGATTCGCAAAAGGAAATGAGTCCTGCACAGGTTAAGTCCCAGAATGTGAAAAGTGTATGTGTGGTACCCGGGTACTGTTCAACTGGCCAGTGAGTTTATTAAAGGAAGGTCTTCGACTAGTCAGTTGGGGCCCTGTGGACTTTAAAGAGAAAACAGCAGAGCGTCCTTTAATCATAAAACAGCCTTGGAGGCCTCTCACCCATCCGACGATTTCTTTAGGCTCCGCTGACCCAGGACGTCTCTCCACCCGATTTTGACTGGGGATACTAGCGGCCCGATCCGTTGTCTGACTCCACACAGCTTTTCCAGCCCACCGCCTGCTCTCCGTTCGATTCCTCCGGTCTGCAGCAATGCCTGGATCCCGGCGGGTCTTCTTCTCCTCAGCTTGGGTGATCCTCTCTGGACTAACAGGTCTCTGTTGGTCTCTGGCCTAGGCCCTCTCGTGATCTCTTCGATGCGTCTGCTCTCTTTCCTTCCCTGGCGCGCTCTGGAACTTTCTCCACGAGGCAGAGGATGTAAGTGTCCAGTCCCCACCCACTTCCTGTCTTCTTGCAAAGCATGCCGGGCATTGTAGTCCCAATATCCAGTATCTCTGATCGCGATAGTCTCCATCTTGTGGCCAAAAATAGGTACTGCCACAGCAAGATTTTACCACAGCGCTACATGTATATACTGTCAGGTCTATTCAGAGAAAGGTAGAAATCAAGAGAACTGGCAGGAGAAGAGAACAATCTAGACCAAATAAATGGTTTGGAAAGTGAGATAAATGGGAGAATTTATCTGGTTTGACTATTTTGACCTGTCGTGCTCTGATAAGAGTAAACCCGCAGTGCACCTGCTTCCCATCTGCTTTGATTGACCGTCAAGGTTTGGTGATGCATTATGCAGTGCTCAAACATATCATCCACTTTCAAATTATATATAATTCTGCATAAAGGTAGAAGGTAGAAACATAGAAAACATAGAAAAAATGTCGGCAGATAAGAACCTTTCGGCCCATCTAGTCTGCCCAATTACATGGATACTTTACCTGGATTTATCTTTTGTTTAGGATAGCCTTATGCCTATCCCATGCTTGCTTAAATTCAATCACTGTTTTGGCCTCTACCACTTCTACTGGAAGGCTGTTCCATGTATCCACCACCCTCTCAGTAAAATAATGCTTCCTGATGTTACTTTTAAACCTTTGCCCCTCTAATCTAAGACTATGTCCTCTTGTTTTGCTACTTTGTTTCCTTTTAAATATACTCCCTTCCTCTACCTTGTGGATTCCCTTTACGTATTTAAATGTTTCTATCATATCTCCTCTATCTCGTCTTTTTTCCAAGCTGTACATGTTAAGATCATTAAGCCTTTCCTGGTAACTTTTCTCCTTCAAGCCGTACACCATTTTAGTAGCCCTTCTCTGAACTCTCTCTAAGATGTCTATATCCTTCTGGAGATACGGTCTCCAGTACTGCACACAGTACTCCAAGTGAAGTCTCACCAGTGCTCTGTACAGTGGCATGAGCACTTCCCTTTTCCTACTAGTAGGAATCGCATCAATTAGGCAGGTACTTGAAGGGGCTTTACATTCTCCAGAGTTTCCCATAGGCTTTGTTCTGTCCTTGTTAGAATTTACACTGACGTTGAACTACTTCAGATTTGAAGATGTTTTTTATGTACAGAGGTCCGGGATGTAAATGGGAGCCCCTATGGCTCCCATGTACGCAAATGCATTTATGTACTGTTATGAGGTTACCCATATACTGCCACGGATTCAGAAGGGCCTTGGTATTTATTTGAGATTTATTGACGATGTGTTCATCGTGTGGAATGGTCCCATTGATGAGATCCGAGAAATTTTGTCTCAAATAAACCAGTTGGAGTCTACTGTGCGCTTCACTTATGAAATCAATGCTAACAAAATTAACCTTTTGGATCTCACATTCGAACGACAAGGGGCTACACATAGAAACATAGAAAAATGTTGGCAGATAAGAACCTTTCGGCCCATCTAGTCTGCACAATTACATGGATACTTTACCTGGATTTATCTTTTGTTTAGGATAGCCTTATGCCTATCCCATGCTTGCTTAAATTCAATTACTGTTTTGGCCTCAACCACTTCAACTGGAGTTCCATGTATCCACCACCCGGGTATAGTCTCTATAGGAAAGAAACGGCACGTAACACGATACTGCAGGCAAACAGTTTCCATCCACCGAAATTGATAGAATCACTTCCTATTGTCCCTGGGTCTGGTCCCTGGGGTCTTGGTCCCTGGGGTCTGGCCTGGGCCCTGGGTCTGGACCTTGGGGTCTGGGCCCTGGGTCTTGGGCCCTGGGCCTTGGGGTCTGGGCCTTGGGCCCTGGGCCTTGGGGTCTGGGCCCTGGGTCTGGCCTGGGGTCTGGGCCTTGGGGTCTGGTCCCTGGGGCTGGGCCTTGGGGCTTGGTCCCTGGGTTCTGAGCTCTGTGTCTAGGCTGGGCCTGGGCTCTGGGCCTAGGCTGGGCCCTGGCCTGGGTCTGGGCCTTGGGGTCTGGGGCCTGGTCCCTGGGGTCTGGGCCCTGGGTCTTGGTCCCTGGGGTATGGCCTGGGTCTGGGCCTTGGGTCTTGGTCCCTGGGTCTGGGCTCTGGTCCCTGGGTCTGGGCCTTGCAGTCTGGTCCCTGGGGCTGGGCCTTGGGGTCTTGTCCCTGGGACTGGGCCTTGGGGGTCTGGACTCTGGGTCTAGGTTGGGCTTGGTCCCTGGGGTCTGGACCCTGGGTCTGGCCTTGGCCCTGGGACTGGGCCTTGGGGTCTGGGCCTGGTCCCTGGGTCTTGGGGTCTGGTCCCTGGGGCTGGGCCTTGGGGTCTGGTCCCTGGGGCTGGACCTTGGGGCCTGGTCCCTGGGTCTAGGCTGGGCCCTGGGGTCTGGCCTGGGCCCTGGGTCTGGGCCTTGGGGTCTGGGCCCTGGGTCTTGGTCCCTGGGGTCTTGACCTTGGTCTGACCTGGGTCTAGGCCTTGTGGTCTGGGCCCTGGGTCTGGTCCCTGGGTCTGGGCCTTGCTGTCTGGTCCCTGGGGCTAGGGTCTGGTCCCTGGGGCTGGGCCATGGGGGTCTGGGCCCTGAGTCTGGGCCTTGGGGTCTGGGCCTGGTCTCTGGGTCTTGGTCCCTGGGGTCTGGCCTGGGTCTGGGCCTTGGGGTCTGGGCCCTGGGCCTTGGGCCCTGGGTCTGGGCCTTGGGGTCTGGGCCCTGGGCCTTGGGCCCTGGGTCTGGGCCTTGGGGACTGGGCCCTGGGTCTGGCCTCTGGGTCTGGCCTGGGGTCTGGGCCTTGGGGCCTGGTCCCTGGGTTCTGAGCTCTGTGTCTAGGCTGGGCCTGGGCTCTGGGTCTAGGCTGGGCCCTGGGGTCTGGCCTGGGTCTGGGTCCCTGGGGTCTGGCCTGGGTCTGGGCCTTGGGGTCTGGGCCTTGGGTCTTGGTCCCTGGGTCTGTGCTCTGGTCCCTGGGGCTGGGCCTTGGGGTCTGGGGTCTGGTCCCTGGGGCTAGGCCTTGGGGGTCTGGGCTCTGGGTCTAGGTTGGGCCTGGTCCCTGGGGTCTGGACCCTGGGTCTGGCCTTGGCCCTGAGACTGGGCCTTGGGGTCTGGGTCTGGGCCTGGTCCCTGGGTCTTGGGGTCTGGGCCCTGGGGTCTGGTCCCTGGGCCCTGGGCCTTGGGGTCTGGTCCCTGGGGCTGGACCTTGGGGTCTGGTCCCTGGGTTCTGGGTCTAGGCTGGGCCTGGGCTTTGGGTCTAGGCTGGGCCCTGGGGTCTGGCCTGGGGTCTGGGCCTTGGTCCCTGTGCCCTGGGTCTTGGTCCCTGGGATCTGGGTCTTGGGGTCTGGTCCCTGGGGTCTGGGCCTTGGGGTCTGGTCCCTGGGTCTGGGCCTTGCGGTCTGGTCCCTGGGGCTAGGGTCTGGTCCCTGGGTCTGGGCTCTGGGTCTAGGCTGGGCCTGGTCCCTGAGTCTGGGCCTTGGGGTCTGGGCCTGGTCCCTGGGCTCTGGTCCCGGGGTCTGGTCCCTGGGGCTGTGCCTTGGGGTCTGGTCCCTGGGGCTGTGCCTTGGGGTCTGGTCCCTGGGGCTGTGCCTTGGGGTCTGGTCCCTGGGGCTGTGCCTTGGGGTCTGGTCCCTGGGGCTGTGCCTTGGGGTCTGGGCCTTGGGGCCTGGTCCCTGGGTTCTGGGCCTGGGCTCTGGGTCTAGGCTGGGCCCTGGGTCTGGGCCTTGGGGCCTGGTCCCTGGGGTCTTGGTCCCTGGGGCTTGGTACATGGGGTCTGGCAGGGGTCTGGGCCTTGGGGTCTGGGCCCTGAGTCTGGTCCCTGGGTCTGGGCCTTGCGGTTTGGTCCCTGGGTCTGGGCCTTGCGGTCTGGTCCCTGGGTCTGGGCCTTGCGGTCTGGTCCCTGGGTCTGGGCCTTGCGGTCTGGTCCCTGGGGCTGGGCCTTGCGATCTGGTCCCTGGGGCTGGGCCTTGCGATCTGGTCCCTAGGGCTGGGCCTTGGGGGTCTGGGCTCTGGGTCTAGGCTGGGCCTGGTTCCTGGGGTCTGGACCCTGGGTCTGGCCTTGGCCCTGGGACTGGGCCTTGGGGTCTGGGCCTGGTCCCTGGGTCTGGGCCTTGGGGTCTGGTCCCTGGGGCTGTGCCTTGGGGTCTGGTCCCTGGGTCTGGGCCTGGTCCCTGGGTCTGGGTTCTGGTCTCTGGGTCTGGGCCTTGGGGTCTGGGCCCTGGGGTCTGGTTCTTGGGGTCCAGGCTCTGGGTCTAGGCTGGGTCTGGCCTGGTCCCTGGGGTCTGGGCCCTGGGTCTGGGCCTTGGGGTCTGGACCCTGGGTCTGGGCCTTGGGGTCTGGACCCTGGGTCTGGGCCTTGGGGTCTGGGCCCTGGGTCTAGGCTGGGCCCTGGCTCACCACTCTGCCATCTTCCTTCCCTGTCCTCCTTCCTTCAGCTCTTCTATCTTCTTCTCTTCTGCTCTTCTTTTCTTCTGATCTTCAGCCCGGGCCCTCCATCTCAGGTGTGCACTTCACTGACTGGAGGGGGCAGAGCCAAAGCAGCGTGCTTGGGAGGCCCCCACACGCTGCTTGGCCCCGCCCAGCCAGCCAGTGAAGCTGCCAGGAGCCGGAGGAGACACAGTGTCTCCTCCGGCTCCTGCAGCAGAGACACAGCTCCAGATTCGGACTCATAGAGTCCGATACCGGAGCTGTAAAAGGGCAACACCACTGCCGACGGGGCCCCAGTGGCCCGGGACCCCCCCGGGCCCCTTACGGCAGCATGGGGCGTAATGCCCTGATGGTGGCCCTGGTGCTAGCCAGACTCTCTACATGCATCAGGCCTTAAGCTGCGGCTAAGGTACTAGAGAAAGGTGTGAGAGTCACGAGGAGAACCTGGGTGTCCATGCGAGGAAGCGGGATTTGACAGATGTGACCCTGTTTGGGCACAGAGATCTGTTACAGCTATCAACCCCAATTAGGGGCTCCACCTCGGCTCACGCCAGGTGCCCCCGTGACAGGTGAATACTGAATTCACCACAGAGTCGGAAAAATGGAATCACTGAAGTGCGCCAAACGAGAAAGCACCAAAGTTTCAGTGCTTTCTGAATAACTGCTCATATTTACTGTCCTACCAATTAGGACATTGGATTGTTTTTATTGTATGTAAGAGGAGTAGTGAGAAGGTGGAATATGCATGACTAAGGCCTAGAGCCAATACGTCGCTATTTTAGCCCCCTGGGCGGTGAATAAAGATTCCTTTTATGTTTACTTTGGTGTGGCCCATAATTTTGGTGTAAGTGCTGAAAAAACACTATAGAGTTTCTGGGTTTTTGCCATTAAATAGTTGGGCAAATCCTGCTGACAGCCTCTGCACAATTAATTTTTATTATTACTTTTTAATGATTTTACACCCCTTTTGTCCCTCGCTGCACGGTTCCTCCTCTTCGGCTCAGGAACTCCTGAACCCGTAAGTCCCTGAAACTTTTCCATGCATTCATAGGGACCCGTGAATGCATGGTGATCCCATTTGAATTATTAAAGCTTTTCCATGCAATTTGCTCTCCTATACAACTTGTGTAGCATAAGAACCACAAATTGGGTAGTGCTACGGACTTACGCACTTTACATACATAAGTTTCAAAGCGCCTGCGCAGAGCGATGGATCAAAGTTGCACGCACATGCACAGATCTGATCCATCGCAGCCTTTCTGAGAACGCTCCCTACAGCGATTAGCCCCATAGGGTGACGTTGGCTGCTCTCTGTGTGTGACATCACTAATTGACTGATCTGATGCCTGGCTGTCTGAAAATTCAAAATCCCGACGGCTGGTGATGCTAGATGGGGTGGAGGAAACTGGTGCATGACTTATACATATAATAGTGATATATTATGAATCTGCCGGAAAAAAAAAAGGATATATAATGTGCCATATTACATTCAAAACGCTAATGTTAGTGCTCACCTGTGTGAGCATTAACATTCGCATTGGTTGCCCTAGCGCGGGCGCATCATATTACAATCGGCACGGTAACGGGTTAAAAAACCCGTTACTGACTTGCATCTTGCGCTTTTCAGCGTGAGATTACTGTACTTTGCGCTCCCTATACTTAACATAGGGAGAGAGCAAAGTGTTAATTAGCGTTAGGATTACAAAGTCCTAACACTAATTACCGTCCTACTGCGGTTAACTCGAAAGTTAACCACAGCTAGGAGATATGGCAGACAGGTGAGCTAAGAGAGCAGAACAATTAACCCCTGGGCTGCAACCCAGGAATGGCACCAAAAATTCAGGCTTGAACAGGATATCAGCATATACAGGGGACAGGGCTGGAAACGTGAAACATGACAGTTACATCGTATTTTTGGTGAAATGGGCAGAAATGAAAAGCACTTGTGTATAACCCTCTGTGTTTTGTTGTTTTATACTTTGCAGATCTTAAGAGACATTAATTTGGTCTTGTTGATAGAAAAGTATTTTGTTTCTGTGGAATTTAGCATTAAAACCAAGAAAGATATTTTGTGCAGCTTTTATCTGATTCATATTTAATAGATACGGATGGTCAGACCGGGTGATAATGCATATTAAATATATCCTACTTTTTATCATCCAACTTTATAGTATCTGCTAAATCAGAGCAACCGCTCTAGACAGAGAATTCACCTGGTGTAGGTTAAAATCTAATTTATATATTTATGAATGTAAGACCATTTGTATCTTTTAGTGGGGGGAGGGACATTGGCTTCAAGAAATATTTAGTTTTAATCATAACGAAATCCCTGGCAAACCAAGCCAGTATAAAGGGAGTTTTGACATGGCTGTGTTTGGTTTGGTGACAGTGTAAATTATTGTTTCCCCCCAGGCGACAGAAAAAGTCCTAAAATGTCTTCAGGAATTGCTTTTGAAGAACCAGTGCCATATGTTGAGGAAAACATCATGAAGCCTCTGTCAGAAGAGCAAGAAGAAATGATGATCAAAAATGAAGCTTTGCACTCCTCAGAAAATCCAGAAGAACCAGAGGTTCCAGGACTGTTATCTGGGACATTTCTGTGCCCTGGCAGTGAGAAATGTTTAGGCAGTGCTAGGCACAAACACAAGTCTTGATAAACACAGGAGAGTTTACGTACGAAAGAAACTGTTTACAAGTTCCGAATGTGGAAAATGTTTTAGAACAACGAGTGAACTTACTAAACATGAGAGAATTCATACAGGAGAGAAGCCGTTTGCATGTTCTGAATGTGAGAAATGTTTTAGAACAACGTGTGAATTTACTAAACATGAGAGAATTCATACAGGAGAGAAGCCGTTTGCATGTTCTGAATGTGAGAAATGTTTTAGAACAAAGGATGAGCTTAATGTACATAAGATAATTCATAAAGGAGAGAAGCCGTTTGCATGTTCTGAATGTGTAAAATTGTTTAGATCAGCTGGTGATCTTACTAAACATGAGAGAATTCATACAGGAGAAAAGCCGTTTGCATGTTCTGAATGTGGGAAATGTTTTAAAAGAAAGGATGAGGTTACTAAACATGAGAGAATTCATACAGAAGAGAAGCCATATGCATGTCCTGTATGTGTGAAATGTTTTAGAACAATCAGTGATCTTATGGTACATGAGAGGATTCACACAGGAGTGTAGCTGTTCATTTTAAAACCGTTCTTGTGATAAACTGTTTCTGTACAATATAGTTTATATGATAGAAAAGCTGTTTGAATGGTCTGATTAGGGGAAGATATTTTAGAGTAATAGATGGCTACATTACATGAAATAGATGAGAGCATTCGTACAGGAGATAAATTGGTAGAGATATGTATATTTAAGCTCATCTCATAGTATCATTCAACAGAGAAATCCTTTGTGTGTCCTGACTGTGGGAAAGGCAGCTCCTAAGAGATGCAGAAGAATACAAACAGCTGATAAGCATCTCCATGTGAGGTCAGACATGTGTAGTATTTGCTGAGTGTGGGAGATGCTTTTGCTGAACGTCAGTGCATTTTTAAACATAAATGAGATCGCCCCGACAAGAAACAGCGTGCAAAATCATTTACCTCTAAATCAAATCTGTATCGACACGCTAACTCACCGGGGAGCAAAGCAAGTTTCATGTCATGAATGGGGGTTAGGTTTCAGAATATAAAAATAAACTAATATAGTATAGTGCTTAGGAGAATGAAAGCAATAATGATGTCCCTCAATGGATATTCTCGCAATCAGTATCCGGCACTGGACAAGAAAAGGGGGTCACCCTGAAACCTGAATATATAAACAATAGGATACTGTAATGCTCTGGCAATAGTAAAAAGTAACTTTTATTAGTAACCAAGTAAAAAAAACAGGGACAAACAACACAACAAAGGGTTAAAAGGTTTCTGTGGCCTATGTCCGTGTTTGTGTGTACCACACTTCGGGTATATAGAAAGTGCCTTTATACGTCTATCGCAGAAAAGCAAAAAAGGGCCTATTAGGGTCCATCAATGGAGATCACACTTTAAAGGGACTTCACCCAGATACTATAGATCCCAAATGAAGACTCAGTCATAGCATAGTGAGGAAACGGCCCTTTGTGGGTCCGTGTGGATGGGAAAGAAAGAAAAGGTTCCTCAAACCAGTATCGCACCAGGAGATGCCAGGGTTTGATGCATTCGGGGCTGAAAATTCAATGGCCAGTGCTGGGAGCGCTCACAACAGGGATTATAAAAATGAACAAGAATATAATGTTCTTGAAGATATGGTGTCATTGTTGGAAGACAATGAATCTACTCTCTCCTCTATCCCTAGATGCTCCTTGAAGAGCACTTTCACCGCCACTATTAGAGAATATCATCACATTGAAACGTTTGTCAATGTGGTGACTGCTGCCGATGAAGCAATCCATCCATCTGACTCCCCCCCCCCCCCACACACACACCTCATCAGAACAATAACTTGTCAAATTCTGATAAACAAGCTTTAAGAGATTTGGCTGGAAATAAAGATCTCATCATTAAACCCTCAGATAAAGGAGGAAATGTAGTGGCGATGGACCGCGTGTATTTTAGAAGATCGCACCACATACCAACGACTACCCAGGAATCCCTTGACTATATTCTCTGAAGAATTACAAGCTTTGCTCCAGAGAGGCCGAGACTTGGGTGTGATCAGTGAAAAAGAGAGGAAAGCGCTATTACCAACAGCACTAGTAGCGGCGACTTTTTACTGTCTGCCCAAGATCCACAAAAAACGTACAAACCCTCCCGGTAGAGCATTACAATATCCTATTGTTTATATTTAAGTTTCAGAACATAGTATAAACTTAACCCCTTCCATCTTGAATAGTTTCTACAGACTGAAAAATAAATCTATACAGGCGAATAATGTCGTTGCCATTTTTTAAGTTCACAATTATGGACGATACACCTGAGAGAGAAAACTCATTGTAACGTGTGTCACTTTGGACTTGGGGTACATGGGCCTGGAAATGTATTTGGGAGGTGCAGGCCACATGTTCTATATTATTTTCCCTGCCCTCTCTTATGTTGAAATCACCCTGTGCCTGTAAGGAGTTGCGCAGTGTTTGTGTAATTTGTGTTATGTATGAATAAAGTTATTGTCTATTGTTATGGTCATGTGTATCTGTTGATATCTGCTGTAAATTGGAATAGTTTTGTTATTCTGCTTTGTCAGGCAAACACCGCCTCATTATCTGCTGTTTTAGACTGTAATCTTGTTTGCCAGCCTGTGTTGTCTAGGAATGTTGAGCAAATGTTTCTGTCTTAGACTAATTATGTCCCAAATGCCGTGAAGCAGAAGGAGCAGTAACATCAGAAACCCTCACAACATTTTCTAGGGGAGGCTTTGTATAAGTAAATAACCCGTGTTTGACCACATAAATATCTCTGCCTGTCCCCAATAAAATCAGCTCCATTTTGACCCTGAAAACCTCCAGATCTACAGCTTTGTCTTATTTCTGGGGGATGCTAGCAAGGCTCTCTACGTGTCCCAGTCCTTAAGTTTCGTCTAACATACTGGAGGAAGGCACGAGAGTTTGCTGGGGAGACCACGGGGGTCCAGCAAGGAAGCGGTATTGACAGATGTGAACCAGTCGGGATACTAAGATCTATTACACTCATTAAACATAACATGGGGGTTTCCTTTTCTTAACCACTTGAGTACAAAGGACGTGCAGTGTCATGCCCCAGATGTCCTGACCCCTGGCACTCCCTACAAATCCTGCATTGAAAAATATGATATTCATTCAATTTGTTATATATATATGTACATAGATATCTTAATTAATACTGAATTTTACAGATGGTTACATTTGCACAATGGACATTTAGAAACTCAGATTCCAATAGACATCTCTAGAATACAAGACAAAAGGGCCAATTTGAAAGTGTCAAATCCTTTTGTTTAGTGCAGGTAATTTAGAGCTTCTCACCACTCCTGAACACAGATGGCATCAGTCTAAAGGATGTCACAAGGATATGTTAATTAACAGTCTTTTCTTGATCGAGACAAATAGTTTCCTGTTCATTCTTAAAGCACCATATTTCTCTCTATAGGATATTCTATATCATAATACTAGTAGTTTTAACTTTATGCTACACGCCTTCTTCCTGTGTAGCATATAAAAAGAAAGTGTAATGGTTTTTTAGCTATCAATTCATTCAATCCATTCATTAAGAACCATCTTGGAAGGCTCCAGCAACACCTAATGCTTCACCTCTGAAGAAGGAGCTGTGCAGCATCATCATCTAAGAACTTTCTATCTTGCCACAAGACATAGCTGCTTTGAATTGATCCTGTAATTTTATCTTATTCTACATACAGACTGTTAAGAATCGAAGTGTCTATCGTATAAATAAATATACGGCTTTCTACAAAAGCAATTCGGCTGTATTCTTCTGTATTCTGTGTGAAAGGTATACATCAAATATCTTTTGAAGAAACCCAGAGACAGGAATATCTTTCATAATGGTGGAGAATACGGGCATGTCTTACCATCGTTACCTTTTTCCGGACATGTATTAATTCCCTCCCTTTTTAAACAGAGTTTGCATCACTACTCTAAGGGGAGAATACAAATGCAATAATTATTTTAGGGCTCTATTCACTAAATGCATTCACTTCCCTTGTTGAGCACAACATGTTAGTTTAGGCGTCAATCACTATGCAGGTATGTTATCTAAATCCACTTGCTCGCACAGCTTCCTCCCCCATCTTTAGCTGCAAAAGATAGTCTCCATTTACCAAGGTAAATGCTAGCAAAGTACACAATATATCTCATTATCTCTTAACATGCTCTGTTAAAAGCCACCCTTTTTTAATCTCAAAAGTCACTATATCATGTATATACACATATGCACAATAACATGCATATTTTTAACTATTTAATTTAGCTTAGCATTTTCTTCCCGCAAAAAGAAAGAAAATTAATTAATCACAAATCCTAAAAGGAATGAGTCTAGCTAAATACAAAAACCTATTCCAATGTAATCAAGACAAGAAAACCCAGAAAACCAGAAAAAACTGTTTCTGCAACGAACTGTAAAAAAAGTCTTTTCATATGCAAATGAAGCTAGGCCTTCAGCAAAGATACTCCACAGCATGTGGTCTATCTACCACATGGTCAGTGGCAAGCACAAAATGTTTTTTCATTTAAAACATTGATAAAGAATACAAAAACGTATCTTTATCATCTGCACCAAAAATCATATAACTACTTTTCTGCATCACGTCAATTCAAAAACCAGGTATATATGGTTACCTAGGCAGAAATGGAAAAACTATGCACATTGCATCATCCATTCATTCAATCCTATGCAGACACAAGTTACTGTAATATTTACAGAAATACAAATCAAATCACATTTGTGTCTTTCTTAAAATATCCAAGCATATCCCATCCTCATCGCCAATTGTTTCGTTTTGGGCATTAAATGCATCATTAATTATTGAATTAATATGCAATAATTAAAGCCCTAAGTTGCAACAATAACATTTATATCTTGTGGGTAATATGGTCGAATATATATAAGAAAACACACAGAAACCGGTGCAATATGAATGACAATTTACTTGGCAATCTATATTCACAGTTTATATCATTTGCTTTACAGTAACTACAGAAAAACTAACATATACACACAGTCATGGCACAGTACATTAAACTAAACAACAATACTTAAACAATACAGCAATGAAATGAAAGCATGCTTACTACGCCCCAAGCTGGGGGCTGCAGAAAACTTCACATGGTGGTCAGTCTCGGGTATCAAGCTAAAGAGACTTACCTCTTGGCTGCAAATCCCTTTTATATGCAGTGGGAGTCACCAGTAGACAAACCTCTCTCTACCAATAGGAAAAGACCTCTCTAACGTAGGCTGGCTTAATGACATCACAGCTAGCAACACAGTGCAAACAGCCTACACACTGCCCCTAGTGGTCCTTCTTTGGTATGTCAATCAGTTAATATTAAAATATGATAATTTATGGCAGAAATCATCCATGATCATTACAATCCACCCTTTGACTTATGTCATAAATCATCTATGAAACAACCTGTCAGGTACCTGTTTTCCAGGGGAACCAATTGTGCAGAAGTAGCAGCCTTTTCAGTACAGCTATTGGCAAAAAGGGCTGAATGATATACACAGACCTCTCTTGCTCAGTAGGAGTGATGTTAGACAGAGAACTCTTGGAACATTTCTTGGCACAACCACGGTTTAATATCTTTTATATATACAGTATATAGCGATAAACAGTCTCTCAGCAAGGTCAGTTCATAAGTAAAGGATCATAAAGGCAGGCGGCAATCAGGCGTAATCAATAACAGGCAAAGGTCGGCAACAGGTATCAATATCAGAATATACTTGATAGTAGATTTTCCAGGAGTCAAGGATCAACAGCTTGGTGCAGGTAATACTTCTGCAAGATAGAAATTTAGCAAGTATTCAATGGAACAGGTAACAGGTGAGGCTTCAGGCAAGGATTTCACAGGTAAGAGGTTTCAGGCAAGGATTTCACAGGTAAGAGGCTTCAGGTAAGGATTTCACAGGTAAGAGGCTTCAGGTAAGGATTTCACAGGTAGGCTCAGGTTGTAAACCGCAATAAACGAGCAATGACTTACTCAGCTTGTAGATTTTTTATAGTCAGGTATAACGACTAGATTGGATCCAGCCGGCGTGCATCAGCGTGTCCAGACTTCCGGGTTGAGTCGCAGCTGTAATGGCTATATGGGAGGATGCCTGCTCGCGCGCGTGCGCTTTTCATTCAGACCTTAGTCATTGAAGGAGAAAGACCAGAATTATAATGTCTCCTCAGCATGGACAGATCTTGGAGCCCGGGAATTACCAGGAGAGGTACGTGACACAACCTCCCCATTTTTGGAAAAAATATATTCCTCCCACCAACAATATGAGTGCTTTATCAACTAATAATTCAGCAAAGGTACACCATTGAGCGTGTGCCTTACCAGTTACAAAACCTTGGCCTATAATAGGCACATACACACCTTTATTATAGTCAACAAATCAAGACCAACTTTATTGTATTTATGTGAGGATGTGTGGTGGAGCTTAATAAAGTATTAGACACAACAACCCATATAGCACCTGTAATTCATGGCATGGACAGTCACTGGAGCTGGATACTGTAGGCCTCGGAGCCTGACATTTCCCAAACATTAGTCCTGGAAAGTTTTTCTTTCTTCTTCTTTCTTCAAAGAACTTGACGAATAGCAACTGATGAAGAAATCATTTGCACAGAGAGGTGTAGGATATTACTCAACAGTTCACTGGTGCAGGGACTCTCCTGTGTTTTGTGGTCACTTAGCATTCTTTATTTCATTCCCCACATTGATTTAACACAAGTTCCTGCTCTTTGTTGCGTTATTTACCTACTCTCATCACTCTCAGCTGCAGTGACACTTCAATGAAGGCTGAGCTTAATGTCCAAAGCTGCTGCCTCTTCTTCTGGTTCTTGAGCTGCAGTAAAATCACATTGATGAAAAGTCTTCAATAAATACACACGACCAATAAAACACACAGCCTGATCGGTGAATGAAATCTCCTTGCTGGAAAGTTCTTGACACGCAGGCAATCGTCTACATAGGCCAAAACGACAGCTCATGGGGTGCCAATCATCACAATAACTATTTGGTTGAGATGTCTAAACTTTTTTCCCTGTGGAGATAGATATAAACCGACACATATCTCCTGAGATCAATCTCTCTATACATCCACCACACTCCTGATTCACAGATAAACACAATAACCTGGTACTGCTCCTTGACGGGACTGTCAACGGAACTGTAACCAAAAAACATCATAACATTTTACATGTCGTTTCACTTTGACCCGGCCCCATCTGTGCACCCAGTCCCCTTCCAACGATAGAATCTCCCAGAGCACCGCCATTCTCCCATCAACACTTACAAATGCTCCACTTTGACTCCAGTCACTCCCCCATCCCTTTCATAATGGTGGAGAATGCAATGGGCAACTGAAGAATAAAAAGTTGAGAAGATCCTGCGTGTCAACAAAGAAGAAAAAAAGAAGAGTCCTGTCGCTGTATGTAAATTGAGACAAAGCATCTGGAATCCATTCCAAAGACTTTGCACTACAGCACTACAGAATACATGGACTGCAAGCGTTTGTGAAGTAGAAAGGAGGAAAAATTCGTCGTGACGTGGGTTTATTGTTCCTGGTACCAGAGGAAGAGGTGGAAGACAAAGAAATTGAAGGTTTCGAGGTCCTTTTTGTCCTTGCAGAATTCGGGTTATAATTCAAGAAAGCAAGAAGATTTAAAAGTCTGAGGGCTGCCTTCGCTTGCAACTAGGGATGTGCGTTTCGGTTTTCGGAATTTCGGAATTTTCACGAAATTTCCCGATTCGTGTTTTCAGATCTGGCCGATTTTCCGAAAATTTTTAGATCCGAAAATGGCAGATCCGAAACGTTTTCCGAGCCGAAACGAAATATTTTCGAATGTACTTGAAATGTGTCAAATCGAAATTTATTGCTTTGAAACGAGGAGAACAGACGTTCCAAAAAAACGAAAATTTCCGAAAATACGAAAAGTCGATACAAAAACGAGCTAAGTGACACGAAAAATGGTCGAAATTCCGAAAAAAATGTACACGGAAAACGAGTCGAGCCGAACCGAATCGAAACAGAAATAGGTCGAAACGAGCCGAATCGAAAAGTTTAAAAATCCGAAAAATCTAATCGAATCGAACCGAAAAAAAAATCGGTGCACAAGCCTACTTGCAACATACAACTCGGAGAACTGTCTTACAGATTTTACGCTGTCAGAACCAACAGATTTCTGAAGGGTATGTGTCTTATGTTTGACTAGGAAAAAAATTACAGTAATTTCTCTTTTATATTGTTTAGTTTAAGTAAAATTGTTTTACTTGTGTTTAAACATGGAGTGGTTGCAAAAGACTGCTGCCAGGTGTAACAAAGATCTGTCTTTAAAAGGGGCTAATCTTGAAATTATTTGGGAGAATTGCTTCCTTACAATACTAGATGGTGTAAAAGAGATTGAAAAAAGTAATGCGTTTAAAAAAAAGAGTAAAAAAGTGGCATTATTAGCAAAAGGTTGGCTAGAAACTAACAATTTATTGAATGATGGGAGTCAATTGAAAAAGACAAATAATTGTTATGTTTGTACTAAATCGAAGGAGAAAAGAGATATGTTTTTAACACAATTGAAAGATGTTTGTGTTATTACGAGGAATAAGGAATATTCCCCCTGTCCTTTCAAAAGTCAGTGACTGTTTATCTGGCATCTCCTCCTGGATGGCCTCCCACCACCTAAAGATCAACATGTCAAAGACTGAACTCCTACTTATTCCTCCCTCCAATGCCTCCCCACCTCCTGACTTCTCTATCACGGTGGAGGGTATCACCATCTCCCCATCAAACCAAGTTCGCTGTCTTGGAGTTACACTTGACTCTGCTCTTTCCTTCATCCCCCACATCAAGTCTCTTTCCTCCTCCTGCCGATACCAACTGCGTAATATTTCCAGAATTCAGCCATTTCTTACCGCTGTCACCACAAAACAACTCATACACGCCCTGGTAATCTCCCGACTCGACTATTGCAATAATCTCTTATCTGGCCTCCCTCTGTCCCGCCTCTCCCCCTACAATCCACCCTGAACGCCTCCGCCAGGCTAATTCACCTCACCCGCCGCTCTGTCTCTGCCACTCCCCTCTGCGAGTCCCTTCACTGGCTCCCCATCCACTGCAGAATTAAGTTCAAAATCCTTATCCTTACCTACAAAACCCTCACTAACTCAGCGCCCCACTACCTGTCCTCACTAATCACCAAATACACCCCGGCCCGCTCCCTAAGGTCAAACAGTGACCTGCGCCTAGCTTCTCCCCGCATCACCTCTTCCCATGATAGACTGCAAGATTTCTCACGCGCAGCCCCCACTCTCTGGAACGCTCTCCCTCGTACTGTCAGACTGTCCCCTAACTTCTCTTCCTTCAAACGCTCCCTTAAAACATTCCTATTTAGGGAAGCCTACCACCCAACTCACTGACACAACCATCAATCACTCTCACCTTACAGTCCTCTCCTCCTGTTTCCAACCCCAACCCTCCCAGATTGTGAGTTCCTACGGGAATAGGGCCCTCATCTCCTCCTGTACTGTTTGTCAAATGTTGTTCAATGTATTGTAACCCTGTCTATACTGTGCTTATTGTACAGCGCTGCGGAATATGCTGGCGCTTTATAAATAAAGAATAATAAAGAATAATAATATTCAAGTAGCGTTAAATCGCCAAAAAAATTATTGGCTGTTGGACGATTAAAACCAAGGTTAACTTTTGATGATGCATTTGATACTGCGCTGGCAGAAACCAAAACACAAATAGATGAGTCAATTGTTAAGTAAATTAGATTTTAATGAGCAGGATTGGTCAGATATTAAAGTAATGAAAGAAATGTTGAAACAACAGACAGATTTGTTAGCTCGGTCCCACAAAACAATGTCGCAATTGTGGAAAGGAGTTAGATATAAATGTTGCTTAGTTTGATCAGTTGCAGACAGACACAGATAACTAATTTGGGGGCTGCTACTGATATAAATATTGTGGAAAGCTTCAAATCAGAAAGAGATGGATTTTAGTTTGAAAACAGAAACTGATAATGAGATGGCACAAATGTTAACCCTTTCGCTGCTGAGGCATTTCCCGCCTCTGTGCTGAGGTCATTTTTACCGGTTTTGCTCATCATGTTTAAACGTGTTTTGAAGGCTTATATTAGTATATGACCCAGACATATTATATATCGTTCTTTCCGTCAGACTCGGCAGATTCATAATATGTCATTATTATATGTATACGTCATGACCTGTCTGTATATTATAACAAAAAATGCAATAAAATATGAATTTTCAATAATTTAGAACATGTAAAGTGTTTTTTTTTTCACATTTTAACATGCGAGCAATTGCGGTTATATTTTGTATGGGGTGCGCTTGTTAAAAAAATTAGAAATGGGGTCTCGTTACATTTTTATTTTGGGGAAAATTACGTGATTTTTAACAAACGCACCGCATACAAAAATCGTTAGTGCAGCATCATTGTTCACATTATAATTGAAATGGAAACAATATTGCTGCATTAAATTAAATCAAATCAAATCAAAATAAGCTTTATTAGCAGGACCAAATACATTTTAGCATTGCCAAAGCATATGGGGTGGAGGGGGGGTAGTGGGACATATATGGGGGGGAATGGACAAGTCCATGGACATTATCAGGGGTAAGGGATAATGTGAAGTCGGATGGGGGCAAGTCCGTGTTGGGATTTATAAGTCTGGGATCTCTCATGTTCCTCTCAGTCTGTGCATTAACAAACCAAAAAAAAGAAAAAAAACTTTTTTTTTTTTATAATTTTTTTAAAAAATATTTTTTTATTTTTAATTTTTTCTTAAAACTTTTTTCATAGTCATGTTTGGTATCGTTGGAACGGCCATGCTCTGGCCGATCCAACAGTACCAAACCTTAACCCCTAGCTGCCACGGATCGGGAGATAGGGGGTTCATTGGAACCCCCTATCTCCACCATTGGTGGCAGCTAGGGGTTAACTCTAGGACTGGCGTCATCGTGCTATGCACGATGACGCCAGTCTTCAGGGGGAGTTCCCGGAGGCTTGGCCGACATCCAAGATGTCGGCCAGCTCCGGGAAAGGATCACGAACCGGCGCTTTTCAGCGCCGATTCGTGATCCGGCTCCCCAGGGGTTAATGACAGCCACCGTTTGGAAGGGCAGGCTGTGCCCTTCCAAACGGTGCCTGTATTAACTCCCTGCTCCCTGGTGATCGTGAGGGAGAGAGGTCCGAAGGACCTCCCCCCCCCCTTTCAGGCGCCTCCTCCGCACACGCGGGGGGGGCGCCTGAAATAGATGTCATCGCGCCGCCGCGATGACATCTATTGTGCCTGTGGCGGTCCCAGATTGACGGGCTGACATCCAAGATGTCAGCCCGCACCGGGGGGCACAGCGATCGGCCGGAATCCGGCCGATCGCAGGCTGCTTCAGGAGGACAACAGATTTAAGTATATTGATCTAGGGAGATTAATTAATTCCAAATGGATGACAATGGACAAGCAAAATGCTAAAAATTTTATTAGGTAGAAGAGATATTAAATATATGCTTGATGTAGAAAATTGTCTACTGAAAGATGGTGATTACGTTTGTCCATATGGAATTCATGTTTTAGAAGAGGTATCATGGTGCTTGGAAAATAATAGCACTTGTCAGATAAAGATCAATAATATACCAATACAACCTGCATGGACATATGATAAAGGAATCATATGTTGGCATCAAATAGATGGAAATGTAGAATTACATGAAAATAATTGTTCAGAAACAATGAGTTTAACACCAGTAGCTATTGTACCAAAAGGCCTGTACTTTCAGTATCAACCAAAGATATGAAAGGTAAAATTTATCATATAGTGCCACCGGTGCTAAAGAAAAGAATTTCTGTCAGTCCTATGATCACCGTACATTGTACAACATAAAAATAGGTTATGGAGCTGATTTCTATAAACAATTACAAAATAATGACGACTTAAAGCAAGTAATAGACAGTAGGGATGTGCGTTTCGGGTTTCGGAATTTTCACGAAATTTCCCGATTCGTGTTTTCGGATGCGGACGATTTTCCGAAAATTTTTAGATCCGAAAACGCAAGATCCGAAAAGTTTTCCGAGCCGAAACAAAATATTTTCGGAATTTTCGAATGGACTTGAAATGTCTCAAATCGAAATTTATTGCTTTGAAACGAGGAGAACAGACGTTCCGAAAAAACGAAAATTTCCGAAATCACGAAAAGTCGATACAAAAAACGAGCAAAGTGACACGAAAATACGAAAAATGGTCGATAATTCCGAAAACATCTACAATTCCGAAAAACGAAAATTTCCGAAATCACGAAAAGTCGATACAAAAAACGAGCAAAGTGACACGAAAATACGAAAAATGGTCGATATTCCGGAAAAAAAAATGTACAGGAAAAACGAGTCGAGCCGAACCGAATCGAAACAGAAATCGGTCGAAACGAGCCGAATCGAAAAGTTTGAAAATCCGAAAAATCGAATCGAACCGAAAAAAAAAAATCGGTGCACAAGCCTAATAGACAGATCAGCAACGGGATTACACAATACTTTAGTCCAAATACACTTAGTGGAAGGTATGATAAGCGACATAAAGCATGAATATATCGAAGAAGCAAAAACATGGTATTACAGATGGTTTGGGGGACAAAATGATGGAATAATCGGAGGAATAATACATTTCTTAACTCATCCTTTGATAGTCTTGTCACTTGTGATCTTTATCATAATGTTCCTCATATGCTTTGTGTATATTAGAGGGACACGTATACAGTCTCAAATGATTGATATGGAATACAAATGCAAATACCTGACAAACAAATTTAAATACTATCAAGAAAATTTATGATACTTATGAAAAATTTGTATCAAGACGAGGGCATGAAAAATATGATATTCATTAAATTTGCTATATATATATATGTACATAGATATCGTAATTAATACTGAATATTACAGATGGTTACATTTGCACAATGGACATTTAGAAACTTACATTCCAATAGACATCTCTAGACTTACAAGACAAAAGGGCCAATTTGAAAGTGTCAAATCCTTTTGTTTAGTAGGGGGGCAGGTAATTTAGAGCTTCTCACCACTCCTGAACACAGATGGCATCAGTCTAAAGGATGTCACAAGGATATGTTAATTAACAGTCTTTTCATGAGTGAGACAAAGAGTTTCCTGTTCATTCTTAAAGCACCATATTTCTTATTCCACATGTGGTCCACACTACCAGTAGTTTAAACTTTATGATAACAGGAAGAAGGTGTGTAGCATATAAAAAGAAAGTGTAACGGTTTTTAGCTATCAATTCATTCAATCCATTCATTAAGAACCATCTTGGAAAGCTCCAGCAACACCTAATGCATTACCTCTGAAGAAGGAGCTGTGCAGCATCATCATCTAAGAACTTTCTATCTTGCCACAAGATAAAATAATGGGTAGAGTCCTCGCACTTACGCCAAGTGTCCAGTGAGTAATACTTCAAGATAATCTAGAAAACATAATAGGAGACATACATTGCGCAGTACATCCTTATGACACCTGGTTTCCAGAGAGAAAGTATTCAACTCACTTTTTTCTGAGCCCCATAAAGTCGGCTCTGGACTATATAGGCATATATCTGTGGATATGATCTCACCAGCCCGTCCTACCAGCAACCATCCGTGGTGATAACCTGGTCCATAGATGAAATATTGGATCCCCGGGATATGTCACAGACGAAAAGTCGGCAGGATAAAATAAAGTAAAATTTATTGCAGCACTAACGCGTTTCGACCTAATTGGTCTTTATCAAAGTGCAGAAAAATATACAACCTCTTGCCACAAGACATAGCTGCTTTGAATTGATGCTTTAATTTTATCTTATTCTACATACAGACTGTTAAGAATCAAAGTGTCTATCGTATAAATAAATATACGGCTTTCTACAAAA
This sequence comes from Leptobrachium leishanense, assembly GCA_009667805.1. Lineage (NCBI taxonomy): Eukaryota > Metazoa > Chordata > Amphibia > Anura > Megophryidae > Leptobrachium > Leptobrachium leishanense. The sequence continues at coordinate 145,871,283 of CM019068.1, read as the reverse complement.
GCAATTCGTCTGTATTCTTCTGTATCCTGGGTGAAAGGTATACATCAAATATCTTTGGAAGAAGCCCAAAGACAGGAATATCTTTCAAAATCCAGCTCCAGAGGGTCAGATTCGTGCATTACTAAGTGAGCTCAGAGACACGCTGCAAGCTGATTTTAGATCCATAGTAGCAGACCTCCATAAAGAAATCAGTGACCTCGGAGACCGTACAGACCAGCTGGAAACCAAAACGGACGATTTATGTCTCGCTCACAATGAACTCGTAGGTGCCTTTAAAGCCCTTCAGAATTCACAAGATTTACTGCAGAGAAAGGTGGCGGATTTGGAAGATAGATCCAGGAGAAATAACATCAGGATACGGGGAATCCCTGAAGCAGTTAAGCCGGAAGATTTACAGGAGTACGCCTTACGTCTCTTCCGTACCCTGTTGCCTTCAACTCCAGAAACTGAGCTGTGTGTGGACAGAATACACAGAGTCCCCAAACCTAAAAATTTGGCAGCTACAGTACCGCGGGATGTGCTAGTACGGGTGCACTTCTTTAGAATAAAAGAGGAACTAATGTCTACAGTCCGAAAGATGGGTGACTTATCTGACCCTTACGCTTCAATTTCATTCTTCCCAGACCTTTCCGCAGCGACAATGGCTAAAAGGAGGGAGTTTGGTTCGGTTACCAAAATCCTACGGAACCACAAAATGCCCTACAGATGGGGCTACCCGACCAATAGCGTATGGGAACTCTGCACGCGGTGTCCGATGCGGCTTCAGGTTTCAAGCTCATGAAAGAATGGGACCTCACTGGGGAAAGTACACCTCCTCAGGCGCCACGGCTGACCCCGACAAAGGTCTCTCCAGAGTGGCACCGAGTTAATACAAATAAGTGAGGCCTGGGGCTGTCCGCTCCCGTGTGCCGCTTAATGTCTATGCACCCAAGTGGGGACGGCTAGATGGAAAGCCAATTATAAACTGTAATGTGACCGCTCTTTTTTGGCCAGGCGGGCCTGACGGAGGCCTCACTCCTTATCTTCGGGACACAGTAAGATATCGCTCCCCCGTACCTCCCCCTGCAGAGGCAGGGCGAACTGGACTGTTTTTCTGGTTTCAGGAGGATCTGACCAGTGTACATATTTGGGAAAATTCAGGTTTCTCCCTTTTTTTTTTTTTGTGTTATTACACTTTTACTTTTTCTTTTTGTCGCCTCTAAACACCCTATGCATCAACTTCTTCCTTACCTGGATTTATTAAACGGATCTCAGCAACACTACTGGAATATTTCGACATGGATCCGATTGAACATTGACCAATTCACAGCCACTATGTCTTGGCTTATTGACAGACAGGCTGGCGAGTCGGTTGCCCAAGCGTCGGGTACTACACAGGAGAAACACTTACCAATAAGTAAAGACGTAATATGAAACTATTTTCACTGAACGTGAAAGGCCTGAATATGCCGCACAAGAGGCATTCATTATATGCTGACCTCAAGGCGGAAAACCCTGACATAGTCTGCCTACAAGAGACTCATTTCAAACGGTCCTCCAGTCCTCGCTTAAATTTACCACAATACTCCGTACAAATCCATGCTTCCTCTCCTGCGAAAACGAGAGGGGTTTTGATCCTATTCCATAACAGAATCGCATACCAACTTATACACAAAGTGGTCGATCCCAACGGCAGATTTCTTCTCGTGGTTTGCTCTCTTAATCACGTGGTATACACCATTGTCAACGTCTACTGCCCAAATGATGTACAACACCCTTTTTTGAGTCGAATCCTGGCTCGAACCCAAAAGATCGTGATGGGGAGACTACTTCTTTGCGGAGATTTTAACCTGTCTCTGGACTTGCCGCAACATGCTAACCGAAGATTGAAGACTGCCTACGCCAGACACTCAACCCTGTTCGCCGCACACCAACTCTTCGACGCATGGCGTTTATTTCACCCAGGAGAGATCGGGAACTCTTTTTTTCTACGGCACATAATGTCTACTCCAGGATAGACCGTGTACTTGTTCGGGGAGACACCTGGCTCATATTCAGGACTGCTCGATTGGACAGATCGCATGGTCGGACCACGCTCCGGTGATGTTATGCTTATCCGAGGAATATGATTCTTGTGGTAGAGCTCCGCGGCGTTTAAATGAGTCACTGTTGTCTCGCCCCGAGGTTAGGGAGGAGGTGCAGCGGGTTATTGTGGATTACTTCAGGGAGAATTCCTTGGGGGAAGTTTCGGAAGGTGTTTTATGGCAGGCTCACAAAGCGGTGGTGAGGGGAGTTTTGGTTAAATGGGGGGCACGACTGAAAAGACAGCGTACTGAACATCGTTTATCTCTATTGTGGCAAATAACCCTAGCTGACATATCTCATAGATGACTCTGCACTGATGCCACTTTGGCCCAAGTGACTGATCTCCGCAATCAACTGATTGACTTAGATAAACTAGACTATACTTGGACGGCTCAAAGACTGAAAGCGAGATGTTATATATATAGCAACAAAGCAAGTAGGATGTTAGCCAACAAATTGAGGACAAAAGTAGGGAAAACCCGTATCTCGAAAGTGTTTGACAGTCAAGGGTGTTCCAAACATCAACCGAAACAAATAGCTGACTGCTTCGCAGAGTATTATTCTTCCCTGTATAACCTGAAAGGAGCACCAGATGTGCATCAACCCTCCCTTCCTGATATTTTCCCATTCTTACAAGATTTACACCTACCACAGTTGTTGGAGGACCTCCGCAACACTATGGCTCAGCCTCTATCTTTGCTAGAATTTAATACCGCGTTACAGGGGTTACCTAATGGCAAGGCTCCGGGCCCTGATGGGTTTACGTCAAAGTATTATAAAAGTTTTCCTGATCTCCAGCCACACATGTTACAGGTTTTTCAATCCATTTTTGAAACAGGTCAGCCGCCCAGGGACTGGCTCTCAACGCATATAGTTACTCTCCCTAAAACGCAGACTCCCTCACCCCACTGCTCTCAATATCGCCCGATCTCTCTGCTTAATGTGGACACTAAGTTGTACGCTAAAATAATGGCGAACAGACTTGCTGACATTCTGCCCCTGTTGGTGGCGAATGATCAGGTAGGCTTCGTCAAAAATAGGCAGGGTCCAGATAACACGTGTTAACCCAATACGGGTTGAGGATGTATATAGGGCGCTATAGATTGTATTAATTAATATGTATAATCGTGCAGCTCACCAGTAGGTGTATCCCTCACCCACATGTACATATAGAAAGCAGAATTACAAAGATTGTAAAACAGGGAGCGCACACAGACTGATAACCAAAAGCACACACCAGGTGTCAAAGGTGGAATGCAAAAGGTAAAATAGTCATCTTTGGTATCAATATAGATCCATTGTCCTAAAAAAGATATAAAGGAACAATGGTGCAATACCAGAGAGACAAGTGAAAATACAGCGATATAGCCAATGATTGCACACTCACAAGCCTGGAGCCTGTAGGGCTCTCTATCTTCCCTTGTAAGCCACTAAGGGGGGCTTCTCCCACCGAATCGATATATTCCTCGTCCAGATGTGTAGAATGGATCGAATGGAAACAGACCTCAAAAGAGATACATATATAGTACAGTATTGCTTAGGGACCGAAGTGGAAAAAGAAATACGTAGAACAACTCACGTGTCCCAGAGCCTCCTATAGTGGTGGCTCAGTATGTTCGCCTTGGACCATATAAGGGAGGTCTTGCCCTTCTTGAATTGCAGGAACAAAAAGGTAGTAGAATACTCCACAAGCAACACGATGGAATTCAATGGATGGAAAATAAAAACATTTATTACAAATTAAAAGAATAATACAGTTGTGTTCAAAATTATTCAACCCCCAATGCTGTAAAGGGTTTTCGGGAATTTAGTGTACATTTGTAATTGTATTCAGAATGAAATCCTACAAGGACTTTTTAAAGAACCATATGCAACTAAAATGACATCAATTGGTTTTGTAATACAGTAGTAAATGTTTCTTTTGTGAATTCTTCATTGACACAATTATTCAACCCCTTAAAGACTACCACTCTGAAGAACAGAGGTTCATTCAAGTGTTTTCAATCAGGTATTGAAAACACCTGTGGATGTCACGGAGCAGCAATAAAGCATAATAAGCACCAATTAGGCAGCTTTAAAATGACTGTGATACTCAGCTCCTTCTAGACATTTACTGGTGTGGTTACAAACATGAAGTCAAGAGAATGGTCCAGGAAGACAAGAGAAGAGGTGATTGCTCTTCACAGGAAGGGCAATGGCTATAAGAAGATTGCAAAGATGTTAAACATACCAAGAGAGACCATAGGAAGCATCATTCGCAAATTCAAGGCAAAGGGCACTGTTGAAACGCTACCTGGTTGTGGCAGAAAGAAGATGCTGACTTCAACTGCTGTGCTCTACCTGAAGCGTAGAGTGGAGAAAAGTCCCCGTGTGACTGCTGAGGAACTGAGAAAAGATTTGTCAGATGTGGGTACTGAAGTTTCAGCTCAGACAATACGGCGCACACTGCGTAATGAAGGCCTCCATGCCAGAACTCCCAGGCGCACCCCCTTGCTGTCTCCAAAGAATAAGAAGAGTCGACTGCAGTATGCCAAAAGTCATGTGGACAAACCACAGAAGTTTTGGGATAGTGTACTGTGGACTGATGAAACAAAATTAGAACTGTTTGGGCCCATGGATCAACGCTATGTTTGGAGGAGGAAGAACAAGGCCTATGAAGAAAAGAACACCTTGCCTACTGTGAAGCATGGCGGGGGGTCAATCATGCTTTGGGGCTGTTTTGCTTCTGCAGGTACAGGGAAGCTTCAGCGTGTGCAAGGTACCATGAATTCTCTTCAGTACCAGGAGATATTGGATGACAATGTGATGCAGTCCGTCACAAACCTGAGGCTTGGGAGACGTTGGACCTTACAACAGGACAATGATCCCAAGCATACCTCCAAGTCCACTAGAGCATGGTTGCAGATTAAAGGCTGGAACATTTTGGAGTGGCCATCGCAGTCACCTGACTTAAATCCGATTGAGAACCTCTGGTGGGACTTAAAGAAAGCAGTTGCAGTGCGCAAGCCTAAGAATGTGACTGAACTGGAGGCTTTTGCCCATGACGAATGGGCGAAGATACCCGTAGATCGCTGCAAGACACTTGTGTCAAGCTATGGTTCACGTTTAAAAGCTGTTATAACTGTAAAAGGATGTTGTACTAAGTACTAAGATTGAATGTCACTTGGGGGTTGAATAAAACTGATAATGATGTGAGCACAGAAAAGACATTTGTGGTTATTTCATTATAAATGTTATGTTATATTTGTCTGACCTACACGTGCCTCTTTGATTTAATTGTAAGCAAGATGACTGAATGATCAAAATCAATGTCAAACTGGCCAAAACACTCAATTTCAGTGGGGGTTGAATAATTTTGAACACAACTGTAATAACATAAAAAGGGGTATATACCGAAACGCGTTTCCCCTGCTTGTCCTGCAGGCTTCCTCAGTCCGAATGGAATCTTGCTGATATCGACAACCAAAGGGAAATGGGGCTTCCAAAAGGCCTGGGAAATAGACCTGGCCAGGGAATTCTCCGGGGAGGAATGGGGGGACAGTTTTAGGAGGGATAGAAGTAAATTTCGTTGCGCATCACTGTGGGAGGCTCAGAAAAAAGTGCTGTACAGGTGGTACCTCACCCCAGACAGGGAGAGTCATGTGTCCAAGGGGACCTCCGCCACCTGCTGGCGTTGCGGATTGTCGAAAGGGACATACTATCATATTTGGTGGACATGCCCCTTGGTGACAACATGGTGGAGGGAGGTGGCCGCCTTTAGTTCCACCATTTTGGGCAGCAGCATAGACCCTCTCCCGGAAATTTTATTATTGCAGTTCTTCCCCAAGTCCCTCTCCCGGTTTCAGATACAAATGTTAGCACATATTCTATCAATTGCATCCCTCCTTATGGCTGCTAGATGGAAATCTACATTAGTACCTACGATAAAGATGATTTCGGACTGCCTTAAAGAATTTCATCTCCTAGAGGGTATGTCCCATACAGTTTCTGGATCCCCCTCCCCTACCAAAACATTTTGGTCTCTATGGGACACACACCTGGTCTCTAACCTAACTGTTCCCGCAACAACGTAGGGGCTTGTTGTACAGATGGTCTAAATAGTGAGGAGAGATGCTTCCCTGTTTCTTTAATCAACTGATAACTACTATGCAAGTAAGATTGGAGGCGACAAAGTTTGGTGTTGTTAAGTTTTTCTTTTTTTTTCTTTTGTCTTTTTATTTTATTATTTTTATTTTATTTCGTTTATTTTTAGTTGGTATTTGTTCGTTTTCTTTTACCGTTTTGATTTACACTACCTCGCATTCATGATTTCTGCTCAACGACTAGGAATCTCATCTGATAACAACTGATGTTCTATTTTTAATGTAACGTCATAATTTCTTTTGAGGGGTATTTATTCCCCATACAATGTGTGTGTAACTGATTTCAAAACTTAATAAAAAATTTCAATTTTAAAAAAAAGATGTCGGCCAGCTCCGGGACAGGATCGCAATCCAGCGCTTTTTGGCGCCGAATTGCGATCCGCCCCCAAGGGGTTAAAGCCAGCCACTGTTTGGAAGGGCAGGTTGTGCCCTTCCAAACGGTGCCTGCCTTTAATCGCTGCCCCCAGCCGATTGGGAGGGAGAGAGGTCCAAAGGACCTCCCTTTCAGGCACCTCCTCCGCACTCGCGGGGGGCACCTGAAATAGATGTCATCGCGCCAGCGCGATGACATCTATTGTCCGCACCGGACTGACATCCGAGATCCCGGAATCCCGGCCGATTGCTGCCTCCTGTGCAAGGACGCGCTCAGCATGTCCATAGCACAGGAGGAGCACTTGGCAGGACGCGCTGAGCGTGTCCTTAGCAGTCAAGTGGTTAATATTGTTTAATTAGCATATTAACCCATGTGTGACTACAAATAATTTTTTATCATGTAATTAGTAAATTACCCCCTGCGTGACATCACATTCTTTATATTATCTCTATACACACACACACACTAAAAGACTGCGTCTCTCGCTGTGTCGGCAGTGTGATATTGTACAGTAGCAGTGTTGCAGCATATTCAAAGACTGCGTCTCGCTGTGATGTTGCACAGTAGCAGTGGTGCAGCATATTCAAAACTGCGTCTCGCTGTGTCGGCAGTGTGATGTTGCGCAGTAGCAGTGAAGCAGCAGAATAAAACAATACTTCTCGCAGTGTGTTATAACTAAATATTTTAATGTGTAAATTTATATTCTTAAACCAAATTTTGATACAATGCATGTGACTCCTGCATGTGACTTCCATCTGACCCAGGAATTTCAAATAGCCTGCTTCATTCTTGTGAAAGCCCATTAATCTTGCAGTCTTCCAGGATATTTGAAAAAGTCTAAATGACCACCAGATGTTACCTATTTGACCTAGAGAAGCTAAGTCTAGGAGTTTTAAAGGTCCCTTGGATCTTAATGACCAGTGATAAAGTTAAACCAGATAAGGCAAGAAGCCTCAATGTTTAGTATGAGTGATTGATGTATTTTGAGCTAAGTTTTTTTTGTTTGAGAGAAATTTGAAAGATGCAGTTTAAAGTTGACCAATCATATGTATTAAGAGGCTGTGTCCTAACTCTGACGTACATTTCTGTAATAAAGCTTTGTGCAGTTCTGAACCTAAGTGTCACGGATGGCTCTGTTCTGGGGCGCCTGGCAGCAGATTCCTCGCTGCTCGCTGGCCAGGCGCCGAATAATAACGCCACCGGGTGCGCTCACGTGGGACGCCGGGGGGCGGAGCCTGGCGTTATGACGCGGATCCGCCGGGTTTAAAACCCGGCTTCACTAGTTCGCCGGTGCCCTGACGTGGTATTCACTTCCCGCAGAGCTCTTGTGTTTTTGGCTAATTTATCTGTGTATGACTCCTGCATTGGCAAACGAACCATTCTGTGTATGACTCCTGGCATTGGCAAACGAACCATTCTGTGTATGACTCCTGGCATTGGCAAACGAACCATTCTGTGTATGAATCCTGGCATTGGCAAACGAACCATTCTGTGTATGACCCCTGGCACTGGCAAACGAACCATTCTGTGTACGACCCCTGGCATTGGCGAACGAACCACCCTGTGTATAACCCTTGGTATTGGCATTTACTCTTCTCACGGTTCTGCTCTTAACTTTGGTACCGAGGTCAGTCTATGTGGCACCCTAAGCACACATCAGGCTACCTCTGATATTACTAAGGTCCTAGGGAGAACGAGTACTCTATTCTGTACCTCTGTCTGGTGTTTACCCTTGCTTGTCTATTGTCTGGTTAATTATCTATCTAGTTGTGCCGACCATTCAAGGATCGGAAGGGTAGAGAGCGGTCTACGTAAAGGGACCACTATCTTAGTATTCAGGGGGATTCGTGACATTACGTCAGGCCAATGGATCCCGCAGACCTCTCTAACCAGTTGGCACGTATCGCAGCCAGACAAGAGGAGCAGGACCATAGGATGGACCAGATTTCTCTCGCTCTACAAACCCTGTTAAATCGGTCCAATACTGGTACCACAAACCCTCCAGACCCAGTATTGCCTAGAGTCAGTTCGGTCTCTCCTGAGAGACATAGGCTTAGTATGAAGGCACCCTTACGCTATGATGGTACACCAAGCTTATGCGGGGTTTTCTGACCCAACTCGAGATCTTGTTTGAGAACAACCCAGGGTCTTGTATATCTGATAAAGCCAAAGTAGGCTATCTGATTAATCATTTAACAGAAAAAGCTTTATTATGGGCTACGCCGTTGTGGGAAAATAAGAAACCCATCATCTATGACTATGAGGGTTTTACCTCTGAGTTAAAACGTACCTTTGATCCCTCTAGAAGGGCTACCAATGCGGGTAGGTCCTTGTTTCACATTAAACAAGGTAATAGGAGGGTCTCCGACTATGCCATAGAGTTTAAGACTTTGACGTCAGAGGTGCTTTGGCCGAACGACGTGTTAACCTTAGCCTTTACCGAAGGCCTGAACGAGGCTTTTATGTTTGAGCTGGCTCCCTTAAAATTACCAGAAAATCTGGACCATTTGATTGACTTTTGCATAGCCATGGACGATCAAATTAGGGAAAGGAGACACCCCAGAGACAGACCCAGAAGGGTCTTGCCTCCTTTACCCTTATTACCCAGACACACCAGTACGTCAGGTAACCCGGAGAACGCAAAAACAGATATGCCAGTCGTTGAACCTATGCAAATAGGAAAAACGGGTATTTCAGAGGCTGAAAGAGCTCACAGAAGAGAAAAGGGGCTCTGCTTCTATTGTGCAGGGGCTGATCATTTCCGCCTTCAATGTCCTCAGAGACCCAGGGTTAACAGGGGGGAGTGGCAAATCGGGTCAAAGAACAGCCAATACCCAGGTTATCGGTTCTCTTTATGCCTCCTTTGTGGATAGTGAGAAAAAAAAATCCAGGATTCTGTTACCGATCTCCCTAACCTGGGAGGGGGTTCACCTCAAGACTGAGGCGTTCTTAGACTCTGGGGCCTCAGGTAATTTCATGGATATAATATTTTGCTGCCAAAAACCTCTTACCTCTGGTTCTCAAGGAAAAACCTCTAATGGAGGCCATAGATGGTAAACCCCTGTCATGTCCACATATCACTCACGACACTGTCGATGTATGTATGAAAACAGGAGTTTTACACCATGAAACGATAAGATTTCAAATTATTGAATCTCCCTCATGTCCTGTCGTTCTTGGGTTTCCATGGTTAACAGAGCACAACCCGTGTCACGGATGGCTCTGTTCTGGGGCGCCTGGCAGCAGATTCCTCGCTGCTCGCTGGCCAGGCGCCGAATAATAACGCCACCGGGTGCGCTCACGTGGGACGCCGGGGGGCGGAGCCTGGCGTTATGACGCGGATCCGCCGGGTTTAAAACCCGGCTTCACTAGTTCGCCGGTGCCCTGACGTGGTATTCACTTCCCGCAGAGCTCTTGTGTTTTTGGCTAATTTATCTGTGTATGACTCCTGGCATTGGCAAACGAACCATTCTGTGTATGACTCCTGGCATTGGCAAACGAACCATTCTGTGTATGACTCCTGGCATTGGCAAACGAACCATTCTGTGTATGAATCCTGGCATTGGCAAACGAACCATTCTGTGTATGACCCCTGGCACTGGCAAACGAACCATTCTGTGTACGACCCCTGGCATTGGCGAACGAACCACCCTGTGTATAACCCTTGGTATTGGCATTTACTCTTCTCACGGTTCTGCTCTTAACTTTGGTACCGAGGTCAGTCTATGTGGCACCCTAAGCACACATCAGGCTACCTCTGATATTACTAAGGTCCTAGGGAGAACGAGTACTCTATTCTGTACCTCTGTCTGGTGTTTACCCTTGGTTGTCTATTGTCTGGTTAATTATCTATCTAGTTGTGCCGACCATTCAAGGATCGGAAGGGTAGAGAGCGGTCTACGTAAAGGGACCACTATCTTAGTATTCAGGGGGATTCGTGACACTAAGGCAGAAAGAACAAAGTAAAGAATGTGATCACCAACATACTTGTGTTTCTCTTTCTCAATAAGAATTCATTCTTTGAATATGATTCCTAAAACTCTTGATTATAGACAGGGCTAGACTGGGACAAAAAATCAGCCCTGGACTTCATCGAGACCGGCCCACTTTAATTATGCACACACGCACAAAAAATAGTACATAAACCAGCCGGATCGCTCAACCAATTGCTCTGAAGATACCGGAGTTGCTGCAGAGTGATTGGGTAACGCAACACAGTGACACTAAGGTTCAGCGCACCGTGTCTTGAGGTTAGGCGTATGCGCAGCGGTGGCCCCAATATGAGACTGCGGCAGAGTGCGTCTGTTTTACAGACAGTGAGGAAGTTCTGACTTCACCCGTTAAGGGCAGTGCGAGCCACGCGGTGAACCAGCATTCACACTGGCCCACTAAGCCATCGGCCCACCGGGAATCTCCCTGTAGTCCCTATGGCCAGTACATGCCTGATTATAGAGTATGGTTAAATAAGAAAATGCGGGGCCAGGTGGTGATGGAAATAAGAATAAGAATATATGAGAGCAAATGACTAGGATAAAATCAGGAAGCAGGAATTTTTATCCTAACACTGTGTCTGCTCTTGATGTCGGGGCAGTGGCACAGCATAATAAAAGACTGTCATTCTAGACTGAGCAGCCCACTTTTTTTCCTACACACTGTACATTACTGTGAGTTTTATTGCTGTGCAGCTCTGAGGCACTCACACGCAACACACATTACTAAGGGAGCTCTGTGATACCCTAACACACACACACCGCACATTACTTTGGAGCTATGCCCTCGCGGCAAAGGCTCTGTGACCTTTGCTGCCAGGGCATAGCTGCAAAGTAATGTACGGTGTATGTGTGTGTGTGTGTGAGGGTATCACCGAGCTCCACAGTAATGTGCGTTGTGTATGAGCATATCACAAGCTCCACAGTAATGTGCGTTGCATGTGATGGTTATACACAGAGCATGCGCACACATACAGCACACACCATTATACACAGAGCATGCACACACATACAGCACACACCGTTATATACGGAGCACACACACATACAGCAAACACAGACTATTTGAATACAGACTTTAGACATACATAGCACACCACCTGCAGACATACACACCATACACATGTATACACCACAGACATATGCATACTAGAGTTGCCAGGTCAGCCATGTTTTCCTGGCCACATATACTTTATTCATGCTTATGGCCAGGGCATGGAAAATGCCACCCCACAGCATGTATAATCCATACACTGCAGGTAAGAAATCAGAAAGGAATCCCAGGTGATCCGCCTTGATTTGTCTCCTGCAGCATATGAATTATACATGTTGCAGCGCAGCACTGGGGGGACCTCTGCATCTGGACACATCTGCTGAGCGCTGGCAGATTGATTAGTGATGAACCGAACACCCCTGTGTTCGGTTCGCATTCGAACTCGAACATAGGGTTCCCACCCGTCCGGTTTTGACCCGGACTGCACGGTTTTGGAGTCATGTGTCTGGGTTTGACACCCTCTGCCACCTGGACACATGACTCCGAGCCGAGACCAGGACATCTCCGCGCCATATTTACATTTCAATGCGTGCCCCTGTCGCCGCGATCCTCGCTCCGGCTGTTTCACATCCACTGGAGACAATGAAGGTCCACACCGCCCACTGTCTGTCATGCGCAGGTGCAACGGCTCAAGTGACGTTCACGTGCTTGCGCGTGCCCAGACGTGCGTGCATGCGGCGATCCTGGGCCGGTGCTCCCTAGACTCCAGAGAGCGACGAGAACAAGACGTGTCTGCATGCCTCTCTGTCAGTGGAGTGGTGCTGTGAACTGAAGACGCTGTCCAGATCTGCACTGACCTCTCCACTCCCACTGACTCCGTGACAAGCAACTCTGTGACTGTGAGTGTGAGCGAGTGCAGCATCAGCCAATACCAGTCTGCCAGCCATAATACCAGTGTGCCAGCCATAATACCAGTCTGCCAGCCATAATACCAGTGTGCCAGCCATAATATCAGTGTGCCAGCCATGATACCAGCGTGACAGCCATAATACCAGCGTGACAGCCATATTACCAGAATGCCATGCATAACAGCGTGCCAAGCATAATACCAGCGTGCCAGCCATATTACAAGTCTGCCATGCATAATACCAGTGTGTCATGCATAATACCAGTGTACCTATTGTGAGCTGGGAAACAGGTAGCGGGTGCAATTGCTCTCTGGAGTGAGCACTCTTGAAAGGTTCAGAGACCAGACCAGTGACTTTTCTTCAAACGGGGGTACATTTATTGCAGCAACCCACAGGTTATACACCACACTGTATATTGCTCAAAATAAACAGTTCAAAAGCAAAGAAAATTCCTAGCCGTGTCCCGGCACTAACTAAACATACAATAGCCCTGACTAACAACCTTTACAAACCTAGTGTTTGTCAGGCTTCAGCAAACTAGCATGACCAACCTTGTGCTCCAGCAGATAGAGACCGTCTGCTCCCCAGACTCCAGAGCGATGTCTGTTTGCCTCACCTGCACTAAATTGCCACTGAGGCAAAGTGCAAAACCAGGTGCTTAGAGGTTCCGGAAGGTGTAAGAGAGAAATCTGGGTGACACATAAACCCCGGACAGGACCTTTCCTTGCTCTCTACATGATGCCCTGTTACATACCCTCCCCCTTGTTTCAACCCCCTGGGTGGAACACTGTCAGCTACACAAGCGTAGACTCTGGACAGAGCATCTACATTGGCCATTTTTTTACCCGGGCGATGCTTCACAGTGAAGCTGTAGTCCTGCAATGCCAGAAACCAACGGTTCACACGTCTATTGGTCTCCTTTTTTAGAGCCATCCATTTGAGGGGAGCATGGTCAGTCACCAGATCAAACTGGTGCCCTAATAAATAATATCTTAAGGCATCCAACGCCCATTTAATAGCCAAACCCTCCTTCTCAATCACTGCATATTTCTGTTTATGATCGTTTAGTTTTCTGCTTAAGTACACTACAGGGTGTTCCTCACCATTATGTACCTGTGACAAAACTGCCCCTAGACCAACATCAGATGCATCAGTTTGGACTACAAAGTCCTTGGAAAAATCAGGGGAGTAGAGGATTGGCTGGGCACAAAGAGCCCTCTTAAGGACCTGGAAAGATTCCTCAGCTTCTGGGGACCATTTGACCATTAAATTCTTCCCTTTGGTAAGGTCTGTCAACGGGGCTGCAAGAGTTGCAAAGTTTGGGATAAACCTCCTGTAGTATCCCGTTATCCCAAGGAAAGCTCTGACTTGTTTTTTACTGGTAGGACGTGGCCACTCCTGAATGGCTTCTACTTTGTTTAGCTGGGGTTTTATGACTCCACGCCCAATCGTGTAACCTAAATATTTGGCTTCCTCTAACCCCAGGGCACATTTTTTTGGATTAGCAGTGATACCTGCTCTATGGAGAGTTTCCAAGACAGCTTGGACTCGAGGCAAATGAGATTCCCAGTCAGTGCTATGTACTACGATGTCATCCAAGTATGCTGCTGCATACTGTTGGTGGGGTCTCAAAAGTTTGTCCATAGTTCTCTGAAATGTAGCAGGTGCATTTTGTAATCCAAAAGGCATCTTTTTATATTGAAACAACCCTCAGGGGTTACGAAGGCCGTCTTCTCCTTGGCACCTTCTGTCAGGGGAATCTGCCAATATCCTTTGGTCAAGTCCAAAGTTGTCAAATAACGAGCTGTGCCCAGTCGGTCTATAAGTTCGTCTACCTGGGGCATAGGATAAGTGTCAAACTTGGTCACTGAATTGAGCTTCCTAAAATCATTACAAAACCTCCAACTCCCATCTGGCTTTGGGACTAGGACAATGGGACTGGACCAGTCACTACTGGACTCTTCAATGATGTCTAGCTCAAACATTTTCTTCACCTCCCTACTGATGTCTTTCCTCCTTGCCTCAGGAATACGGTAAGGTTTAAGTTTAACCAGTGCCCCTGGTTCAGTAACAATGTCATGTTGTGTTACCGACGTCTGACCAGGCATCTCTGAAAATTTTTCTCGTTTTTTTATTAAAAACTCTGACTTCCTGCTTTTGTGACTTAGACAGCGACTCAGCAATTTTTACTTCAGGGACCTGAGGGTGTTCAGTATCCAACTGGTGGGTTATTGGGATGAACCCAGCAGCTAGCGATACTCTATCTTTCCAGGGCTTTAGCAAGTTCACATGGTATATTTGCTCTGGTTTTCTTTTCCCTGGTTTGTGAATTTTATAATTTACTTCCCCAACTCTTTCTATCACTTCAAAGGGACCCTGCCACTTAGCAAGGAACTTGCTCTCAACTGTGGGAACTAATACCAGCACCCTGTCGCCAGGTGAGAAAATGCGGACTCGAGCATCCCTGTTATATATTCTCTGCTGAGCTGCCTGCGATTGAGCTAAATGCTCTTTTACAATTGGCATTACTACTGTAATTCTGTCCTGCATCTGCGAAATATGCTCAATAATGCTTTTGTGGGGTGTCTTCTCCCCCTCCCAGGTCTCTTTGGCTATGTCCAGAAGTCCCCGAGGGTGTCTCCCATAGAGTAATTCAAATGGAGAGTACCCTGTAGAGGACTGAGGAACGTCTCTGATGGCAAACATCAGATATGGAAGCAAATAGTCCCAGTTTTTCCCATCCTTGTCAACAACCTTTTTCAGCATGCTTTTTAAGGTTTTATTAAATCGCTCTACTAGTCCATCGGTTTGAGGATGGTATATACGAGGTTTGCAAATGCGTCACCTTAAACAACTTGCACAATTATTTTGTCACTCGTGACATAAATGGGGTACCTTGGTCCGTCAGAAGGTCCTTAGGGATCCCGACCCGGCTAAACACCTGTAATAACTCCTTAGCTATATTCTTGGCTGATGTCTGGCGTAGGGGAATTGCTTCAGGGTAACGGGTAGCGTAATCCATAATGACCAGGATATACTGATGCCCTCGGGCAGACCTCGGAAGCGGGCCCACAAGGTCCATAGCAATTCTCTCAAATGGCACCTCGATTATTGGCAAGGGTACTACAGGGACTCTGAAAATGAGGTAGGGGTGCAGACATTTGACAAACCGGACAAGATTTGCAATAGTTTTCAATATCTTTTTGTACCCCAGGCCAGTAAAACCTCTGTAAAACCCTTTCAGTGGTTTTCTCAGTACCTAAATGACCCCCCAATAAGTGTCCATGGGTAAGCTCCAATACCACCTTTTTGTACGGTTTGGGGACCACTAATTGCTCAATAATTTCATTGTTCTTTTTATACACACAATATAGCATGTCATCATTACTAATGAAGTAAGGAAAAGAGAGCCTATTCCCTGGGTCAACAGGTTCCCCATTGATCATCATAACATTTTCCCAGGCCCTCACAAGAGTAGGATCCTTCCTCTGCTCACTACCAAAGTTCTCTCTATGAGTGTTAAGATCTGCAAACTCTAGAGTAGCTTCAGTTTCAACAGAGGGCGGTCTATCCTCATTGGCTATAGGGCCTTCAGACTCTTCCAATTCTCCTGCCAAAACAGAGAAGGGAAAGTCTGGGGACCCCCAAGAGGGATCCTCTGAATACAACTGCTCTGCAGCATCCATGTATTCAGATTCAGTCTCTGGTTTAGAAACTGTGGCACAGTCTGGGTGTTCCCAGAGTTCCCAAAATTCAGGAAAGTCTCTCCCTATAATTACATCATGCACCAAATGAGGCACAACCCCAACCAAGTGCCTCAGATCACCCCGTGCGGTTCCACACTTCACAGCTACAATAGGATACTCACGAGTATCACCATGTACACACACTACAGCAACCTTTTTAGCCCGGAAGTTCACAGAGTCTATCAATTCAGCCTTAATAAGGGTTACTAAACTTCCAGAGTCCAGCAAAGCTGTAACATGCTTATCATTCACAGTTATTGCACACATGTGTTTTCCCTTTACTGGCACCGCGGTGCATGAAACAGTGGAAAACAAAGACTGCCGTCTTTCCTTGAAAGACAAGTCACACTGCATAGGCTCATCAGTTAATGGACAGTTCGCAGCTAAATGCCCAAGTTCCTGGCACCGAAAACATCTTACATTCCTCAGGTTAGGTCTGCTGACAGGCACTGGTGTTCCCGCTTTGGAATGCCAACCTCCCCGGTTTAAATCAGCAGTTTTTCCCTCTGCCTCCTTGCCACGCTCACCACCCACTTTCCCTGGAACAGTCTTACCGATTGCCGAGGGAGGCCTTGGTTTTGGGCGGAAAGTCCATGGGCTCACCGGGGAGGCATTCAAATCCTCAGCTGCAAAGTACCTCTCAACAATCTCCACAAGCTGATCCACCGACTTGGGGTCCCTTTGGGTTACCCACTTTTGCAAGATGATCGGTAAGGATCTTAGGAAGCGATCCATGACTACCCGCTCAATGATCTGTGGCCCCGAGAGGGACTCCGGTTGCAGCCATTTTCGGACCAGGTGATGAGGTCAAACATCTGTGACCGCGGTGACTTCCCAGCTTGGTAGGACCAGTTGTTAACACGCTGTGCTCACACTGCCAAAGAAACACCTCGCCGTGCTAGTATCTCCAGCTTGACCTTTTCATAATCCATGGCATCCACAGACTCCAAATCATAATATGCTTTCTGTGATTCACCGGTTAGCAAGGGCGCCACCAATCCTGCCCACCGTGTCTTAGGCCATGCTTCCCTCTCAGCGGTTCTTTCAAATGTTAACAGGAAGCCTCTGGATCATCCTCTGCTGTCATCTTGGAAAGGAAGCGACTGACATGGATGGTGAGGAGTTGTCAGAAGAATCTGCAGCTTGCAGGGAGAGACCTCTGTGCCAGAGTCTGTACCACCTCCGTCAGAGTCTTGCGATCGCCTTCAGCAGCAACTGCAAGCTTTTCAAATAACATTTGTGTCTGTTCCTGTACAGCACTGATCTGCTGCTGCATGTGCGTGTGCAGCACCTGAGTTTGCTTCTGCAGAGCATTTAACATGTCCCGCTGTGTAGCATTAGCCTGTTGCTGTGCTGCATTAGCCAACACCAACTGTTTTATAACATCCTCCATTTTTTTTTTTCTTTTTCACTTCAGTAACTGGCCTTTTAAATAGCAGGTTCTTGCTATCACTTGCCCAAAGTTCACTTTTTTTTTTCTTTTTCACTTCAGTAACTGGCCTTTTAAATAGCAGGTTCTTGCTATCACTTGCCCAAAGTTCTCCACCATATGTGAGCTGGGAAACAGGTAGCGGGTGCAATTGCTCTCTGGGATGAGCACTCTTGAAAGGTTCAGAGACCAGACCAGTGACTTTTCTTCAAACGGGGGTACATTTATTGCAGCAACCCACAGGTTATACACCACACTGTATATTGCTCATAATAAACAGTTCAAAAGCAAAGAAAATTCCTAGCCGTGTCCCGGCACTAACTAAACATACAATAGCCCTGACTAACAACCTTTGCAAACCTAGTGTTTGTCAGGCTTCAGCAAACTAGCATGACCAACCTTGTGCTCCAGCAGATAGAGACCGTCTGCTCCCCAGACTCCAGAGCGATGTCTGTTTGCCTCACCTGCACTAAATTGCCACTGAGGCAAAGTGCAAAACCAGGTGCTTAGAGGTTCCGGAAGGTGTAAGAGAGAAATCTGGGTGACACATAAACCCCGGACAGGACCTTTCCTTGCTCTCTACATGATGCCCTGATACAATATACCAGCCTGACATGCCATGTGTGATGAATCCACTGAAGTATTGGCAGACAACAGGGAGCTTGACAAGAACAGACTTTACTCAGTTGAATCCATCTTACAACCAATGGTGTATTCAGGTTTTGTGCTGCCCTAGGCCTGACTAAACTCGTGCACCCCCAATTTAAATTTGAGGCACCCCTTCCTGTCAAGGGCACACCTCTTCCTGGTTAATCCCCACCCTTCCTCTTTAAGCTCCACCTTTTCCTCTTAGAGCTCCGCCTTTTCCTCTCTTTATATTAAAAGTGGATACCAAGTGCCTACTTATATATTTTGTATACCATTTCAAATGTATCTATTGAGATAAATAAAATTATGAACTGTTTAAATTCAAGCATTTTTACAAAGAACAGCCAAGCATGTCAAGTATACTGGATCACAGCCACTCTAATTGGTTGAACAATAAAATCCACAGAAACGTGCACTGCATATGAGCATATCACAGAACTGCACAGCAATAAAACTCACAGTAATGTGCAGTGTGTATGAGCGTATCCCAGAGCTCCAGGGCAATAAAACTCACAGTAATATGCAGTGTGTATCACAGAATCCACAGCAATAAAACTCCCAGCAATGCAATGTGTGGTGTGTGTCAGCGTATTAGAATCCACAGCAATAAAACTCCCAGCAATGCAATGTGCGGTGGGTATGAGTGCATCAGAATCCACTGCAATAAAACTCCCAGCAAACCGAGTGAATATGAGCACACAGCAATTATTTATATTTACCGGCCTCCGTCCGCGGTAGGGCTGTGTGCAGAGTCAGCAGGGACTGTGTACGGACTCAGCAGGAGGTCCCTCCAGGCCACGTTAGGATCGCGGCTGTGCCTGTGCGTGGAGCCATCTTGTCAGCAGTGGGGTGCCACTGCCAGAGGGTGCACCGTGGCTTTGATTCCCTTCCCAGTGGGTGTTCAGTCCAGAATAGAGTGAGAGTCGATGTTAACGAAAGGGCGGGCAGCTGCGTGCGTGCACCTGACTGGCCGGACCGCGTGATCTGCACGCACACAGCCTCACCAGGAGCCAGGCAGCTCAATGAAAAATTTCTATCACTGTCTGCAGTGCTGGTTAAGGAAAGGTCCACTTTAAACAGCAGTAAGCAGACAGGGCTTCATATTCTGCTGATACCACCCCCCCCTTTACCTGCCATTTACTGTCATCTTCTCTCTCTGCCAGGGGTGTGGAAATTTAAAAAAAAATCACACACACACACACTTCAGAATTCTGTATATATACAAACATTGCAGGTGTGTGTGTGTATATATATATACACACACACAGCTGCAATGTGTTTGTATATATACAGAGTTCTGAAATGTGTGTATATATATACACACACACTTCAAAACTCAGTATGTATACACACACACACACACACTGCAACCCTGCGTGTGTATTTACATACACACACATTGCAGCCCTCAGTGTGTGTATATACATACATTGCAGCCCTCAGTGTATATAATTATACACACTGAGGGCTGCAATGTGAGTGTATATAATATATATATATATATATAATAAGCCCTGTGTGTGTGTATTTACATACATACACATTGCAGCCCTGTGTGTATACATACAATGTGTATGTATACACACAGGGCTGCAATGTGTATGTATGTAAATACACACACACAGGGCTGATAGTGTTAGATATATATATCTGAGGGCAGCTGTGTGTGTATATATACACACAGCTGCCCTCAGATATATATATCTAACACTATCAGCCCTGTATATACACACACACACACGCATGTTTCAGACCAGACATGGGGCGCTGCCCGAACGCTCTATCAGCATTCGGACAGGCCCCTGTAGTTTACTGCGTTTCGTACCTTCTACCGAGTGCCGCGTGCAAAGTCTTCCAGCGGCCGCTCGTTGCTAAGCCCCCAGCCGCGATCTCGCGAGATTGCTCCCAGTGCGATCTCGCGAACTCCAAGATCTCGCAAGATCGCGCCTGGGGGCTTCCCAATGAGCGGCCGCTGGAAGACTTTTTCCGTGGCGCTCGTTAGAAGGTACGAAACGCGGTAAGCTGCTGGGCCTGTCCGAATGCCGTTAGAGCGTTCGGACAGCCGCCCCAGCCCCTCAGATGCCGGCAAGCCAGCTCAATGCTGGCTTGCCGGTATTGGGGGCGTCCCTGGAATTAGTCCGCAGTCCGGTGGGCTTCTAGCATCTCAAAAAAACCTACTCGCCCCGGCGCCTGGAACTTCATGTCCTGGGCATCGGGCGATACAATTCCCACACCCCTCTGCACACAAATCACATCCCCTCCCCTCTCCTAGAGCTGCTGCGGGGCAGGGGAGGAGCTATGGAGGGAGGAGTGGGGAATTTTTATTCTATTCAATTTTATTCTGTATGCAAACGCCCTGCTCCGCTGCTCGTTGTTTGAGAACACAGCTCAAAGCTGACACACAGTGACAGTGGCACTTCATAGTACCCCCTACTGACACCCCAATAATCACTGGTACCTGGGGCGGCCCGCCCCCCGCCACTCCCCTAAGTACACCACTGCTCTGTGATATGCTCACACACAAGTTTGACGAACTGCCAGCAAGTACTGTGCTGTTTGAAGGCAGTGCAAATCCCCATAGAGAAGTAATGGTTAATATATTCAGAGAACACCAAACAGCAGAGAAATGTCAGTGAAATACCCTGATGTTCGGTGGTTTCAATCAGCAGGTTTATTCAGGCGAACCCCATAGGTTTCAATGTTAAAAATATTCCCATTTTTATGCATTATCTAATAAACCATTTATTATTTTAATCTGCAGTAAAAAGTCTTTATTGATTTTTTTTTTTTAGTACCTTTTAGTAATTTTTCTGATTTTTTTGGGCAAAATCCCCCCCTTTTTTTTAATAGCGTTTTATCTTTTTTCTGTAACAGAACTTTTTATTATCAATCATAGGATCTTATATGTAAATTCCAGACATTTTTGTTCAGTAGTTCTTTTGAAAACAGCAGGCCACGGGATTGCGGTGGCAGCATTCAGCGGCCGACTCCATGCCCTTTGAGGACCCTGCGGTGAATGGTGAATTCACTGCAGGATGGGGAAATTGTATTCCCCGAAGTGCAGGGAACTACAGAACACCAAAATGTTGGCGTCATTTCGGTGCTCTGTGAGTAACCCATTTAGTGGTGAGGTTTTTTGCTGCCCCTTGGAAAGCGAAAGCCTAGGCCTTGCCTACCCAGGACATACTTGAAAATTAGTGAAATCTCAATGTATCCTTCCTGGTAAAATACTTTGCAAAAGTAAAAAAAAAAAAGTGTTTTTTTTTTAGGGGTGGGGCCACCCGGTGTGGCCGCCGCCCCCTGGAAAGTGCCACCCTAGGCCCAGGCCAAAATACCCCACTGACTAGAATGCACAGGAACTAGACATGAACCATAACATGAACTGACTAAAGAAACAGCAGACAGACAGTGGAAATCAAAGACATAAACTGAACAAGAAAATACAGACTAGGACCAGAAGAACAGCAGGGAGCTCAGAACGCAGCAGACTGGATACAGGCAAACTGGAACAAATGATAGAGCAATGGGATATGGGCCCATTGCTTTAAATAGGGATGGGAAGCCCCCCTTCTGCCGATACCACTCCATCCAGGGTCCCACGCAGATCTGACTTGAACTCACATCTGCGTGTTTATACCCCTCCCAGTGCATTGACATCATCGCGACAGCCACATTGATGTCAGTTTCAGGCGGAAGAGTGTCTGAAAGGGAGGGGGGTCCGATTAGGAGGAGTTAAGTTAAAAGAGAGGCACTGCTGGAATGGGCAGAGAATGGCGACCCAGTCCCAGGATAAGCAGCAGTGATGGCGGCCACATCCGATCAGTTGAGTCCCGACACCCCGCTCTGACCTTACGAGGTCTTCCACTTCGTGGCTGAATTTGGAATGTCTAGCAGGGATGAAATTTCACGAATGGACTTACTGCAAAGTTGTAACATATATGCGAGAGTCACCCTAGCTAACCAGCCAGAATGGTGACCCACATTGCACGTGGATATCACCATGAATAAGGCCCTGACCCACAGAATTAAATCTAAACACAAAATAAGGATTGTGTCTAATACCAGTAAACAACCTGTGGAGGTATATACAACAATAAGAAAAATCTTTATTAGATCATATAATATAAGTACTAATAGGAAGAACCATTAAAAACATGGTGAGGTACCTGTGGTGTTTAGCGCTAATTGTACCTTTCTGCTTGCTGCTTAACATGCACTCTTTCCATCATATTTGAGGCAATTGTGGCATGTGTGGTTATTGTACCTACTTGATGGTCATTATATGATCCATGAGCCATGCTTTTATGCACGCTGCAGCCTATGGCAGAGGCGACTCTATACTTTGTGAGGCCTTAGGCAAACCTTAAACATGAGGCCCCAGTAACGGCCACAATGAAAAAAATGCAAAGTGCAGTAAAGTGGCGCTATGAAACGCTATCACTGATGTGCTAATTTTTTTTCACAAATTTAGCGAAAGACAGATGATCTGTTGGTGATGCACTAAGCTCACATCCGGCGTGCACTCTCTGATGTCAGAGGGGGCCACCGGGCACCATCTTGGATTCTCTGGCGTCCAGACCTATATGAAACATAGGCTCCACCAGCCCGCCAGCCGGAATGCGTAATGCAGGCGCTGCAGCTCGAAACAAATTATCGTGCTGCCTGCGTGGATGATGCAAATTTGGCAGCAGCGAGGCCCTGTAGGTGCAAGGCCTTAGGCGGCCTCCTAATTTGCCTAATTAAAGAGCCACCACTGGCCTATGGCGTTGATAAAATGACAATTCAATGTGGCTTTAGCTTGAATAACCTATAGCAGTGTATCCCAACCCTGGTCCTCAAGTACCCCTAACAGGCCAGGTTTTCCAGATATCTGAAGCACAGCACAGGTGATATGATTTGCTGCTTAGTGATTGCAGGATTCAGTCTGCATTTCCCCAAGGGAATCCTTAAAACCAGGCCTGCTGGAGATGTCCCAAGGAACACCTATATTGCATAGCCCCTAGCTCAGAGGATAGTCCTGACCCTCCCCTTAACCCCCCTTCAACCCAACTCTCCCCATTTCCTGGCCTGTTTCGCACAAAACCAGAGAAGTTACAGTTCCGTCTAATTACTTATTGATATGTATGGTTTACTGTATGACACTGATGTAGATGTTTGTTTGCTGAACAATATTTAGAAACATCGAAACATAGAAAAATGTCGGCAGATAAGAACCTTTCGGCCCATCTAGTCTGCCCAATTACATGGATACTTTACCTGGATTTATCTTATGTTTAGGATAGCCTTATGCCTATCCCATGCCTGCTTAAATTCAATTACTGTTTTGGCCTCTACCACTTCAACTGGAAGTACTGTAACCTTCAATAAAAACCCTTGTTTTAAAATTAAAATAAAAACCTGGCCTGCTAGGGATAGTTGAGGACTGGATTTAGGAACCATTGACCTAGAGTATTGATATTATCAAGGAGCAGTCTCCCCCTAGAGGGCATTTAAAGATAGGAGTGCAGATACATAGGTATGCAAGTCTACTACGCATAATTTAGCGCTATTTTGATCACATACCGAAATGAACGGGGTACTCCACCATGTTTTAATTGTTCATACTATTCGTACTTATTGTATCATATAATATAAAGTTTTGTTTTATTGTTATACATACCACCATTGGTTGTGTACTAGTATTAAACACAATCCTTATTTTCTATTTTGTGTTTTTATTGCAAAGGTGGCATTCTATCACAATACAAGCTTGAATTCACTGAGCTCTTCGGAACGACCCATTTTGGTCACACATGTTTGTAAATGCAGACTGCAGGGTTGGGTGCTCGATTTTATAAACAAGAGGCAAAGGCTCGGCTTGAAACTCCTGAATTCAGTAATGTAATGTGGGGTCCCGTACCCACGTGCACAAAGCTCCCCTTGCTGTCAGTATCCCGAAGTAGTACTGATTCTGGCCCAAACCCAACCAGTCAATAGCCGGAGCTCTTTGCAGAGTGAAAACAAAACTGGGAATGACTTTATTTAGGGTTTCCAATTACAAACACAGACAGGGGGATGTGCAGAATACAATGGTAAAATACGCCCCAGCGTTCCCACACATACGCAGAGAAATCTGGTTTAAGCAAGATCCTGGGGGGTTGGATGGAATCAGGGGAAACAAAGGATCCATTACTTACAGATGCAGATAAGGGAAACAACACAGTGTATACAACATGACACTACAATAAACACATAAGGGAATAATAATATAACAGACATCAGTGGATAGGGCACAGAAAACACAATCTGCACCTAGAATTTTAGGTACAGGGTGTCTTCAACATAGGAGAGCAGGTCGGGCCCGACCATGGTGCCGGTTGGAGCAATGGCTCCATGCGGCAAACTCAATGGGATGGCCGCTACTGTATTTTTTAGCAGCGCTGGCGGCAGCATCTTGGAGCAGTGCTGCCGGGTAACTGCGCCCACACACATGCTGCAAGTCGGTCCAGGATTGGAAGAGCAGGATCAAGGCGCATGTGGACAGATGCTTCTTGGGCTACGGCAGCTCATCTCTCCTCCCGCCAGCACCAGCCACCAGGTAAATAACACCTGGGAAGTTAGATGTTTTCTCATTTTTGGAGCCAACCTGCCTGCTGAGTGATCAGGTCTGCTCAATGAGACTGGTGATTCTACTTTGTATGTCAGGGTGAGTTTAACCGCAGCGCAGAGTGCAGGGCTCTGGGTGCACAGCAATATGACTGGGCTGAACCCCATTTTTAAAGGAATAATCTGCTAATCAAGGGTTAAATTGAGACTGCCTGGTCCGGCAGAGCAGCCCTATCACTTATCCAAGTGTATAGCATGGCAGCACTTATCATACACTGCCCACAGCATGGGCACTTGAGCTGTGCCCAAGATATCCTTAAATCATCCTGCTGCTCCAGACATTGATTTTAATCTCCTCTTCTTGTATACTTAAATTCAAATACATATATATAACATGTATATACATTTTGTATTCTTTTTCTTTTTTATTTATGGTTTTAGCTATTATTGTGACTATATTCTTTGTAATGTGTTTGTAGGAGACATCAGTACATGGGCATCCTGTGCCAGTTGTGAGAGTAGAGCTGTGCATGGTGTGAAGTGAATATTTGTCTACAACAGGGCTCGACAAAACTTCGCCAGGTCACCATGGCGACTAGAAAAGCTGTCCTAGTACCCGGGATTGAATACACCCCCCCTGTCAGGACCGCTGGCCCGTCGGCGCCTGGCGCGACCGCCTGTCCGGTTTCCTGGCGCTCCTGCTCGGGTCTCAGCGAGGCGGCTGGCGCGGGTGTCTGGCGGTGCCTTGCGGGCCGGGGGCAGGGTCTCACCTCCTCATGGTGTCATGGGGTCCCAGGGGGTTCAGGTGCCTGCTCCCTCGCACGCAGCATCACTGCAGCAGGTTGGCGGCCTCCACCGCAGTGCTAGGCTTCAGGCCTTGCCTGGGCCTCTGGTCAGGTGCGCGCGCGCACGCCTGGGCTCCAACAAGATGGCGCCCGGGGCACTCCGGTATTGAAGCAGTTCTCCTTTGCCTAGCTCTGCCTATTTCTGCTTTATTGATATTGGTTGACCCAGATTGTAACCACGACCGCTGATTCCTGCTTAACCCTTCTGTACCTTAACGTTCCACGACGTCCCTTGAGTTGTCTACCATCACCAAAGGGATAGATCCCGACCCCCCCCCCCCCTTGCGGGGTGACGGTTGGTTGCTGGGTTCTCCAGCCGGGCTCTCCCTAGATCTTAGAGGTCAGGTTATGAGAGCTTGATCTAGAGTTTTTTGGGTTTTTAAAGCACTGTGGACAAGTAGAGCCGTGGGTCAGTCTTTCTGCCTCTGGCTTCTGCTGCTTCACATGCAGCCTCCAGCCTCCTCCTCCCTGAGCTCAGTCTCTGCTGCTGGTTTCACAGTAAACCCCTGGTTCCTCTCCTTCCCAGGTGATTTCACACTCTCCCTTCTGAGACAGCTTTCTTTTTACTCTTCCCAGTGTTAAGCCGGCCCTCCCCTATGCTCTCTGCATATCAGTACCAGCCTGACAAGATGGTACAGTACCCCAGATAGATTGTGACACTCACGTGCCAGGGAGGCGGCATCCTGCTGAACAAGCACAAGGGGCAGAAGAGGTACACATTTGGTGGTCTTGCCCTCCTGTAGTTCCCCATTTAGGCTAATGTCAGACAAACGCAGTCTGAGTGCACTCTGCGTGCGTACATAACGGACGGACGTACTGACGGAAGATATTGTAGACACCACACGTCTGTTTTTATTGACGGATGTAGAAAAAAATGGGAAATATTGGAATCAAAATTAATTAAAATTAAATGACAGGTACAGTCAGCCAGACCAAAATAAACTACTGAGCGTCAACGTGGACATAGCAAATGCGCTGTGTCTGACGTTGCGTCATCACGTCTGTCGTAGCGCTTTTACGTTGAGGCCTAAATGGCGTCCGTTGCCACCTGCGTGGTGCATGCGCACTTCGGTGCACACGTACTTCGTGTGTTGGTCTCTATTGATCACAAATCAATGCTACGACGGACGTTAAACTGTCTGGCGATACAGACGTGATCAGGGGCGGATCCAGACACAGGTTTCGGGGGGGGGGCATTCTACCAGTTTTGACCAAGAGCTGGTGTTGGGTTCGCAGTGACAGGCAGATGTATTTGCCCCAGCTCACATGGATATATATTGCCCCAAGCTCACATGGATATATATTGCCCCCAGCTCACATGGATATATATATCGCCCCAATCTCACATGGATATATATATTGCCCCAAGCTCACATGGATATATATATTGCCCCGCTCACATGGATATATTTTCCCCAGCTCACATGGATATTTATATTGCCCCCAGGCAGCTCACATGGATATATTGCCCCCAGCTCACATGGATATATACAGTTGTGTTCAAAATTATTCAACCCCCACTGAAATTGAGTGTTTTGGCCAGTTTGACATTGATTTTGATCATTCAGTCATCTTGCTTACAATTAAATCAAAGAGGCACGTGTAGGTCAGACAAATATAACATAACATTTATAATGAAATAACCACAAATGTCTTTTCTGTGCTCACATCATTATCAGTTTTATTCAACCCCCAAGTGACATTCAATCTTAGTACTTAGTACAACATCCTTTTACAGTTATAACAGCTTTTAAACGAGAAGCATAGCTTGACACAAGTGTCTTGCAGCGATCTACGGGTATCTTCGCCCATTCGTCATGGGCAAAAGCCTCCAGTTCAGTCACATTCTTAGGCTTGCGCACTGCAACTGCTTTCTTTAAGTCCCACCAGAGGTTCTCAATCGGATTTAAGTCAGGTGACTGCGATGGCCACTCCAAAATGTTCCAGCCTTTAATCTGCAACCATGCTCTAGTGGACTTGGAGGTATGCTTGGGATCATTGTCCTGTTGAAAGGTCCAACGTCTCCCAAGCCTCAGGTTTGTGACGGACTGCATCACATTGTCATCCAATATCTCCTGGTACTGAAGAGAATTCATGGTACCTTGCACACGCTGAAGCTTCCCTGTACCTGCAGAAGCAAAACAGCCCCAAAGCATGATTGACCCCCCGCCATGCTTCACAGTAGGCAAGGTGTTCTTTTCTTCATAGGCCTTGTTCTTCCTCCTCCAAACATAGCGTTGATCCATGGGCCCAAACAGTTCTAATTTTGTTTCATCAGTCCACAGAACACTATCCCAAAACTTCTGTGGTTTGTCCACATGACTTTTGGCATACTGCAGTCGACTCTTCTTATTCTTTGGAGACAGCAAGGGGGTGCGTCTGGGAGTTCTGGCATGGAGGCCTTCATTACGCAGTGTGCGCCGTATTGTCTGAGCTGAAACTTCAGTACCCACATCTGACAAATCTTTTCTCAGTTCCTCAGCAGTCACACGGGGACTATTCTCCACTCTACGCTTCAGGTAGCGCACAGCAGTCGAAGTCAGCATCTTCTTTCTGCCACGACCAGGTAGCGTTTCAACAGTGCCCTTTGCCTTGAATTTGCGAATGATGCTTCCTATGGTCTCTCTTGGTATGTTTAACATCTTTGCAATCTTCTTATAGCCATTGCCCTTCCTGTGAAGAGTAATCACCTCTTCTCTTGTCTTCCTGGACCATTCTCTTGACTTCACCATGTTTGTAACCACACCAGTAAATGTCTAGAAGGAGCTGAGTATCACAGTCATTTTAAAGCTGCCTAATTGGTGCTTATTATGCTTTATTGCTGCTCCGTGACATCCACAGGTGTTTTCAATACCTGATTGAAAACACTTGAATGAACCTCTGTTCTTCAGAGTGGTAATCTTTAAGGGGTTGAATAATTGTGTCAATGAAGAATTCACAAAAGAAACATTTACTACTGTATTACAAAACCAATTGATGTCATTTTAGTTGCATATGGTTCTTTAAAAAGTCCTTGTAGGATTTCATTCTGAATACAATTACAAATGTACACTAAATTCCCTAAAACCCTTTACAGCATTGGGGGTTGAATAATTTTGAACACAACTGTATGT
The DNA here is from genome assembly GCA_009667805.1 of Leptobrachium leishanense. NCBI lineage: Eukaryota > Metazoa > Chordata > Amphibia > Anura > Megophryidae > Leptobrachium > Leptobrachium leishanense. Next base: position 145,842,447 of record CM019068.1, on the reverse strand, counting down.
TGCCCCCAGCTCACATGGATATATTTGCCCCCAGCTCAGTTGTAGTTCAGGAACATCTAGGGGGCCGGAGTTTGGAGATCCCTGGTATATTATAATAATGTAAAAAAGAAGAGTGATTATACTCCGTGGTGCTAGATATAGACTTTTAAGGATTCACTATATTCCCACACTGTGGTGCTCCCGTCACCAGAACAAATTGCAAAATGTGAAGTAAAGAAATGCGCTTCAATTTAAAAGGATGCAGTGTATAAGTGACGTGGTAAATATGGAAAAATGCTCACAAGCAATGGTAGGTCCCTTAAGGAGGATTAGACGTGGACTAAATCAAAATCTTCATAATAGGATGACCTCAAAATACAAAAAAATACAGACAATGGTACAGTATTGCACAAACTATACTGCTATAGTAAAGTTGTAATGTACACTACTCACACTTTATGAGAGCTGGTAGCTCTTATATGAAGACCTCACATGTGTTCAGGGCCAACCTGTTCGCCTCATACTCCCGCACTCAAACCAGATAGAAGTGAATCTCCAGCAGAATCTTTCCAGGGTAGCAGCATATGTAAACCTCAGTGCAGGAACAAAGGAAACAAAAAGGCCAGATATGCTGGAAAAATATTTATTAAAACAAAAAATAAAATCTAAAATATACAAGCAAACAGTATAATAATATTGTGCATAATTATTTAAGGTCTATTAACTAAAAGGTTGAAATCAGGAGAATTGGCAGAAGTTTAAAATCTAGGTCAAAATAGCCCCAGATCCATTCGATTTTAGCAATTTTCTTGGAAAAAAGTTGTGGATCCTAAAGGATCCTGTATTGTGTTTTGTTGAAAAATGCAAAGTGTGATTTCTCAAAAAAAATGCATGGATCCGTTGTTTTGTGATGAAAAGAGCATCGATGCGACTTTCACCCAGACCCCTTTCTGAATAACCCCTATGAAACTGGGTATTTCTAAATTAAGGACCAAATTTAGAAACTATCTAGTCAGGATCTTTTTTGGGAAGTTGTAGATGCGTAACGGATTTTGGGGGGTAAAATTAAAAAATAAATTTAATCAAATTTACAATTTTTTCTTAGTGAATTATATGGTATGATGAGTAATAGTATCTTTAGAAAGTCCATCTTATGACGAGAAAAACTGTACATAATATGTGAGGGTTCTGTAAGTAAGGAATGAAAATGACAGCTAAACACAAACACTTCAGAAATGGAAAAACAGCCTTGGTTACTAACAGTAAGGAATTTGTAAAACAGTCCGGTCACTAAGGGGTAAAATACATAAAAGAAATTAAAGAATTTGCAGCAAACCTTTCCATCTCAAGAGAATTTCCTCTTTATTACAAGTGTGGAGGTTGTGAAGGTCTCGAGTTTCTTGTGTAGAATCAGCAGAGCTTTAATTATTATGAATTTTAAACAGTACATAATACATGAAAACTCAAAATGATGGAGGAATCCTGTGGTTTCCTGAGATGATGTATAACTTCCAATAATCATTACTATACTTTATACTTTGCCCTAACAGGACCGACCTTAATGTAATGAATCAGTTTATTTACCCTTAATTATGAAACTCAAGCAGAAACCAGTGTTCAGAATTATTGTGTTTATTGTACGTTACATTAAAGTTGATTTCAAGGGGAAAAAACAACAACTTTGAGTGGTCACATGGGTGAGTGGAGGTCACATGTTTCCTGTCTGGAGTGGAGCTCCGCTCTGCAGCCAGACCATCTCACCATTTGCTGCAGCAACACAGGGGGATGAGTGCACTCTGATGACATCACAGCTCATGGCAGAGCTCGTCACGTGATGTTGCTGGGGGAGGGGAATGGCGGACACTGAGCTGTGAGGTGCCTGGATCCAGCATTGAAGGACAGGGAGGGAGACACAGCACTGTGATCAGGCCATTCGTTAACCCTTTATCCCCTGTAGCTCCATCCCCTTTGTGTCCTGAGAGGCTGCAGTTCCACCTGGTGAATCCAGAGAGGAGATCCAGCCTGAGGGTCCTGGGAGTGAGTGGCCTTCTTGTAAGTAAATCCATATATTGCTGATTATAAGCTGTATCCGCTGTATAATGATGTGTGTGAATTCAGGAATGAAATGTCTCCCAGCCATGGGAATAAGGCCATGCTTAAGGGGTTATTCAAACACAGCCGAATTGGCCCCTGAATTGCGCCAAATGGTTACCGTATTTTTCGCTCCATAAGACGCACGTTTCTCCCCCCAAAAAGTGGGGGGAAAAGTGGGTGCGGCTTATGGAGCGAATACTGCGCCGGTGCAGTGTTCGCTCCCTGCGAGCGTCCGAAGCTATGGAGCTTCGGCGCTCGCCTGGGGGAACCACGTCACCAGCCGAGTTCTCGCGAGATCGCAGCTGGTCACGTGGCTCCCCCAGGCGAGTGACCAAGCTCCATGCCGCCGGACGCACGCTCAGAGGGAGCCGAACACGCAGTGGTGGCAGGAGGTGAGCTGGGGACATTATCCATGAGCTGCTGGGGCATATCCATGAGCTGCTGGGGCATTATCCATGTGCGAGCTGGGGGGCATTATCCATGTGCGAGCTGGGGGGCATTATCCATGTGCGAGCTGGGGGGCATTATCCATGTGCGAGCTGGGGGGCATTAGCCATGAGAGGAGCTGGGGGGCATTAGCCATGAGAGGAGCTGGGGGCATTAGCCATGAGAGGAGCTGGGGGGCATTAGCCATGAGAGGAGCTGGGGGGCATTAGCCATGAGAGGAGCTGGGGGGCATTAGCCATGAGAGGAGCTGGGGGGCATTAGCCATGAGAGGAGCTGGGGGGCATTAGCCATGAGAGGAGCTGGGGGGCATTAGCCATGAGAGGAGCTGGGGGGCTTTAGCCATGAGAGGAGCTGGGGGCATTAGCCATGAGAGGAGCTGGGGGGCTTTAGCCATGAGAGGAGCTGGGGGGCTTTAGCCATGAGAGGAGCTGGGGGGCATTAGCCATGAGAGGAGCTGGGGGCATTAGCCATGAGAGGAGCTGGGGGCATTAGCCATGAGAGGAGCTGGGGGGCATTAGCCATGAGAGGAGCTGGGGGGCATTAGCCATGAGAGGAGCTGGGGGGCATTAGCCATGAGAGGAGCTGGGGGGCATTAGCCATGAGAGGAGCTGGGGGGCATTAGCCATGAGAGGAGCTGGGGGCATTAGCCATGAGAGGAGCTGGGGCAGTATATCCATGAGAGGAGCTGGGGCAGTATATCCATGAGAGGAGCTGGGGCAGTATATCCATGAGAGGAGCTGGGGCAGTATATCCATGAGAGGAGCTGGGGCAGTATATCCATGAGAGGAGCTGGGGCAGTATATCCATGAGAGGAGCTGGGGCAGTATATCCATGAGAGGAGCTGGGGCAGTATATCCATGAGAGGAGCTGGGGCAGTATATCCATGAGAGGAGCTGGGGCAGTATATCCATGAGAGGAGCTGGGGCAGTATATCCATGAGAGGAGCTGGGGCAGTATATCCATGAGCGGAGCTGGGGCAGTATATCCATGAGCGGAGCTGGGGCAGTATATCCATGAGCGGAGCTGGGGCAGTATATCCATGAGAGGAGCTGGGGCAGTATATCCATGAGAGGAGCTGGGGCAGTATATCCATGCGAGGAGCTGGGGCAGTATATCCATGCGAGGAGCTGGGGCAGTATATCCATGAGAGGAGCTGGGGCAGTATATCCATGAGAGGAGCTGGGGCAGTATATCCATGAGAGGAGCTGGGGCAGTATATCCATGAGAGGAGCTGGGGCAGTATATCCATGAGAGGAGCTGGGGCAGTATATCCATGAGAGGAGCTGGGGCAGTATATCCATGAGAGGAGCTGGGGCAGAATATCCATGAGAGGAGCTGGGGCAGTATATCCATGAGAGGAGCTGGGGCAGTATATCCATGAGAGGAGCTGGGGCAGTATATCCATGAGAGGAGCTGGGGCAGTATATCCATGAGAGGAGCTGGGGGCATTATCCATGAGAGGAGCTGGGGCAGTATATCCATGAGAGGAGCTGGGGCAGAATATCCATGAGAGGAGCTGGGGCAGTATCCATTATTACACTCTTTGATTCAGAATAATTTTTTTCCTGTTTTCCTCCTCTAAAAACTGTCTTATGGTCAGGTGCGTCTTTATGGAGCGAAAAATACGGTAATTTCCCTGTACAGTGCTATTCAAAAAGCTGGCAATTCGCCAAATATTGGCAAATTGCCAGCAAAATACGATGCCTGTTCGACGGCAGTGAAATCTACATAAAGTAGTAATGGTTAATCTATTCAGAGACACCGAACAGCTGAGAAATGTCAGAGAAATGCCCATATTTTTGGTGGCTTCATACAACCGGTTTAAACAGGCAAATCCCATAGGTTACAATGTAAAAAAAAAATCCCTGTTTTTGTTAGTACTTTTTAGGGATGCACCGATACCGATACTAGTATCGGTATCGGGGCCGATATTGCCGTTTGCACGAGTACTTGTTACTCGTGCAAACGGCCCGATACATCCCGCCGATACCGAAAGCCGGCACTGGGCCGGCTTGCCGGTATCCGCGGGGCTGGGGAAGCTGGCCGCGTGCATGTAAAGCACGCGGCCAGCGTTCCCCTCCGGCGCGCCAAATACTCACCCTTCCTGAAGTTCCGGTCTCTGGGCAGTGATGCGGTCACGTGGCGCCGGGCGCTCCTGTGACGCGGCCTCTCGGCTGGAGGCAGCGTCACAGATGCGCCCGGCGGCCACGTGACCGCATCACTGCCCAGAGACCGGAACTTCAGGAAGGGTGAGCATTTGGCGCGCCGGAGGGGAACGCTGGCCGCGTGCTTTACATGCACGCGGCCAGCTTCCCCAGCGTTCGAGCTGCGGGCAAATCCATGAGAGCTGCGGGCAAATCCATGTGAGCTGGGGGCAAATCCATGTGAGCTGGGGGCAAATCCATGTGAGCTGCGGGCAAATCCATGTGAGCTGCGGGCAAATCCATGTGAGCTGCGGGCAAATCCATGTGAGCTGCGGGCAAATCCATGTGAGCTGCGGGCAAATCCATGTGAGCTGCGGGCAAATCCATGAGACCTGGGGGCAAATCCATGAGACCTGGGGGCAAATCCATGAGACCTGGGGGCCAGTCCATGAGACCTGGGGGCCAATCCATGAGACCTGGGGGCCAATCCATGAGACCTGGGGGCCAATCCATGAGACCTGGGGGCCAATCCATGAGAGCTGGGGGCCAATCCATGAGAGCTGGGGGCCAATCCATGAGAGCTGGGGGCCAATCCATGAGAGCTGGGGGCCAATCCATGAGAGCTGGGGGCCAATCCATGAGAGCTGGGGGCCAATCCATGAGAGCTGGGGGCCAATCCATGAGAGCTGGGGGCCAATCCATGAGAGCTGGGGGCCAATCCATGAGAGCTGGGGGCCAATCCATGAGAGCTGGGGGCCAATCCATGAGAGCTGGGGGCCAATCCATGAGAGCTGGGGGCCAATCCATGAGAGCTGGGGGCCAATCCATGAGAGCTGGGGGCCAATCCATGAGAGCTGGGGGCCAATCCATGAGAGCTGGGGGCCAATCCATGAGAGCTGGGGGCCAATCCATGAGAGCTGGGGGCCAATCCATGAGAGCTGGGGGCAAATCCATGTGAGCTGGGGGCCAATCCATGAGAGCTGGGGGCAAACCCATGTGAGCTGGGGGCAAACCCATGTGAGCTGGGGGCAAACCCATGTGAGCTGGGGGCAAATCCATGTGAGCTGCGGTCAATCTCATATAAATTTTTATATGAGGTCTGTTCCTATTGGAAAGCGTCACATGACATTAAATAAAAGTATCGGTACTCGGTATCGGTGAGTACTTTTAAAAAGTATCGGTACTCGTACTCGGTCTTAAAAAAGTGGTATCGGTGCATCCCTAGTACTTTTAGTATTTGTTTTTTCTAAACTTTTGATTCCGATATTTTTTTTTTATTCTGTAACAGACCTTATATTATTTTCATGCTTTAGTTTATTAAAAAAAAGCTCGTTAAAAGTAGCACTTTTTATGTTTTTTACCCTGTTTTTGGCAGTGTTCAGCCATTCGACGGTCAGTTTGATGGGTCATCGACTGCATTCAGTGGTTTGCGCAAGCATGCAGTGGATTGTCGGCTGCGTTCGGCGGTCTCTCGGCAGTGTTTGGCAGATCATCGGCTGCGTTCAGCGGTTTGTTCGGTGAAATCCCTTTTAACGCACCTCTGGGGAAACTGAGGTGAATGCTCGTGAGAGGCTAGATCCTGACAGTCATGTGACCTCGGCAACAGGAGCCTCCATGGAGAGGACGCTCACGAAGGTGCGTTAGCACTGCCCTGAGCATCCTGTAGCCGAGCGGCCGCTACGGGTCAGTCTGCTGGACTCAGCGCCTGGCCTGTAATCCACTGGTAAAATGGGGATGTTAAGGGGAGATTTGCGAGTGCACATATTTCCCCTTGGCATCCCCGTTTTAGCTGTAGGCAGATGATAGGGCCTGTAATGAGGAGCGGAGTTAGTGAGGGCTTTGTAGGTCAGGGTGAGTAATTTGAATTTAATTCTGCTGTGGATGGGCATCCAGGGAAGGGATTCACAAAGACCGAGCGAGGGGTGAGATGAATACCCCAGGCTGATGCCTTTTAGGATGGACTGCAGGGGTGACAGGTGTGCAAGAGGAAGGCCGGTCAGAAGGTTATTGCAGGTAGATGAGGCGAGTGATTGGATGTAGGGGCTGAAGGAAAGTCTGGAGTAGAGTCACTCCGAGGCAGCGGACTTGGGCTGAGGGAGGGATAGTGATACCATCAACCGTTATAGAAAAGCAGAAATCGGAAACACCAAGTCAATAGTGTCCATCATGGTGAGTAGAGGATAGGGTGGACTGAGAGAGGTCAAAGGAGGATGTGAGTGAAGGATGTTTTGGCAGGGGCAGAAGGGGAATTTCGAAGTCCCCATGGATTAGTGATGGTACGTTTAGAAGATAGAATAAGAGATAGCCATGCTGTAAATTTGTCGAAGAACTGGGTGGCTGGTCTAAGAGGGTGATGAATGACAGCAACTCCGAGAGGGGGTGAACTGATGTATGCAATGAGCTTCAAAAGGAGGAGAAAGATAGGTGTAGGAGGGAAAAAGCAGGATCCCAACACAACCTCTATGCTTCTAACCTGGTCTAGGAGTGTGGCTAAAGTGGAGACCACCGTGTGTGAGAGCAGCAATGGAGGCAGTGTCAGAAAGAGAGAGACAGATTCCAGTCGATGCTTATGGCGAAACTGCGTCGAGTGATGGAGTTTATCTAGGTGTACCTAGTACCCTATGTGGCATTTATCACGCTGACTGGAGCTACAGAGACTTTTTATCCATTGCTTGGTTCGTCTTCATATTGTTCTGGGTTTTTTCGTTTCCAATAAAAGTAAAATTTTACTTACAAGCTCCTGTCTCAGTCAATCAATATCCTTTGTTCTATCCATGTTCCAGGGTTACCCCCATTTCTGATGCTGGATATTGAGTGTCACCATTCCTGCAGGGGTTTTCTTCCATGCTTCTACTTATTTACTTGCCTTAGTATAGACCATATATTTCCAATAGTGATTTCCGAGGCGCTGCAGGAGCTCCTGGCATTTGCTCGGCAAATTCTGAGTGGGAGGAATTACAGCCGTTACGATACATTTTACATAGAAACTGGAAAGGGACTTTCCTCTTAGCGGCGTGTGCCCACTGCCTGCTCCTATCTGTGTCATGACTTTCCCCGGTGCCCGCACTTGGTTAGGCTTCAGAAAGGTCAGAGCGACATGGAAATCCAATCAGCGCAAATGGACTGGCAGGCTAGATTTATTGAGAGAACCAAATCCAGCGCTGACACTGGTGCCAGCACCAAGCCCATCACAGGGTGCTACTGGCTACTGGACCGCACGTACTATCCAAACTCTCTTTTTCCCTGGCGATGCAGTGCAGCAGCGTTCTGCAAACACAACTTTGCACTGTTATCTCTTGGAACATCCCAGCACTGGACCATGAGAGAGCAAGGTAGGAGATGCTTGGGGTGGTCCAGTCCCAACACTGCCAGTCTTTGTGCCATTTTACAATGAACTGGTAAAGGGAAAACCCAAATCTGGGGCAAATGGGATTAGGCGGCCTGTCCGCTGGTCAACCTGGGTCATCCACAGATGCTCCCAGTGGATGACACAGGTTGTGCTACGGCATTATCTGTAGTCAGACGACAAAGTCAGTCGTCCAACTACGGACCCAGTGGACGGCCAGCCTAATCTGCGCATTTAGTATCAGATACAGGAGATGTCTGCAGTATAATCAAACTGCTTTAATATCTAGCTCAACAGTAACAATTCTTATTAACCCCCTCCTATCTCTGGCTGCTGCATGTCTTCTTAACTCTCTGCATTCATCCCTGATGGATCCATTTCCTCAGCTCTCTCCTCAGCTACTCTCTTCTTGTCAGCAGTCCAACACCTGAATTCCTTCCCCACTGCAACGGTGTACACATACTTTAGTTCCCACCAGCAGCTAGCACACCATAGACCCCCAGTTACGTTTGAGTTATGTGCAGCACATACACTAGTGTTTGTCCAAAGAACGTGAAAAGGTGTCTCCTTTGTGTTTGAATCCATGTGAGTAACCAGTTCCTCAGGGAGTGGTTGGTCATTGTCTTGAGACCTCTCCTGTGGAGGGATCTGTCCCAGCCCATCCCTTTGTATGTGTTTGAAATTCAAAATTTGTTATTTTCATTAAATAAAAAAATTGACGGGGTACAGACAGAAAATAGGGGAGAGTGTACATATCAGGGGAAAAAAAAACAAAACCATAATAAGTTACCACCTTTTTCCATAAGTCAATGGAGAGCATGAGGGAGTCGATCAGGGTGCGGGAAAGGAGGGCCAAAAAGAACATAACTGAATCAGGGTCACCAAACTGTTCCAGTTCATCAAGAGAGCAACATAATATCCCACAGAACCCAGTGGTCCCTGTTAGGTAGAGGAAGACCATAGGTCTGTAGTGTCGTTAGGTCATAGGATCGCAGGTCCGATATCAAGGAGGTAAGATCTCGTATGCCGGGGGGCTGAGGGGCATTTCCAGTTACTGGATATTAAGAGTAGTGTACATGTTACGATCACACAGAACATTTTTAGTTGTGGTACTGACCGACCAATCGTGGGCATCCCCAGTAGGTATTCCTCCGGGGAGAATGGCACTGTCACTCTGATCACTTTAGTAACTAGTTGTGCAACTTCCCCCCCCATAGAGGCGCAATCTTCAAACAAGACCACCAAACATGAAGCAAGGTGCCTTCAGTAAGAGAGCATCTCCAGCATGACGATGAGACAATCTTATTCGTATGTCTTTCTCGGATCAGTACCAAATACCATCTGTAGAGGACCTTAAGTCTCAGTCTCACCCCCAGTAAGGAGACGCAGCAACAGGCTCCTCTATGAATCTTAAAGGTCTGAAGTTACCGCTGATCGGTTTTCGTTGTGTGCAGTTCAGACTCACAGGCCACTTGAAACCGCCTCTTGCGGTCGTCTTTTACAGTGTTCAGTACCTGTAGCATATGGTCAAGAGTCTCGTCTCCGGAAGTGGTCTGACCAGAAACTCCTTGAACGGCGACAAAATGGCTGAGCCATCGGGAGCGGTCAACAGGAAGGACAAGGACTTTAAAAGGGATTGCAACTGGCTGGAGAAGAAATAAAGCATACTAGGTAGGTGGTATCTAGCCTGTAATGTGGCAGAAGACAACAGAGATCGATTCGCCACCAGGTGTTTAAGGTGTGTCAGGCCCCTCCCCACCCATCTAGCACTTGGAAAATCATCAATTCAGTACCCAATCACCTCCAGTGGGGTAGCTAGGGACAGGCGGGAGCTATGAAGGAGCGTTTCGCGACACCTGACCTATCCTACATAATAAGGCACCACTTAGTAGCTGTTAGGAGGGTGGGTAACGGAGGCCTCCGTCTTGGAGAGCCACATCAGCGATATAACTCTATGACCCCCCCCAGTAAAGGATTGCTCCAGTATCATCCACTGAGGCAGGTGAGTACAGTAGAAAAAGCTCTCCCAGCGAGGCAAGTATCGTCACCTAAAGCCTGCGATACACGGAGTGCGTAGCGAAGCAAACCTTTTGCAGGCTTGTCTACACTGCATTACGTTTGCTTCGCACCACACTGGACAGGAAACCACTAATTAAATTAAAATGTACACGCCAAAACCTTTTTATTTTAACAAAAGCGCATGTCATATAGGCAAAAAAGTTTCTATTGAATAAAATACATTGAACTTAGGAATAGTATAAAAAAAATTGAAAAAGGTAACTGATCATATAGCGCGCGCACCCCCCCGCTATGTATAGAGTAGGGATGTATTAGCACCAGATAGAACTCCTACATATATGTACCCAGACACATATACATACATTCCGATTTAGGAGAAGTCTGGATATATATATAATGTAGACAAGAGGGACAGCACTCAGTCCTAACAAAAGCTAGAAAAATATAACTCTTGCCCAGGTGCTGCCCATCCATCTTTTAATGTTTTTTCAATAAATTCCATATTTTAGAAGCACCAGAGTGCCCCCCCCCCATCTACATTGTTACATATATATCTCCAAGGTGGTAGAGGTGGGTGGCATGTGGGCTATGCGGGTACTCAAGCAGTTTTTTTTATATTTTTGGCAGAAATTGGGGAATGATGTACTGGGCAGAAGCGGGTCCCGGTAGCACCAGGCCTGCTGGGGGGCGGCTCTCCCTGTGCCGATAGGCCAAGATGAAGACGACAGAGTGATTATGTGCGGAACAGGGTTGTTGGGAGGGGATCTACAGGCGCATGCGCCGTGTGCTCTAGATCCAGCCCCTGTTCTCAGCGCGCCACTCCGCCGAGGGGAAAATTGATTTTTCCAACTCCCGTCGCATTGTGACGCGGCCTGGACGAGGGAGATGGAAAAACCTGGACACACTGAGCGTGACGCGCAGTGCCGCCTACGGGCGCCACACGACGCTTCACGCTCAATGTATCTCAGGCTTTAAAGTAAAGATGCAGATTGGGCAAGGCCATCCCACCCCGTTCATTGGGTAACTACAATAGCTTAGAAGGTATCCTCGGTCGCTTCTTATTCCAGACATATGTGTTGAGGTGAGACTGCAGTTCGTCTAGGTATGTTTTGGGCAGTTGAAGTGGAAGAGTTTGGAATAGATACAAAGTTTAGGCAGCAGTGTCATTTTCACCGAGGACATATGACCCACCCATGACAAGGCCGACCCCCTCCATTTAAACAGGAGCTGTTTTGTGAGTGGGATAAAAGGCTTGTAATTTGCATCGAACAGTTGGCTAAGGGACTCAAATTCCCAAATATGTTATATAATTGTCAGGCTCCACGCTGTTGACTGTGTAATGCCTGACGTTCACCAGTGGGCAGCACATGAAAAGTGCTGCTCAGCCTCAGTACTGGCTGAGAAACCGTTATATCACAACACACACCACACCCCTGCTGGAAATAAAGTACCACTCCTCCCTCTTTCCATCATGGCCTCTGCATTGAGTGTCAAACCTTGCTGAAGCTCCAACCTACTCTTTTATTACTCCTGACATACCTGTGTAACAGACCTGACTTACCCATTTGACCACGGCTTCTGGAATATCCCTGTGTACTGCGATAAGGATCCCACCCGTGTCCTGTTTACAGCTCCTTGTGTTCTCCTCCTCAAGGTACATCCACAGTTCCCCAGTGTCTCAAGTTCCTAAGTATCCTGGTACCTTCACTCTCATCATGTCCCCCTCCATTAATCTCAAGGTACCAGAAGTTTTAAACAGACTGAAATGCGGGATTTGTTAAAGGAGGACCATTTAATGCAGATCCCCTGCAGTACCACCTTGTGAGCCTGCCAGGGTGTCTGTCGTCACGTCTGGGGTATCATTGGTGAGGAAGTAATCTTTCAAAGAGTATTCGATCTCGGTTCTAATTAGAGGATCTGATAATATGGAATCATTAACAGGGCTATTCAGAGAGCGGTGAAAACCTTGAGAATTGGCAGAAGAGAACAATCATCTAGACCAAATAGCCAATTTGGAAAGTGAGATAAATGGAGAATTTTTCTGGTTTGACTATTTTGACCTAGAATTTTCAATTCAGTTTTCACCTCTTTCTGAATAGCAGTGTATATTTGGTTTTTGAAGGTCAAAAGCATGGGCGCATGGTCTGACCAAGGAATATGCATAATTCGGCAAGACAAAGCTTGGGGCAAAAAAGATCCCTGTAGTAAGAAGTAGTTTATCCTAATATACTTATTACATTTCACTCAAAGGTTCACAATATCGTTTTCCCCCCGGATTTAACAATCTCCACAGGTCGTGTAGGCGAAACGACTGCAAAAGCTCAGAAAATGTGTGGCCTTGTCGACTCTGTTGTTTAGTAGGGTGTGGGATTTTAACGGATTGCACATCCCTAATCTGGTCTATGCTGAAATTAAAGTCTCCGCGAACAAGATGCATCCTGTGTGTAGTTGTTGGGTGCGACGCAGTACCCCAGAGAGGAGAGAGATCTGGTTGGTATTGGGGGGGAGTATACATTAACCAGTGTAAATAAAGTGTGGTTTATGGAGCAAACCAGTATCAAGTATCGCTCCTGGGGATCTGAGATTTTCCTGTGCAATTAATATGCTGCTTCGCGGTGGACAAGAATGGAGACTCCTTGATGGGTCAGTAACATGAAATCGAATGGGCTACGTGTGGAGGTTTAGTACAGGGTGAGTTCGCCATTTAAAGTGGGTTTCTTAGAGGCAGAATACTTCTGTTCCCAATCGTCTAAGCTCTGTGTAAAGGGAGTGGCGTTTAATTGGGATGTTCAGTCCTTTGACATTATATGACACCAACTTCATTAACTGCTGTGGGGAGCAGGACCGGTGTATCTCTCGTCCTCTTATCAACACTACGTACACATATGCAGTTTGGAAGGTAGTGGAGAACAGAAAACATACTATAAAAATGGGAAAAACTATTAGAGATATGCTACCAATATTTTCATAGTGGATGACACCCAGAATGCTCAAGATGGATAATTGTAACAACGTAATGGTCAGAGAATATAGGGTATTGACTCCTTATTGATAGGACAGCTGATCCACTGAACAAAATCCGTAGGATCACAAATTCATCTGGTGACAATGGATAAACAAAAACCTTTTATTGAAACACCACGACATAAGGCTAAAATAAGTCATGATCACACACAAACATGTGAATTAAAAAAAAGGACGTACTAACTATATATCCAATGTATAAGAATGGTACATTGGATCATTCACATTCCTAGGAAAAAAACAAGATAATATATGCACCAAATACTGATAATTCTGTCAAAATGAGGTGTAGGTAAAAGAACCAGGGGGATATATATATATAATCTGTGTATGGATATCTGTATCATGCCCGAGTATAAATAATCCCTTTCACTTATAGTAATATATGCACCAACCGGCGCCCCGTGCAGCAAACTACCAGAATGGTCAGAAGAAAAGTAGTATGCTAAGATATAAAGTCAAAAGGTGGCTACATTTTCTAGGGGGATTTAGGTTTCCTGCTCTAGAACGTACCCGACACGCGTTTCACCTACTGTCAGGGATCTGGCTGTATAATCTATGCAGCAGGTGTTTGTGAGCCCAATATGCAGTGCACTGAGGAGATCAGACAGGTTACAGGGCACAACAGGGTTTATTAGAGTAAACCCAAGAACATAAACAGGAGATCAGAACTAGACAACGGAGGAGACTGGGCAAGATGGGGAAGAGATTCAAGAAGGAGAGGAGATGCAGGAAAAGGAAGTTGAAGCAATAGAGGGGTGGCTGAGAGTAGTGGGAAGAGAGGTTAGGGAGAACTGAATATGGGAGTGGATTGGAAACAGGAGAAACTAGGAATAGCGAGATGAAAATACTAGAGAGGCGAGGGAGAAAGACAAAAGGGGATACTAACAGTACATAGGGGCAGACACTGTATAGCCAATAACACACTAAACAGATATTCAGGCATCGGTACCATTAAGGATCAGGCAATAGAATAGTCGGTATAATGCAGGGGTCTAGGCAAGGCGGCAGGCAGGGTGGTCAAAGTCCAATCAAGAGGTCTGGTAAACGGGGATCCAAGATGGGGGACACAGGGAGCAAAAGGGGGTACCGGTATGAATGAAGTGAATGTCCAGATAAATCAACAGAGGGTTCTCAGGAAAGTCTTTGGTTGTTCAGGGAACTTTCAGGAAAAGCTCAGATTGATCGCCAGGGACCTCAATGTGGATGCATCCTAAGGAGGGCGTAGCTTCCTTAAATGCAGGCCTCAAATAAGCAGGATGCAGTTCAGGTGAGGCTGCAGGTCTTGAAGGTAATGCTGTCAGAAAAGTCCAGGAACCTGTATAGTTAATGCATGCAGGGCTTAAAGGGGCTGCCAGAGCGTAGTGACCCTGACACCTACAGAGGCTCGTCAGGAGTGGTTAAGACGTGAATGAATGGTGTGCCCATTTAAGCCTGTTTACAAGTGGATGGTCCTGTTGATTAGCCAATAGAAATTACTCGAGTCTCCTGTAATAATGATGCTTATGGGTAATTGATTGACACCGAACTGGTCCAACCAAATTGTGGCTTGGTGATGTAGTCATCGGGTCAATTACTGAAGATGCATAGGAGTCACGTTAAAGTAAGCCCATAGACAGGGAGTGCTTCTCAAACTCCTCAACAGAGGAGGGAGTGAGGAGCGAAAATGGCCGAAAATTTGAAAAAACTCCATCACTCTCTGCATGACGGAACCCAGACTCCAGTGTATTAATGTCCCGCGGGCACAGACAGCAAACGAACTCAAACTTGGGACTTAGAACCCCAGAGTACTTTTATAATTTAGTATATAGTACCGGGCTAGGAAATGCCTCCCAACAAAAGCCCCGGTGGGGTACCGATCCCCGCAGGACGCCGGAGGTCAAACAGCGAGAAAAGAAAAGCTGTATGTCACGGATATTGTCATTTCTTGCACCATTCAAGGTCGGTGTTAGGAAGCGCCCGTGTGAGAAGGTGAGGTGGTGTGAGGCTCCATACCCCATTCACGGAGGAGTTTCAGACCATCAGCCACCACAAATTGCGTAGGCTCAGCCAGGATGCTGGAAAAAAAAAAGAATGTGCGGCGGACAGAGCCGACGGCGGGGGAACGCGAAGCAGGCAAATTGTTTGACTGCAGCCCTGAATGGCAGGTGAGGCTCTGGCGGGTGGGTATAAATGCCAGCGGGGCGTACTAGTATGCCCGGCTCTCCAGCTGCTGATGCCCATAGACATCAGAAGGGCCTGCTAACCTGTCACCACCACGTTCAGACCCACCTGCCACCGGTGCCATTTAAGTGGTTCAAATCTGTTTTGCTTTTATTTGTGTTGTTGTGGGATTATACATTACTAGTTGTAAAGCCTGCCCAGAGGGCAGTCTATTGTGGATATACTGCCCCTGCTCATGTATACTGCCCCAGCTCGTGGATACTGCCCCAGCTCGTGGATACTGCCCCAGCTCGTGGATATTGCCCCAGCACGTGGATACTGCCCCAGCTCGTGGATACTGCCCCAGCTCGTGGATACTGCCCCAGCTCGTGGATACTGCCCCAGCTCGTGGATACTGCCCCAGCTCGTGGATACTGCCCCAGCACGTGGATACTGCCCCAGCACGTGGATACTGCCCCAGCTCGTGGATATTGGCCCAGCTCGTGGATACTGCCCCAGCACGTGGATATTGGCCCAGCTCGTGGATACTGCCCCAGCACGTGGATATCGCCCCCCCCGCTCGTGGATATGGCCCCCCGCTCGTGGATATGGCCCCCCCGCTCGTGGATATGGCCCCCCGCTCGTGGATATGGCCCCCCCGCTCGTGGATATGGCCCCCCGCTCGTGGATATGGCCCCCCCGCTCGTGGATATACTCACCTACATCGGCCCTCCAGCGATGGCGGTCCCGCGTCCCGCTTCCAGCGTCCTCTCTCGCTCCGTTGGTCGCCGGGATGACGTCACGAAAGCCTTTGACCCCCGGGGTCAAAGGCTTTCGTGACGTCATTCCGGCGAACAACGGAGCGAGAGAGGACGCTGGAAGCGGGACCGCCATCGCTGGAGGAGCTAAGGGCCGATGTAGGTGAGTATGTGTAGGCAACATCCCCCTACATTGGCCCGGAGCCTCAGCGGTGGCTGTCGTAGGCTGCTCGGCCGGCCTCCAGGCTTAGGCGAGCCCCCGGCTCGGCTGGGCCTGTAGGCCCAAGCCAAGCCGGGGGCTTGCCTGAGCCTGGAGGCCGGCGAGCAGCCTGCGACAGCCGGAGGACAGTCACCGCTGGAGCTCAGGGCTAATGTAGGTGAGTATGTGCTCTCCACACCCACCCTGCTTACTCGGCCGGTATCCAAGCTTAGGCGAGCCCCCGGCTTGGGCCTAGAGGCCCAGCAGAGCCGGGGACTCGCCTGAGCATGGAGGCCGGTCGAGTTGCATGCTCGGCCGTCCTCCAGGCTCAGGTGAGTCCCTGGCTCGGCTGGGCCTCTAGGCCCAAGCCAAGCCGGGGGCTCGCCTGAGCCTGGATGCCGACCAAGCTTAGGCGAGCCCCCGGCTTGGCGTGGGCCTAGAGGCCCAGCCGAGCCGAGGACTCGCCTGAGCCTGGAGGACGCCCGAGCATGCAACTCGACCGGCCTCCATGCTCAGGCGAGTCCCCGGCTCGGCAGGGCCTCTAGGCCCAAGCCAAGCCGGGGGCTCGCCTAAGCTTGGATACCGGCCGAGCAAGCAGGGTGTGTGTGTGTGTGTAGAGCACATACTCACCTACATCGGCCTCGAGTCCTCCACCGGTTCCACACCTACTCACCGACATCGGCCCTTAGCTCCTCCAGCGATGGCGGTCCCGCTTGCAGCATCCTCTCTCTCTCCGTTGCTCGCCAGGATGACGTCATGAAAGCCTTTGACCCCCGGGGTCAAAGGCTTTCGTGACGTCATTCCGGCAAGCAACGGAGAGAGGATGCTGCAAGCGGGACCGCCATCGCTGGAGGAGCTAAGGGCCGATGTCGGTGAGTATGTGTTAGGCAACATCGGCCCTGAGCTCCAGCGGTGACCTCCTCCGGCCGAGCAGGCTGCTCGCCGGCCTCTACGCTTAGGCGAGTCCCCGGCTCGGCTGGGCCTGTAGGCCCAAGCCAAGCCGGGGGCTCGCCTAAGCCTAGAGGCCCGCCGAGCAGCCAGCGGCAGCTGGAGGAGGTCTCCGCTGGAGCTCAGGGCCGATTTTGGGGTGTATTTTTTGGGAACTTCGGCCCCGATCCTTCAGCGGTGACCTTCTCCGGCTGCCGCTGGCTGCTCGGCGGGCCTCTAGGCTTAGGCGAGTCCCCGGCTCAGCTGGGCCTGTAGGCCCAAACCGAGCCGGGGGCTCGCCTAAGCCTAGAGGGCCGCCGAGCAGCCAGCGGCAGCCGGAGGAGGTCTCCGCTGGAGCTCAGGGCCGATTTTGGGGTGTATTTGTTTGGGAACTTCGGCCCCGATCCTCCAGCGGTGACCTTCTCCGGCTGCTGCTGGCTGCTCGGCGGGCCTCTAGGCTTAGGCGAGTCCCCGGCTCGGCTGGGCCTGTAGGCCCAAACCGAGCCGGGGGCTCGCCTAAGCCTAGAGGGCCGCCGAGCAGCCAGCGGCAGCCGAGGAGGTCTCCTGGAGCTCAGGGACGATTTTGGGGTGTATTTGTTTGGGAACTTCGGCCCCGATCCTCCAGCGGTGACCTTCTCGGCTGCCGCTGGCTGCTCGCGGGCCTCTAGGCTTAGGCGAGTCCCCGGCTCAGCTGGGCCTGTAGGCCCAAACCGAGCGGGGGCTCGCCTAAGCCTAGAGGCCGCCGAGCAGCCAGCGGCAGCCGGAGGAGGTCTCCGCTGGAGCTCAGGGCCGATTTTGGGGTGTGTTTGTTTGGGAACTTCGGCCCCGATCCTCCAGCGGTGACCTTCTCCGGCTGCCGCTGGGTGCTCGGCGGGCCTCTAGGCTTAGGCGAGTCCCCGGCTCGGCTGGGCCTGTAGGCCCAAACCGAGCCGGGGGCTCGCCTGAGCCTGGAGGCCCGCCGGCAGCCGGAGGACGGTCACCGCTGGAGGATCGGGGCATCTGGCCGTGTAAACACACGGGTAGCTGCGCGCGGCTCGTGCCGTTTTTTTTTTTTTTTTTTTTTTTTTTCACGCGGCCGGCACGCGCAGCTACCTGTGTGTTCTAACGGCCGCTTTCAAATGTCCGTCGCGCATGCGCAGTAGGGTTTTGGCGACGGACAGTTTTTAGCTTATCCTTTTATAGTATAGATTCACTCTCCTTTATCTCTTGTAGCTCCATCATTTTTGCGTCCTGAGCCCTGTGAGGCAGCAGATCCACCTGGTGAATCCAGAGGGGAGATCCAGCCTGACAGGGTTATCCAAAGAGATTCGAATTGCTTGAGAAAGGTAACCGAACGCTGAAAATCAGCGTTCGGTTACCTTTCCTGGCCATTCGGCTATCCAGAGAGCAGGCAATTCTCCAAATCCTGGCGAATTGCCTGCACATACGGTGCCTGTTCGGTCCCTGTTCGAGGGCAGTGAAATCCCCATCAAAAAGCACTGCTTCGGCTATTCAGAGAACACAAACCAGCAGTGAAAGGTTCCCCTAATGCTCTGCCATTCGGTGGTTTAATTCGGCAAATTTATTCAGGAGAATCCTATAGACTTCAATGTTAAAAATATTCCCGTTTTAATTCAATATCTAATAAACCGTTCATTATAAAATTCTGCAGCAAAAAGTCTCTTTATTTATAGATTTTTTAGGATACTTTAAGCATTTTTCTGAATTTTTTAAAAAAAAATTAAAAGTCCGATTTTTTTTTAATTTTTTTTTCAGTTTGCTTATTTTTTTTGTAACAGCCCTCTTTATTATCATTCCCTGGACCTCCTGTGAAAATTTCAGACATTTTCGCTCAGTAGTTTCTTTGCAAACAGCGTTTCTTTTTCCCAGATTCATACAAATGGTTTTTCTAATTTATTCACTGCCTCCTCTACGTCACAGCTGCTTCGGCTCTGTGTGATTCGGCTCCTGTTCGGCTCCTCTTCGAAGGTTAATCCAGATGTTTTTGCTTGTTTTCAGCATGCATTCGGTTAGTTTTCGGTGAGTTTACGGCAGCTTTTCCCTGCAATTCGGGGACCCTGTGCTGTTTGCTGAATACACCGCAGGGTCACCGAAATGCAATCGGCAAAAGGAACCGAATTGAAGAGAACGAAAAGTCACCGAACGTGCGGTGACTTTTCGAATCTCTTTGGATAACCCTGTGAGGGTCCTGGGAGTGAGTGACCTTCTTGTAAGTAAATCCATATATTGCTGATTATAACCTGTATCCACTGTATAATGATGTGTGTGAATTCAGGAATGAAATGTCTCCCAGCCATGCGAATAAGGCCATGCTTAGTCTATAAGAAGCCCCTGTGTGACAATCACCCCCTGACCACAATGACTGGTATGGAGGATTCTGGCAGGGAATGGGTTATTTGTGCCCTATTAGTAAGTAAATGGTTAAATGTTTCAGGGAAGAGCTGAATATGCCAGACAAGAGGTTAAATGTATGGAGTGCGATATAGAGCACTAGTGATCCTCAATCATTTGTGACAAACTGGAAACCATAGACGTGTACAGGGGGTGTGACTAGTGTGTCCAAGCACACCCTACTGGTGGGTGAAGAGGTCTTCTTTCATCTCCTACATAGACATTTTGTATTTCCCTTCATCTGGTTCATGATGAACAACATAAAATCTGACTAACGATAAATCTGCATTTTGTGCAAAATCTTAAATCTAAACATAAGGTTTCAATTAATAAATGTTCCATGGGTGCACACCCCAACGTAACGGCTGCGCACGCTAGTGTTGGAAATCCTGAACCTCTCACCCCACTGAAAAAGAGCCAAAATAGACTTGAAAGGAGAATTTTTTTTCCGGTACCTGTTGGGGTCATTGACATTTGCATCGGCACCTACAGGGAAGGTGATGTCTTTGTCACCTCCATTACTGCCCTTCTCCTTCATTGCTTCATCCCCCTCCACCTTTTTTCCTTCTTTCTGTGGCTGCCTGACACGACTGGAATTGAGGGGAAAGATACTGTCAGTATAATGACCAAACCTGCCCTACCCTCATGTTATTACACTATCAGGCTTATTCAGAGAAAGGTAAAAACCGGGAGAATGAATGGAGAAGTGAAAATTCTAGGTTAAAATAGCCAAACCAGAAAAATTCTCCCTTTTATATCACTTTCCAAATCGGCTAGTTGGTCGACTCTAGATTGTTCTCTTCTGCCAATTCTCCTGGTTTTCACCTCTCTCTGAATAGCCCTGAACGTCTATACCGCTACTAGAAACTATCAGGGTAATTCAAAGAGATCCGAATTGCTGGAGAAAGGTAACCAAACGCTGATTTTCAGCGTTCGGTTACCTTTCTTGGCCATTCGGCTATCCAGAGAGCAGGCGAGTTGCCTGCACATACGGTGCCTGTTCGAGGGCAGTGAAATCCCCATATAAAAGCACTGCTTCGGCTATTCAGAGAACACAAACCAGCAGTGAAAGGTTCCCCTAATGCTCTGCCATTGGTGGTTTCATGCGGCAGATTTATTCAGGCGAATCCCATAGGCTTTAATATCTAATAAACCGTTCATTATAAAATTCTGCAGTAAAGAGTCTCTTTATTTATAGATTTTTTTAGGATATTTTAAGCATTTTTCTGGATTTTTTTTCACCGAAAAGTCCGATATTTTTTATTTATTATTTATTTGTTTTTTAAGTTTACACTTTTTGTCTGTAACGGCCCTTTTTTATTATAATTCCGATGACCTCATATGTAAATTTCTGACATTTTCACTCATTAGTTTCTTTGCAAACAGTGTTTTACTTTTCAAACATTCAAGCAAACTGTTTTCCTAATTTATTCACTTCACTCGTCTGCGGTGTCGGCTTTTTCCGGCGGCTTCACTGCGTGTGATCGGCTCCTGCTCGGGGTTTTTCGTGGTTTTCGGTGGGTTAATCCAGACGTTTTTGCGGGTTTTCGGCGTGCATTCGCCGGGTTTTGCGGTGAGTTTTCGTCGGGTTTGCGGCAACCTTTCCCTGCAATTCGGGGACCCTGTGGTGCTTGCTGAATACACCGCAGGATCACCGAAATGAAATCGACAAAACCGAATTGAAGAGAACGAAAAGTCACCGAACGTGCGGTGACTTTTCTAATCTCTTTGAATTACCCTGTGTATTCTTTTGCAGGAGTACAGCAAGAGTCGGAAAATGTCTGCAGGAATAATTTATGAGGAATCGGTATCAAATCTTGAAGAAAACCTAATGAAGCCTCTGTCAGTAAAGCAAGAGGATATAATCAAAGAGGAAACTCTGGATTTCCAAGAAAACCAAAAACAACCAGAGAATTCCGAGCTGTCACATGAGACTGGCCAAAAAAAATATCCTTATTCAGACAAGTTGGTTCATTCTGAATTTACAAATTCATTTTTTTGTGGGTCAGAACTTCCCCAAACTCACACAGCTCATATTGGAAGAAAAACATTTCAATGCCCTGAAGGTGAGAAATGTTTATTCACGAATGCAAGTCTTGGTAAACACAGCGTTCACATAGGAGATAAGATGTTTGCATGTTCTGAATGTGGGAAATGTTTTAGAACAAAGAGTAATCTTACTGCACATGAGAGGATTCATACAGGAGAGAAGCCGTTTGCATGTTCTGAATGTGGGAAATGTTTTCAAAGAAAGGCAGAGCTTCCTGTACATGAGAGGCTTCATACAGGAGAGAAGCCATTTACATGTTCTGAATGCGGGAAATGTTTTAAATCAAAGCGTTCTCTTACTGAACATAAGAGAATTCATACAGGAGAGAAGCCGTTTGCATGTTCTGAATGTGTGAAATGTTTTAGATCAAAGAGTAATCTTACTGCACATGAGAGGATTCATACAGGAGAGAAGCCGTTTGCATGTTCTGAATGTGGGAAATGTTTTAGAACAACGAGTCACCTTACTAAACATGAGAGAATTCATACAGGAGAGAAGCCGTTTGAAAACATTTCCCACATTCAGAACATGCAAAGAAAGGCAGAGCTTCCTGTACATGAGAGAATTCATACAGGAGAGAAGCCGTTTGCGTGTTCTGAATGTGGGAAATGTTTTCAAAGAAAGGCAGAGCTTCCTGTACATGAGAGAATTCATACAGGAGAGAAGCTGTTTGCATGTTCTGCATGTGGGAAATGTTTTCAAAGAAAAGCAGAGCTTACTGTACATGAGAGAATTCATACAGGAGAGAAGCCATTTACTTGTTCTGAATGCGGGAAATGTTTTAAATCAAAGCGTTCTCTTACTGAACATAATAGAATTCATACAGGAGAGAAGCCGTTTGCATGTTCTGAATGTGTGAAATGTTTTAGATCAAAGAGTAATCTTACTGCACATGAGCGGTTTCATACAGGAGAGAAGCCGTTTGCGTGTTCTGAATGTGGGAAATGTTTTAGAACAAAGGGTGAGCTTACTGAACATGAGCGAATTCATACAGGAGAGAAGCCGTTTGCATGTTCTGAATGTGGGAAATGTTTTGGATCAAAAAGTACTCTTACGGCACATGAGAGGATTCACACTAGAGTGTAGCTGTTCATTTTAAAACCGTTCTTGGGATAAAAAAAGTGTTTCTGTACAATATAGTTTATATGATAGAAAAGCAGTTTGAATGGTCTGATTAGGGGAAGATATTTTAGAGCAATAGATGGCTACATTACATGAAATAGATGAGAGCATTCGTACAGGAGATAAATTGGTAGAGATATGTATATTTAAGCTCACCTCATAGTATCATTCAGCAGAGAAACCCTTTGCATGTCCTGAATGTGGGAAAGGCAGCTCCTAAGAGATGCACAAGAATACAAACAGCTGATAAGCATCTCCATGTGAGTTCAGACATGTGCGGTATGTACTGAATGTGGTAGAAGCCTTTGCATAACATCAGTGCGTTTTTGAACGTAAATGAGCTCGCCCCGACAAGAAACAGCGTGCAAAATCATTTACCTCTAAATCAAATCTGTATCGACACGCTAACTCACCGGGGAGCAAAGCCAGTTTCATGCCATGAATGGGGGTTAGGTTTCAGAACATAAAAATAAAGTAATCTGGTATAGTGCTAAGGCAGAATAGGTGAGTGAGCGCAATAATGATGTCCCCCAATGGATATTATCGCAATCAGTATCCGGCACTGGACAAGAAAAGGGGGTCACCCTGAAACATGAATATAAACAATAGGATACTCTAATGCTCTGGCAATAGTAAAAAGTAACTCTTATTAGTAGCTAAGTTAAAAAAACAACACAACAAAGGGTTAAAAGGTTTCTGTGGCCTATGTCTGGGTTTGCTTACCACACTTTGGATATATAGAAAGTGCCTTTATACGTCTATCACAGAAAGCAAAAAAGGGCCTATTAAGGGTCCTTCAATGGAGATGACATTTCTAAAGGGAGTTCACCCAGGTACTACAGATCCCAAATGAGGACTCAGTCATACAGGGTTATTCAAAGAGAATCAAAGTCACTGCATGTTCGGTGACTTTTTGTTCTCTTCAATTCGGCTTGATTCAGCTATCCTATTTCGGGGACCCTGCTGTGTATTCAGCAAGCACCACAGGGCCGTCGTAGTGCACCGAAAACCTGCCGAACACTCCCTGCAAAACCCAGGCAAATGCACACGGAAACCCACCAAAACATCTGGATTAACCCCGCCGAACACGCCGGAGAAACCCGAGCAGGAGCCGATCAGAGCGCAGAGCAGCCGCCGGAAAAACCCCGAGACCGCAGAAGAACTGAGTTTTCCAAAAAATCCTGAAAAATGCTTAAAAGATCCTAAAAAATCTGTAAATAAAGAGACTTTTTACTGCAGAATATAATAATAAACGGTTTATTAGATATTGCATTAAAACGGGAATATTTTTAACATTGAAGCCTATGGGATTGGCCTGAATAAACCTGTCGAATGAAGCAACCGAATGGCAGGGCATTTCGGCAACTTTTCACTGCTGGTTTTTGTTCTCTGAATAGACGAAGCATTGCTTTTCTATGGGGATTTCACTACCCTCGAACAGGCACCGTATGTGCAGGCAATTTGCCAGGATTTGACGAATTGCCTACACTCTGGATAGCCGAATGGCCAAGAAAGGTAACCGAACGCTGATTTTCAGCGTTCGGTTACCTTTCGGCAGCCATTCGGATCTCTTTGAATAACCCATATAGCATAGTGAGGAAACGGCCCTTTGTGGGAGCGCTCACACCAGGGATTCTAAAAATGAATAAGAATATAATGTTCCTGAAGATATGGTGTCATTATTGGAAGAAAATTAATCTTCGCTTTCCTTTATCACTAGATGCTCCTTGAAGAGCACTTTCACGCCCACTATTAGAGAATATCATCACATTGAAACGTTTGTAAAAAGATCTCCTCATTAAACCCTCAGATAAAGGAGGAAATGTGGTGGCGATGGACCGCGCACATTTTAGAAGATCGCACCACATACCAACGACTACCCAGTAATCCCTTGACTAAATTCTCTGAAGAATTACAAGCTTTGCTCCAGAGAGGCCGAGACTTGGGTGTGATCAGTGAAAAAGCAAGGAAAGCACCATTACCAACAGCACTAGTAACGGTGACTTTTTACTGTCTGCCCAAGATCCACAAAAACAGCACAAACCCTCCCGGTAGAGCATTACAATATCCTATTGTTTATATTTAGGTTTCAGAACATGATCTAAACTTAACCCCTTCCATCGTGAATAGTTTCTACCGACTGAAAAGTAAATTCATACAGGCGGATAATGTCGTTGGCATTTTTTAAGTTCACAATTCTGGACGATACAACAGCGAGAAAACGCATTGTGACGTGTGTCACTTTGGACTTGGGGTACATGGGCCTGGAAATGTACAGTATTTGGGAGGTGCAGACCTCATGTTCTATATTATTTCCCTGTCCACTCTTATGTTGAAATCACCCTGTGCCTGTAGGGGGTGTGGGGTGTTTGTGTTATCTGTTGTGTATGAATAAAGTTCTTGTCTAACATTATGGTCCATGTGTATCTGTTTATCTCCTGTATATTTGAATAGTTTTGTTAATGGGGAAGTGTTTGCCTGACAAAGCAGATTATCTGCTGTTTTAGACTGTAATCTTGGTTGCCATCCTGTCTTGCCTAGGAATGTTGAGCAAATGTTTATGTCCCAAATGCCGTGAAGGAGAAGGAGCATGAACATCAAAATGAAACCCTAAAACAAAAAGAGGGGGCTCTTTCCCAAAGTAGAAAGCAAAATGGTGATACAATATTATAATGACCTTGCAGTTCTCCGATTTGTCCCCTCCAACGGACGTGCATGAAAATACTATAAAAGATAGTAATGGAGATCTACAAGGAACATAAACAATGAAGGATCATAGCGTTATACTGTTGAAACAGTGATGCAACATTTTTGCCCCTGCTAGAATCGCACTCACAGGGTTTCAGATTATTTTGCGCATATAACGTTACCCCTCCTATGGGTACTCTCATGAGGCCCAGGATATCGCCATGCGTCGGTTCCTCCACCAGACTTAACGTGGTGCCGCTGGCACAGCTTCGGAAATCGAGTGTCCGCTCACGGAAGGATCAAGGCGCGTGTGGGCGGATGCTTCTTGGGCTACGGCAGCTCGTCTCTCCTTCCACCGGCACCAGCCACCAGGTAAATAACACCTGGGAAGTTAGATGTTTTCTAATTTTTGGAGCCAACCTGCCTGCTGAGTGATCAGGTCTGCTCAATGAGACTGGTGATTCTCCTTCATATGTCAGGGTGAGTTTAACTGCAGCGCAGGGTGCAGGGCTCTGGGTGCAGAGCAATATGACTGGGCAGAACCCCATTCTTACAGGAATAATCTGCTAATCAAGGGTTAAATTGAGACTGAGTATGTGTATATATACAGTTGTGTTCAAAATTATTCAACCCCCAATGCTGTAAAGGGTTTTAGGGAATTTAGTGTACATTTGTAATTGTATTCAGAATGAAATCCTACAAGGACTTTTTAAAGAACCATATGCAACTAAAATGACATCAATTGGTTTTGTAATACAGTAGTAAATGTTTCTTTTGTGAATTCTTCATTGACACAATTATTCAACCCCTTAAAGACTACCACTCTGAAGAACAGAGGTTCATTCAAGTGTTTTCAATCAGGTATTGAAAACACCTGTGGATGTCACGGAGCAGCAATAAAGCATAATAAGCACCAATTAGGCAGCTTTAAAATGACTGTGATACTTGGCTCCTTCTAGACATTTACTGGTGTGGTTACAAACATGGTGACGTCAAGAGAATGGTCCAGGAAGACAAGAGAAGAGGTGATTACTCTTCACAGGAAGGGCAATGGCTATAAGAAGATTACAAAGATGTTAAACATAACAAGAGAGACCATAGGAAGCATCATTCGCAAATTCAAGGCAAAGGGCACTGTTGAAACGCTACCTGGTCGTGGCAGAAAGAAGATGCTGACTTCGACTGCTGTGCGCTACCTGAAGCGTAGAGTGGAGAAAAGTCCCCGTGTGACTGCTGAGGAACTGAGAAAAGATTTGTCAGATGTGGGTACTGAAGTTTCAGCTCAGACAATACGGCGCACACTGCCTAATGAAGGCCTCCATGCCAGAACTCCCAGGCTCACCCCCTTGCTGTCTCCAAAGAATAAGAGTCAACTGCAGTATGCCAAAAGTCATGTGGACAAACCACAGAAGTTTTGGGATAGTGTTCTGTGGACTGATGAAACAAAATTAGAACTGTTTGGGTCCATGGATCAACGCTATGTTTGGAGGAGGAAGAACAAGGCCTATGAAGAAAAGAACACCTTGCCTACTGTGAAGCATGGCGGGGGGTCAATCATGCTTTGGGGCTGTTTTGCTTCTGCAGGTACAGGGAAGCTTCAGCGTGTGCAAGGTACCATGAATTCTCTTCAGTACCAGGAGATATTGGATGACAATGTCATGCAGTCCGTCACAAACCTGAGGCTTGGGAGACGTTGGACCTTTCAACAGGACAATGATCCCAAGCATACCTCCAAGTCCACTAGAGCATGGTTGCAGATTAAAGGCTGGATCATTTTGGAGTGGCCATCGCAGTCACCTGACTTAAATCCGATTGAGAACCTCTGGTGGAACTTAAAGAAAGCAGTTGCAGTGCGCAAGCCTAAGAATGTGACTGAACTGGAGGCTTTTGCCCATGACGAATGGGCGAAGATACCCGTAGATCGCTGCAAGACACTTGTGTCAAGCTATGCTTCACGTTTAAAAGCTGTTATAACTGTAAAAGGTTGTTGTACTAAGATTGAATGTCACTTGGGGGTTGAATAAAACTGATAATGATGTGAGCACAGAAAAGACATTTGTGGTTATTTCATTATAAATGTTATATTTGTCTGACCTACACGTGCCTCTTTGATTTAATTGTAAGCGAGATGACTGAATGATCAAAATCAATGTCAAACTGGCCAAAACACTCAATTTCAGTGGGGGTTGAATAATTTTGAACAGAACTGTATATTCATCAACTCCAGGGGTCTGTCCAGGTGTTATATTACCTGGCCAGCAGATGGCGCTCTCAGATCAACCATCAACCTTCTGCAGGAATTAATTTATGTATTTGGCCAATCTTTTACTGGTTTGGGGTCGTTTTATTCCTATATCCCGGGACTCTATAGATTTTATTAACAAATCAAAATTTATTTCTATTGTGGCATCGCCGGCATACTTCGCCACGGCGTGTGTGCATTTCATACCGCCTTTATGAGAGGATCCTGCAGACATACATTAATTCATTCATTCGTGATATCGTCTTTAACATTCACAATTACCAGACTTAATCTGTTTTATAAATGTTAGTTACACAAGACATTTGTTATGTAATAATCAACTGAATGTGGTATGGCCTCTTTTTTATAAGACGCCAAGGTTATCTATTCTAACTGACCACATAAACTAAAATATTCAAATATCATATAGTGTTAGATCATATTGCCGAATAGCATAGCATTACAAGCTGGTTTATCCAAGCCATTTAACCTTCTCGGTTTTTTTTTTTTCTTTATTGGGCAACCCATTGTTCAATGTTTACGTGGCTTTCAGAGTTTCGATCTGACAAAATAAACACAATACTGAGAGTGAGATACCTATCCTAGGGTAAGATCAGTTGTCATTGTGTTCCCTTACTTTTAAACCATTTGATCTAACATCTGGTTATTTTTCTTACAACCAGAATTAATTAAGGACAATGGATGTTTGCTGATAGATAACGAGTCTCGCTTGTTACATTGTCTTTAGAACGCATATTCTTGTTATACAAGTTGTCTGGGTGAAGTAATCCCTGGCCCCAAATTTAAATAGTCCTGCGAAATATAGAAATTTCATATCTGAAAAGGTCTGACAATCCTCACGCGGCGCTGCCTCAGTCTCCTCTCGGCACAGTGACCCCCAAACCGCGCCGTGTGGATTGTGGCCGGGAGCACCAAATGGAAAGCTGCTGGCGCCTGGCAGTGACTGACCTGGTGTGCGCCCGCAACAGCAGCCCGAGGATCCATCTGCCCGCCGTCCACCTGACCCACTCGACACGCGGCAATGTCTTGATCCCGCGCTGGCCGCATGGACTGTGGACGCATGCGTGTGGGTCAGGGTGGGCGCGGTCAGCTGCGTCACTCGTGAGGAGGGTCATCCATGATGCGCCAGCAGCAAATTGGATGCTGCTGCAAAGCAACGAAAAATAGTGCAGCGCAGCGGCCACCGAGTCGGTGAATTTGCTGCCCTCAAATATCCGCCGCCTAGCACCGGTGCTCCACCCTGCTCCATGGATGGGCCGGCCCTCAACCAAACGTTTCCTGTAGCTGCAGATGAGACCTGCACAACGATCTGGAGTAATTTTGGACCACTCCGCTTCACAAATCTGTTTCAGTGTAGTAATATTCTTGGGATGTCTGGTATGAATCTCTCTCTTAAGGTCATGCCACAGCATTTCAATCGGGTTGAGGTCAGGACTCTGGGCCATTCCAGAAGGCGTATTTTGGTTTGTTGAAGCCATTCTTTTGTTGAATTACTTGTATGCTTTGGGTCATTGTCCTGTTGCATCACCCATCCAGACAGATGGTCTTACGTTTTCCTGCAAAATGTCTTGATAAACTCTGGAATTCATTTTTCCATCAATGACAACAATCCGTCGAGGGCCTGAGGCAGCAAAGCAGCCCCAAACCATGATGCTCCCTCCGTCATGTTTTACAGTGGGGATGAGGTTTTGATGTTGGTGTGCTGTGCCTTTTTTTCCTCCACGCATAGTGTTGTGTGTTTTTTCCAAACTCAATTTTTGTTTCATCTGTCCACAGAATATTTTGCCAGTAGTGCTGTGGAACATCCAGGTGCTCTTTTGCTAACTTCAAACGTGCTGCAATATTCTTTTTGGTCTGCAATGGCTTCCTCCGTGGTGTCCTCCCATGTACTCCATTCTTGTTTAATGTTTTCCTTATTGTAGATGTGTCAACAAAAATGTTAGCATGTGCCAGAGATTTCTGTAAGTCTTTAGCTGACACTCTAGGATTCTTCTTTACCTCATTAAGCATTCTGCGCTGTGCTCTTGCAGTCATCTTTACAGGACGACCACGCCTAGGGAGAGTAACAACAGTGCTGAACTTTCTCCATTTGTAGACAGTCTGTCTTACCGTGGACACATGAACGTCAAGGCTTTTGGAGATACTTTTGTAGCTTCATGCAAGTCAACAATTCTTGATCGTAGGTCTTCTGAGAGCTCTTTTCTGCGAGGCATGGTTCACATCAGGCAGTGCTTCTTGAAACCAGTAAACCCAAAACTGGTGTGTGTTTTTAAAGGGCAGGACAGCTTTCAGCAACACATCCAATAATATCACACTGATTGGACTCAAGGTTGGCTCACTCCTGGCTCCAAATAGCTCTTGGAGAAGTCATTAGGATAGGGGTTCACATACGTATTCCATCCTGCACTGTGAATGTTTACATGTTATGTTCAATAAACACATTAAAACATATAATGTTTGTGTTGTATTATTTTAAGCAGATTGGGTTTTTGAAATTATTGTGACTTAGATGAAGATCAGAGCACATTTTATGACCAATTCATGCAAAACTCCACGTAATCCCAAAGGGTTCACATACTTTTTCTTGCAACTGTACTTTTTTAAGGTCTATTAACTAAAAGGTTGAAATCAGGAGAATTGGCAGAAGTTTAAAATCTAGGTCAAAATGGCCCCAGATCCATTCGATTCCAGCAATTTTCTTGGAAAAAAGTTGTGGATCCTAAAGGATAATACTGTATTGTGTTTTTTTGAAAAATGCAAAGAACCGGTGTGATTTCTCAAAAAAAATGCATGGATCCATCATTTTGTGATGAAAAGAGCATCGATGCGGCTTTCACCCAGACCCCTTTCTGAATAACCCCTATGAAACTGGGTATTTCTAAACTTAGGACCAAATTTAGAAACTATTTAGCCAGGATCCTTTTTGGGAAGTTGTAGATGCGTAACGGATTTTGGGGGTAAAAATAAAAGTGTGTTTTTTTTAAAAAAAAAAAAATGTACAATTTTTTTTATAGTGAATTATATGTGTAGCGCTCACCCCCAAAGGAGCCGCTGAATAACCCGGAATTTATCTCACCGCACTAACAAATCACTGGACGCCAGCACACGTTTATGGGTTTTTCTTAATATACTTTACTGTATGCAATAAATCTCAATAGTTGCACATGTATTATAGCTGTGAGAATCAAGCATTCAATAATATAAATGGCAGCAATATAAGAAAGTTACTGTATAACGACTAAACCACTAATATGATTCTCAGTTCTTTGGTTCAAAGTCCCAGTTTAGAAACTCAAATATATGTATGTCTGTCCTAGGGTACCCTGGTACTAAGTCCACTGGCCAGTGGATGGATGAATATCTTCGGCTAGTCAATGTTGGGGCCCTTAATGTAGCAAACAAATTAAGTGCGCACTGTTAACAACGTCATAGGCCTCAGGCCTTCTCACCCAACTGGAGAAAGAGCTTGTCCCGGACAGATGAAACGCTGGAGAAAAGTCCCTTTCAAGAAGATCCGTCCTCTCTGCCGCCTGGAACCTGATGCTGTCGAAGTCTGCACTCCCGATCCAATTCTCCTCAGCCAGAATCCGAATGCCGCCAGCACTCCGCTTCGTCTGCGGCCTCCTAACTCAAGGTCCTTCTTCTCCCGAACGCACTTGAAACAGGAACAGTCCAGCGTGATGCACAGCAGATCGATACACACTCTCGCCGATCACTCCAGTAATGGATGCCACCTGTTCTCCGCGCTCCAATCTGGCCTGGATCCTGGAGTCTCACACAAGCGACTGCCTTCTTTCACTGCTCTCTCAGTACTCCTTCGCTGCACACAAGGCTCTTCGCTTCCTGGCGCCAGAGCTTGCTTTCTTCCTTTTGTCCCAAGGGTTTCTGGGGGATGTAGTAAATAAGTCCATTACAATCCTCTCCATACATTATACTCTGACTCCCCCTAGTGGCAATAGGGTTTCAGTTCTCAGAGCCAAGTTAAACACAGCGCTACATATGGTATAACTGTCAATGACAATGGTAAGCGCCCACAATATGTCACACCACCTGAATACCCAGCTGAACCAAATGGTTAGTGGTTTCCCCCAAAACCAAAAAGAACATCCTTCAAATGTGAGTTGGCACTTGTTATGATGCTATTACTACTCCTTTTTTTTTTTTAAATTCTTTATTTTAGAAGTTTTGCATAGTCAGACAAAAAACCAGCGTTGAGAAAGTGGCCACGCAGGGCCGCATAAAGCCATCTAAGTAAATACAGGGCATCGGTATAAATAAAACAACATCTACCAATGGTCATAATGAGTCATCTGCAATAACACGCTGAAGGGCTAACCTGTCCTTGATAGAGGACAGACTCCTAGAAATAAAAGCATACTCAAAGTGCCCAATACGTCTCATAATAAGGGGGGGGGGAGCAGGAGAAGGACATCAAAAGAACTAGAATACGCATCGTATTAAAAGGGAGGAGGAGGGAGGAGGGAGAAGGAGAAAATAAAATAATTTTTTTTTTTTATATAATACAGAGAAAAAAAAAAAATTAATAATATGGCAAAGGCCAAAAAGTGACAATTACTACTCCTTTAACAGCTGATATACACAAGGAGTTTTTCTGTTTCTCAATATTCCATATACCAATTGCTGTGTTGAGAAATCTCCAGTACCAAGGCGTGGGTTACCTGAGAAAAATTCCAGAAAACAACCCACAGGCGTTTACCCACTCAGAGTCAGTGCCTAGGCTCTTGATTTGTGAGTTTATCCAAGACAAGCCTTACAATTATATACATTGTATAAGACATACTGTACTATGTATTTCTGCATTCTGTTTCCTTTTCCCTACGTATCCACGGTGATGATGAAATTTTGATAGCCACCAGAATTCCCTAGCGTTGAATTTCGCGCTGACCAGATACGTAGTGTCGGATATAATCTCTGCACGTGACTACAACACGTTATATATTGGACTCATCAACCAAGCCTCCAATATGTCTATATTGGACTTACTGGACCTACCTCGGCAGTTGCCTCCAATATATCAGGGATTATTATTTCATAAGAAACTTATACGAGACACAAATATCAATCGTTTATATTTCTTAGAAATTATCCTGAATTCTTTTAATTGTCTGTGTTTTGCTTTAAAAAATACAACAATCAATAATCGGATAAAAATATATATTTATTACATATACAAAAAAGTTTCAAATCTCATATCATAAACAACAATTTATAAACCACAATCCCTCAGCATATAAAAACTAGCTTCACAATATATGTATCTCCGGTTAGTAACTGCATATATGATTAATATCATTTACCTTATCAGTTAGTAACTAATACACAAATGGTTAATAAACATTTCTGCTTAATACAACATGCATTTCCCAGCAAACAATGTTTAACCAGCAAGCTCTTATAGATCTATAATATATATATATATATCTCTATGCTACATGGATCAACAAAAGATGAGCTAATTTAATGATAAGTAATAAAAACTTATTTAGTGAATCCTCCCCTAATCTTGAGAAGTAAACTAATAATCTTTTGCTTTTTATTTTGTAGTTATATAATTCCTTGCCCATTAATTTTAATCACAGTAATTTCCAAATTCAATATATATATTGGTATCAATCTTACAACATTTCTTTTAGGAATAAATCCTTATATCCACTTCATATTTCTATCTGCAGAATAGAAAATACTTACAATTTGGATCTAACCCAAATCTCTGAGAAGTCTCAGTCTACGTTGCAAGAATATCTACAAATATATATTTACATTAATTCCTTAATTTCTTTCATACATTACCTGTCCAATTTGGATGTTGATAAGTCTTGGAATTTTCTATGTGATGCTTTGTTTTGGAATATGTGAAAATTATCTATCAGATAATCAATGCATGTGAGTTAGAGAGTTGGTGAGAGTCAGAAATTTAGTGAGAATCTTTATTGCCTCATGTCTTGGGATCTGCCTGCATTGTGGTGTGAGTCTGAGTGTTGGAATCTTGGACTCTCAGAGTGTCATGTCTAATGCATTGCAGTGTGAGTCTGACTGCTGGAATCTCCGACTGACTTGTAACCAACATTGCTGCTTATTATAGCTAATTTGACGTCACACATTATTTTTGGTAATATGAATTATAATATTTACTATCCTCTAGAGGGCAGTATTGCACTTCTTAAAAATTTCACCCATTTCTTTTTAATTTTCTTATCTCGGGTCAAAAGTTCAATCTACACAAAAAACCTTCTCTTCTCCCAATGTATAGACATAGTGTCTCCATCTGTCATCTTTGATTTATATCCCTACTCCCTTTTAGTTACTCACTTTCAGCTGAATTATTTTCTGGTTAACTCAACAGAATCTATTCTTTAGTAATTTTTATTATTTACCAATTATATACTTTCTACAATATTTATTGGAATATATATTTCCTACTGTAAATATAATAAAATATACCTTGATTATAAACATATATTTTGTGAATATAAATCTATATTAGAGAATATTAACTCTTATTCCTATACCCAAAAGACAAAATATGTTTTGTTTTAAGACAGACCAATAAATTTAATTATGACACGTCTTAGCACTTAAACCTAGCCTTATCACATACAAACATTCTAGGTTCCTTCGTGTCTGGCACTTCTTAAAAAAAATATAAAAGACTTCACCCAGGAATGAACTCTGTAAAAAAAATTCGTTCATTTCTAAACCTAGAGAAAATTTTAAAGAAAAGAAACTGTCTTTAACTACAAACATCCATTTTAAAATTCTCCTTTTCTGTGTAATATACCCGACAGTAGCTACATATGGTATGATGAAAGAAACAGTATCTTTAGAAAGTCCATCTTATGACGAGAAAAACTGTACATAATATGTGAGGGTTCTATAAATAAGGAAGGAAAATGACAGCTAAACACAAACACTTCAGAAATGGAAAAACCGCCTTGGCCACTAACCGTAAAGAATTTGTAAAACAGTCCGGTCACTAAGGGGTAAAATACATAAAAAAAATTAAAGAATTTGCAGCAAACCTTTCCATCTCAAGAGAACTTCCTCTTTATTACAAATGTGGAGGTTGTGAAGGTCTTGAGTTTCTTGTGTAGAATCAGCGGAGCTTTAAATATTATGAATTTTAAACAGTACATAATACATGAAAACTCAAAATGATGGAGGAATCCTGTGATTTCCTGAGATGATGTATAACTTCCAGTAATCATTACTATACTTTATACTTTGCCCTAACAGGACCGAACTTAATGTAATGTGTTTATTGTACGTTACATTAAAGTTGATTTCAAGGGAAAAAATAACACCTTTGAGTGCAGGTCACATGTTTCCTGTCTGGAGTGGAGCCACTCTGCAGCCAGACCATCTCACCATTTGCAGCAGCAACACAGGGGGATGGGCGTGTTCTGATGACATCACAGCTCATGACAGGGCTCATCACATGGTGGTGCTGGGGGGGGGGATGGCGGACACTGAGCTGTGAGCTGTGCCTGGCCAGCATTGAAGGGAGGGAGACACAGCACTTTGATCAGGCCATTCATTAACCCTTTATCCCCAGTAGCGCCATCCCCTTTGTCCTTTGTGTCCTGTGAGGCCACAGATCCACCTGGTGAATCCAGAGAGGAGATCTGGCCTGAGGGTCCTGGGAGTGAGTAAGTCTTGTACGTAAATCCATATATTGCTGATTATAAGCTGTATCCGCTATATAATGATGTGTGTGAATTCAGGAATGAAATGTCTCCCAGCCATGGGAATAAGGTGATGCTTAAGGGGTTATTGAAACACAGTCGAATTGGCCCCTGAATTGCACCGAATGGTTAATTTCCCCGTATGGTGGTATTCAGAAAGGCAATTCGCCAAATTTTGGCAAATTGCTAGCGAAATGCAATGCCTGTTCAGCAGTGAAATCCCCATAGCGAAGCAATGGTTAATCTATTCAGAGACACCGAACAGCAGAGAAATGTCAGTGAAATGCCCATATTTTTGGTGGCTTCATACGACCGGTTTAAACAGGCGAATCCCATAGGTTACAATGTATAAAAAAAATCCCTGTTTTTATTAGTACTTTATAGATTTTTTTCTGCTAAATTTGAGTCCGATATATATATTTTTTTATTCTGTAACAAACCTTATATTATTTTCATGCATTAGTTTATTAAAAAAAACGCTCGTCAAAAGTAGCACTTTTTATGGTTTTTACCCCCTTTTTTGGCAGTGTTCAGCCATTCGGCGGTCAGTTGATTGGTCATCCGCTGCATTCAGCGGTTTGCGCAGGCATGCAGTGGATTGTCAGCTGCGTTCGGTCTCTCGGCAGCGTTTTGCAGATCATCGGCTGCATTCAGCAGTTTGTTCGGTGGATCCCTTTAACGCACCTCCGGGGAAACTGAGGTGAATGCTCGCGAGAGGCTAGATCCTGACGGTCTTGTGACTCTGCAACAGGAGCCTCCATGGAGGGGACACTCACGAAGGCGCATTAGCACTGCCCTGAGCATCCTGTAGCCTAGCGGCCGCTACGGGTCGGTCTGCTGGACTCAGCGCCTGGCCTGTAATCCACTGGTAAAATGGGGACATTAAGGGGAGATTTGCGAGTGCAAATATTTCCACTTGGCGTCCCCGGTTTAGCTGTAGGCAGGTGATAGAGCCTGTAGTGAGGGGCGGAGTTAGTGAGGGCTTTGTAGGTCAGGGTGAGTAATTTGAATTTAATTCTGCTGTGGATGGGGATCCAGTGAAGGGATTCACAAAGACCGAGCGAGGGGTGAGATGAATAACCCTAACCCAGGCTGATGCCTTTAAGATGGACTGCAGGGGGGACAGGTGTGCAAGAGGAAGGCCGGTCAGAAGGTTATTGCAGGTAGATGAGGCGAGTGATTGGATGTAGGGGCTGAAGGAAAGTCTGGAGTAGAGTCACTCCGAGGCAGCGGTCTTGGGCTGAGGGAGGGATAGTGATACCATCAACCGTTATAGAAAAGCAGAAATCGGAGTAGAGTTAGAGGGGGGAATTTGAAGGAGCTCGGTCTTGGACATAATGATCTTTAGGCGGTGAGTG
This sequence comes from Leptobrachium leishanense, assembly GCA_009667805.1. NCBI lineage: Eukaryota > Metazoa > Chordata > Amphibia > Anura > Megophryidae > Leptobrachium > Leptobrachium leishanense. Next base: position 145,805,793 of record CM019068.1, on the reverse strand, counting down.
GCCATCCAGTATGAGATGCCAGAGAAACAGTCACTCATCTTAGAGAACAGAGGGAGAGAGATCGGGAGTGAGCAGGTGGTACAGGTGGGTAGAAGAGAAAGTTAGAGGTAGAACCGTTTTTTAGGGTTGGAGGAAAGGGAAGATATGAGAGAAGTACGTTTGCGGTGAAAGGAGCTAAGAATGGAGAATGAACTTACAGTTGACAAAGTCAACTTCGGAGCGAGGTTTCTTCCAGCAGATCGGGAGCATCATTGCAAGCAGTGCGTCTGCCTGGAGTGCCAGGGCTGAAGATGACGATAGGGATTTTATGAAATTGTGGGCAGAGTAAGAGCGTCCTGAGGAGAGAGTTTTGTTCTAATGGAATGTGTTTAGGTCAGGGCAGGTTATAGTGGTGGTGTGGGTGAGGGGTTTAATGAGATGGGAGAATTGTAGCGGGTCCAAATCCTGGAGATTCCTCTAGCTGCGGGGCTGAGAGGGAGGAGAGGAAGTTGGTTTAGTTGGTGAGTAGAGGAAAGTGTGGACTGAGAGAGGTCAAAGGAGGATGTGAGTGAAGGACGTTTTAGCAAGGGCAGAAGGGGAATTTTGAAGTCCCCATGGATTAGTGATGGTACGATAGAATGATCGAATAAGAGCCATGCTGTAAATTTGTCGAACTGGGTGGCTGGTCTAAGCGGGTGATGAATGACCGCAACTCCGAGAGGGGGTGAACAGATGTATGCAATGAGCTTCAAAAGGAGGAGAAGGACAGAGGCGAGTTGGGGCTGGTACTGATAGGTGTAGGAGGGAAAAAGCAGGATCCCAACACAACCTCTATTCTTCTATCCTGGTCTAGGAGTGTGGCTAACGTGGAGACCACCGTGTGTGAGAGCAGCGATGGAAGCAGTGTCAGAAAGAGAGAGCCAGATTCCAGTGGGTGCTAAAAGATTGAAAGTGATGGAAAGAAACATGACATGGATGGTTGTAAGCTTGGTGCAGACTGAGCGAGCGTTCCAGAGGGTGCAGGAGAAAAGGAATGATGACTGCAGGTCAATAGAAATAAGATTAGGAGGTGGAATGAGACCTCAAGGTTTTCCTCCGGAAAATGTGGGGATTGTTAAAGGGCCAGGATTTCACTGGCAGTGAGTAGTAATAGGAGTGTGAGTGAAATTAGGGGAGACTGGGACTTCTAGGAACATGTGGAGTTTGGGATACAAGAAGTGGAGAGCGGTTTCTGAGGAAATGAAACACATGTTCATGGGAGGACAGCATAGGGTGAGATATGGACAGTGTGGGGGTTATTGCCACAGTTACTATAGGAGATGCTGAGAGTTTTAGGAGAAGGGGAGTTAGAAAAAGTAAAATAACACAAAACATTGTGCAGGTGTGCAGTTAGTATGGGTTACCAGATAGTGGCTTGAGGTGAGTGGGTGTTTTCTATTTTTAACTTCAGTTTGTTAACTCCTGCTGCCACTTGTACCCAGGGCCACTTAGTACCAGGCCCGGGGGGGGGGGGCTCAGGGGAGCCTCCAGTCTGTTGAGGATTTAGCCTGATGATCCATGAAGTGATGGCTCTCTTCTGCTGTGGCTGTGCTCCTGTACCCTGGCCGTAGAGATCACTGCAGACTGAGCATTACTTCCTGCATGCTCCGGAGGACGCCAATGCTTATGGTGAAACTGCGTAGAGTGATGGAGTTTGTCTGTTTGTATTCCCTAGGAGAGACTTATCTAGGTGCACCTAGTACCCTATGTGGCATTTATCACGCTGACTGGAGCTACAGAGACTTTTTATCCATTGCTTGGTTCGTCTTCATATTGTTCTGTTCTTTTTCCGTTTCCAATAAAAGTAAAATTTTACTTACAAGTTCCTGTCTCAGTCAATCAATATCCTTTGTTCTATCCATGTTCCAAGGTTACCCCCATTTCTGTTGCTGGATATTGAGTGTCACCATTCCTGCAGGGGTTTTCTTCCATGCTTCTACTTATTTACTTGCCTTAGTATAGACCATATATTTCCAATAGTGATTTCCGAGGCGCTACAGGAGCTCCTGGCATTTGCTCGGCAAATTCTGAGTGAGGAATTACAGCCGTTACGATACATTTTACATAGAAATTGGAAAGGGACTTTCCTCTTGACGGCGTGCGCCCACTGCCTGCTTCAATCTGCATCATGACTTTCCCCGGTGCCCGCACTTGGTTAGGCTTCAGAAAGGTCAGAGCGATGTGGAAATCCGATCAGCGCAAATGGACTGGCAGGCTAGATTTATCTAGAGAACCAAATCCAGCGCCAGCACCAAGCCCGTCACAGAGCTCTATTGGCAAAGTCTGGACCGCACGTACTATCCGAATTCTCTTTATCCCTGGCGATGCAGTGCGGCAGCGTCTCTGCAAACACAACTATGCACTGTTATCCCTTGGAACATCCCAGCACTGGACCATGAGAGAGCAAGGCAGGAGATGCTTGGGGTGGTCCAGTCCTGGCACTGCCAGTCTTTGTCCCATTTTTATAATGAACTGGTAAAGAGAAAATCCAAATCTGGGGCAAACAGGATTAAGCGGCCTGTCCGTTGGTCGACCTGGGTCATCCACAGACACTCCCAGTGGACGACACTGGTTGTGCTATGGCATTGTCTGTAGTCAATCGACAAAGTCGGTCGTCCAACTACGGACCCAGTGGACGACCAGCCTAATCCGTGCATTTAGTAACAGATACAGGCGATGCCTGCAGTATAATCAAACTGCTTTAATATCTAGCTCAACAGTAGCAATTCTTATTAACCCCCTTCTATCTGTGGCTGCTGCATGTCCTCTTAGATCCATCAGGGATGAATGCGGAGAACTATTTCCTCATCTCTCTCCTCAGCTACTCCCTTCTTGTCAGCAGTCCAACACCTGAATTCCTTCCCCACTGCAACGGTGTACACATACTTTAGTTCCCACCAGCAGCTAGCACACCATTGACCCCAAGTTACGTGTGAGTTATGTACAGCACATACACTAGTGTTTGTCCAAAGAACGTGAAAAGGTGTCTCCTTTGTGTTTGAATCCATGTGAGTAACCAGTTCCTCAGTTTGTGGTTGGTCATTGTCTTAAGACCTCTCCTGAGGGGGGGATCTGTCCCAGCCCATCCCTTTTGTATGTGTTTGAAATTCTAAATTTGTTATTTTCATTAAATAAAAAATCGACAGGGCGTACAGAAAGAAAATAGGGGAGAGTGTACATATCAGGGGAAAACAAACAAAACCATAATAACAGTTACCACCTTTTTCCATGAGTCAATGGATGAGGGAGTCGATCAGGGTGTGAGAAAGGAGGGCCAAAAAGAACATAACTGAATCAGGGTCACCAAACTGTCCCAGTTCATCGAGAGATCAACATAATATCCCACAGAACCCAGTGGTCCCGGTTTGGTAGGGGAAGACCTTAGGTCTGTAGTGTCGTTAGCTCATAGGACCGCAGGTCCTAGATCAAGAAAGTAAGATCTCGTATGCCTGGGGCTGAGTTACAGGCTAATAACCTCCCTGGCAGTCTTAATTTTTTCAAAATTTTGTGTCTAAAAGCGTCTCAATTTTTTTTTTTAAAGGAAACGTGTTTTTGTACACAGTGGCGTAGCGTGGGTTGTCAGCGCCCGGGGCCAGCCAAGAATTGTGCGCCCCCCCCCCAACCTGTGGACACGTTATCGATATTGCCCCAGCTCTCACATGAATATTGCCCCAGCTCTCACATGAATATTGCCCCAGCTCATGGATTTGCCCCAGCTCATGGATATGCCCCGGCTCATGGATATGCCCCAGCACATGGATTTGCCCCAGCTCATGGATTTGCCCCAGCACATGGATTTGCCCCAGCACATGGATATGCCCCAGCTCATGGATATGCCCCAGCACATGGATTTGCCCCAGCACATGGATTTGCCCCAGCTCATGGATTTGCCCCAGCACATGGATTTGCCCCAGCACATGGATATGCCCCAGCTCATGGATTTGCCCCAGCTCTCACCTGGATATTGCCCCAGCTCCGGATCCAGCAGGGGTTGAGGGGGCCCAGATGCCGGGCAGTGGGAGTGCCTGCCCGGTCCTGAACAGCGTGCGAGTCCGTCCTGTTGAAGGGTAGGCGGCTGTGTGCATGCGCAGGTCACGCCGTCCGGCCAGTCAGGTGCTACAGAGACTCAGTACCACCTGATTAGACGGACCACGTGACCTGCGCCTGCACGCAGCCGCCTCCCCTTCAACAGGACGGACTCACTGTTTAGGACCGGGCAGGCACTCCCGCTGCCCGGCATCTGGGTCCCCTCAACCCACGGGCCCTTGGGCGGCGCCCGAGGGCCGGGCGGGTCAGTCCGGGCCACAAGTTTTAGGGGCGCAAATTTCTTTTGAAATTATGCGCCCCTAAGAAAACTGCGCCCGGGGCCACGGCCCCCCCTGCCCCCCCCACGCTACGCCACTGTTTGTACATAGTTAGCCATTAAGAATCACGCACTGAAATCCGTGCAAGCAAGAGTCCGTACTGGTAAGATCCTTTTATAAATAAAATAAATAGTAAATACACGGAGTCCGATTAAAGTTTGAAACACAACATAATAATTTATTAGCCCAAAAATAATATTCAATAAAATAAAACAAACACTGAAATCTGTCTGAAAACAAGGGTGAACCTATGTATGGTCTGTTTCTTATCCTGTAGTGCCACCTAGTGGCCGTTCATAAACATTGGAATACAGTGTATTATAATTTTTTTAAAGTTTGCTGCCTGGTCCCATCCCCCTGCATCGTGTGACTCGCAGGGAGCCTTACCCGGAAGCAACTCGGCCACGATCACACTGCGGGGGACAGCCAGGGAGCGCAGGAGGAGGTGAGTATGCATCCAGCCCGAGTGTGGCTCGGGGTTACCGTTCGCGGTAGTGGAATTTAATCCCGAGTCACACACGGGAATACCACCAGGGAGGTTAAGAGTTGTGTACACGATAGATCACACAAAACATATTTAGTTGTGGGACTGACAGGCCAATCGTGGGCATCCCCAGTAGGTATTCCTCCGGGGAGAATGGCACTGTCACGCCGATCACTTTAGTAACTAGTTGTGCAAATTCCTCCTCCCCCCCCCCCCCATAGAGGTGCAGTCTTCAAACTAGACCACCAAACATGAAGCATGGTGCCTTCAGTAAGAGCATCTCCATCATGAAGATGAGACAGTCTTATTCGTATGTCTTTCTTGGACCAGTACCAAATACCATCTGTAGAGAACCTTACGTCTCAGTCTCCCCCCCCCCCCCAGTAAGGAGACGCAGCAACAGGCTCCTCTATGAATCTTAAAGGCCTAAAGTCACCGCTGATGGGTTATCGTCCTGCGCAGTTCCGACTCACACGCCACCTGAAAATGCCTCTTGCGGTCGTCTTTTACAGTGTTCAGTGCCTGTAGCATATGGTCAAGAGTCTCGCCTCCGGAAGCGGTCGGACCAGAAACTCCTTGAACGGCGACAAAATGGCTAAGGAACCGGGAGCGGACGACAGGAAGGACAAGAACTTTAAATGGATTGCAGCTGTCTGGAGAAGAAATAAAGCATACTAGGTAGGTGGTATCTAGCCTGTAATGTGGCAGAAGGCAACAGAGATCGATTCGCCACCAGGTGTTTAAGGTGCGACAGGCCCCTCGCCACCCATCTAGCACTTGGAAAATCATCAATCCAGTACCCAATCACCTCCAGTGGGGTAGCTAGGGACAGGCGGGAGCTATGAAGGAGCGTTACGCGACACCTGACCTGTCCCACATAGTAAGGCACCACTTAGTAGGAGGGTGGGTAACAGAGGCTTCCGTCTTGGGGAGAGCCACATCAGTGATATAACTCTATGACCCCCCCCCCCCCAGTAAAGGATTGCTCCAGTGTCATCCACTGAGGCAGATGAGTACAGTAGAAAAACTCTCCCAGCGAGGCAAGTAACGTCGCCTAAAGCCTGAGATACACGGAGTGCGTAGCGACGCACACCATAGCGAAGCAAACATTTTGCAGGCTTGACTTCACTCCGCTCTGCCTCGCAGTCTCTCTACACTGCATTACGTTTGCTTCTCACCACACTGGACAGGAAACCACTAACTAAATTAAAATGTACATGCCAAAACCTTTTAACAAAAGCGCATGTCATATAGGCAAAAAAGTTTCTGTTGAATAAAATACATCTAACTCAGGAATAGTATAAACAAAAATTAGAAAAAGGTACATTGGGGCAAAAAGGTATTTAGTCAGCCACCAATTGTGCAGGTTCTCCCACTTAAAAGATGAGAGAGGCCTGTAATTGTCATCATAGGTACACTTCAACTATGAGAGGCAAAATGAGAAAAAAAATCAAGAAAATCACATTGATTAGGGAATGTGTATACGGATATACACTATACAGTGTGGGCGCTTGTTTATTTGATGAATTGATTAAAGTGCTATGTGGATTACTAGTAAATAGTCAAATGCAGCCTATAGTATGGTAAAAAACACATAAAAAACAACCAAAATATGTGTCAAGACTAAGACAAAGAGATGAAAAAGGACCATACGGCGCATAAAATAGTGTATAAAATAGTGAACAGCTGATTAATAGACAACTGGTTAATATTGGATAAAATGTAAAATATAAGTGAATAAAATTGCCCTTTAAAATACCAAATAGAAATATTAAAGATGCATAGGAAAAAGAGTAAAATGTGCAAAAAGTATATATGGAGATAAGTCAATTAGTGCAAATGAGTGCTCAAAAAGTGCAGCAGTTCAATACTCAAAGGAGTGTTGTTGATTGAAGACAAGTGTATCAATCTTCTCTGTGGTGTGAGTATCAGATCTTCTCTTTAAAGATATCCCTCAGAGAGAAATAAAACATAAAGGCAATAATAGTGCAGATGGTCGTACTGGAATGGAGCAATTCAATAAAGTCAATGTATGTACCACTCACATTTATAGGAGCCTAAGGGAAATCCAGGCTCAAGGAAAATAGCTTGCGGCCAGATATAGGGTGGCACGTCCCTCCTTTCGTCTATGGTGGTTGCTAGGTAAAGCAGAGAGAGTCGGGAGACGACACTCCCATAGCGTAACTCTGTGCGTATATGTGGAAAAATTAAATTAAAATTGATCACACTCACCAATTATAGAGCCTCTCAATACCAGGCTCAAGGGATACCGCCTTGGGCTCTCTTAAGGTGGAGGCCCGAACCCCTGCCGCCTGGATCCTCCTTTCAGCACTGAGCTCTCTGCTATGAACAAAGGCTTCTCTTCAAAGCCTTTGTTCATAGCAGAGAGCTCAGTGCTGAAAGGAGGATCCAGGCGGCAGGGGTTCGGGCCTCCACCTTAAGAGAGCCCAAGGCGGTATCCCTTGAGCCTGGTATTGAGAGGCTCTATAATTGGTGAGTGTGATCAATTTTAATTTAATTTTTCCACATATACGCACAGAGTTACGCTATGGGAGTGTCGTCTCCCGACTCTCTCTGCTTTACCTAGCAACCACCATAGACGAAAGGAGGGACGTGCCACCCTATATCTGGCCGCAAGCTATTTTCCTTGAGCCTGGATTTCCCTTAGGCTCCTATAAATGTGAGTGGTACATACATTGACTTTATTGAATTGCTCCATTCCAGTACGACCATCTGCACTATTATTGCCTTTATGTTTTATTTCTCTCTGAGGGATATCTTTAAAGAGAAGATCTGATACTCACACCACAGAGAAGATTGATACACTTGTCTTCAATCAACAACACTCCTTTGAGTATTGAACTGCTGCACTTTTTGAGCACTCATTTGCACTAATTGACTTATCTCCATATATACTTTTTGCACATTTTACTCTTTTTCCTATGCATCTTTAATATTTCTATTTGGTATTTTAAAGGGCAATTTTATTCACTTATATTTTACATTTTATCCAATATTAACCAGTTGTCTATTAATCAGCTGTTCACTATTTTATACACTATTTTATGCGCCGTATGGTCCTTTTTCAAGAAAATCACATTGTCTGATTTTTAAAGAATTTATTTGCAAATTATGGTGGAAAATAAGTTTTGGTCACCTACAGTACAGTACAAACAAGCAAGATTTCTGGCTCTCGCAGATCTGTAACGTCTTCTTTAAGAGGCTCCTCTGTCCTCCACTCGTTAACAAGTTCAAACAGATGCCATTCGTATCAGTGTAAAAGACACCTGTCCACAACCTCATACAGACACACTCCAAACTCCACTATGGTCAAGACCAAAGAGCTGTCGAAGGACACCAGAAACAAAATTGTAGACCTGCACCAGGCTGGGAAGACTGAATCTGCAATAGGCAAGCAGCTTGGTGTGAAGAAATCAACTGTAGGAACAATCATTAGAAAATGGAAGACCTACAAGACCACTGATCATCTCCATCGATCTGGGGCTCCACGCAAGATCTCACCCCGTGGGGTCAAAATTATCACAAGAACGGTGAGCAAAAATCCCAGAACCACACGGGGGGACCTAGTGAATGACCTGCAGAGAGCTGGGACCAAAGTAACAAAGGCTACCTTCAGTAACACGCTACGCCGCCAGGGACTCAAATCCTGCAGTTCCAGACGTGTCCCTCTGCTTAAGCCAGTACATGTCTGGGCCCGTCTGAAGTTTGCTAGAGAGCATTTGGATGATCCAGAAGAGGATTGGGAGAATGTCATATGGTCAGATGAAACCACAGTAGAACTTTTTGGTAAAAACTCAACTCGTCGTGTTTGGAGGAGAGAGAATGCTGAGTTGCATCCAAAGAACACCAAACCTACTGTGAAGCATGGTTGCGGAAACCTCATGCTTTGGGGCTGTTTTTCTGCAAAGGGACCAGGACGACTGATCCGTGTAAAGGGAAGAATCAATGGGGCCATGTATCGTGAGATTTTGAGTGCAAACCTCCTTCCATCAGCAAGGGCATTGAAGATGAAACGTGGCTGGGTCTTTCAGCAGGACAATGATCCCAAACACACCACCCGGGCAACGACGGAGTGGCTTCGTAAGAAACATATCAAGGTCCTGGAGTGGCCTAGCTAGTCTCCAGATCTCAACCCCATAGAAAACCTTTGGAGGGAGGTGAAGGTCCGTGTTGCCCAGCGACAGCATGGAGGAATGGGCAAAAATACCAGCAACAGTGTGTGAAAACTAGGGATGCACCGATACCACTTTTTGAAGACCGAGTACCGATACTTTTTTTTATGTCATGTGACGCTTTCCAATAAGAACAGACTTCATATAAAAATTCCCCCAGCTCACATGGATATGCCCCCAGCTCTCATGCCCCCAGCTCATGGATACTGCCCCAGCACATGGATACTGCCCCAGCACATGGATACTGCCCCAGCTCATGGATATGCCCCAGCTCATGGATTTGCCCCCCAGCTCATGGATTTGCCCCCCGCTCATGGATACTGCCCCCAGCTCATGGATTTGCCCCAGCTCATGGATTTGCCCACAGCTCGTGGATTTGCCCCCCAGCTCATTCATTCGCCCCAGCTCATGGATACTGCCCCCAGCTCATTGATTTTTTTCCCCCCAGCTCATTGATTTTTCCCCCCAGCTCATTGATTTTCCCCCCAGCTCATTGATTTGCCCCCCAGCTCATTGATTTGCCCCAGCTCATGGATTTGCCCCAGCTCATGGATTTGCGCCCCAGCGCATGGATATGTCCCCCCCAGCTCATGGATATGTCCCCCCCAGCTCATGGATATGTCCCCCCCAGCTCATGGATATGTCCCCCCCAGCTCATGGATATGTCCCCCCCCAGCTCATGGATATATCCCCCCCAGCTCATGGATATGCCCCCCAGCTCATGGATATGCCCCCCAGCTCGTGGATATGCCCCCAGCTCGTGGATTTGCCCCCCCCCCAGCTCGTGGATACTGCCCCAGCTCACCTAAGACTCTCCGCGATCATACTTACCTTCCTAAGCGACGCCGGGGAAGTCTTCGCGTGCGCTCGTTGGAAGGCCCCCAGCTGCGATCACGTGGATCCACGTGATCGCGGCTGGGGGCCTTCCAACGAACGCACGCGCAGAAACTTTACCGGCGTTGCTCAGGAAGGTAAGTATGAACGCGGTGAGCAGCTGCAGGGCCTGTCTGAATGCCGATAGAGCATTCGGACAGCCGCCCCAGCCCCTCGGATGCCGGCAAGCTGGCTCAATGCCGGCTTCCGATATCGGGGGTACTGCACGAGTAGAAGTACTCCTGCAGTGCCCGGTATCGGCACCGATACTAGTATCGGTATCGGTGCAACCCTAGTGAAAACCTTGTGAAGACTTAACAGAAAACCGTTGACCTCTGTAATTGCCAACAAAGGATATATAACAAAGTATTGAGATGGACTTTTGATATTGACCAAACACTTATTTTCCACCATAATTTGCAAATAAATTCTTTAAAAATCAGACTATGTGAGTTTTCTGGATTTTTTTTTCTCATTTGTCTCTCATAGTTAAAGTGTACCCATGATGACAATTACAGGCCTCTCTCATCTTTTCAAGTGGGAGAACCTGCACAATTGGTGGCTGACTAAATACTTTTTTGCCCCGCTGTAACTGATCATACAGCACGCACACACACACACACACACACCCCGCTATGTATAGAGTAGGGATGCATTAGCACCTGATATAACTCATACATATACAGTCAGGTCCAGAAATATTGGGACATCGACAAAATTCTAACATCTTTGGCTCTATACACCACCACAATGGAGTTGTAATGAAACAAACACAATGTGCTTTAACTGCAGACTGTCAGCTTTAATTTGAGGGTATGTACATCCAACTCAGGTGAACGGTGTAGGACTTACAGCAGTTTGCAGATGTGCCTCCCACTTGTTAAGGGACTAAAAGTAATGGGACAGAATAATAATCATAAATCAAACTTTCCCTTCTTAATACTTGGTTGCAAATCCTTTGCAGTCAAAGACATCACCAGACGCTGGGTTTCATCCGTGGTGATGCTCTACCAGGCCTCTACTGCAACTGTCTTCAGTTCCTGCTTGTTCTTGGGGCATTTTCCCTTCAGTTTTGTCTTCAGCAAGTGAAATGCATGCTCAATGGGATTCAGGTCAGGTGATTGACTTTGCCATTGCTTAACACTCCACTTCTGTCCCTTCAAAAACTCTTTGGTTGCTTTAGCAGTATGCTTTGAGACATTGTCCATCTGCACTGTGAAGCACCGTCCAATGAGTTCTGCAGCATTTGGCTGAATGTGAGCAGATAATATTGCCCGAAACACTTCAGAATTCATCCTGCTGCTTTTGTCAGCAGTCACATCATCAATAATTACAAGAGAACCAGTTCCATTGGCAGCCATACATGCCCACGACATGACACTACCACCACCATGCTTCACTGATGAGGTGGTATGCTTAGGATCATGAGCAGTTCCTTTCCTTCTCCATACTCTTCTCTTCCCATCACTCTGGTACAAGTTGATCTTGGTCTCATCTGTCCATAGGATCTTTTTTCAGAACTGTGAAGGCTTTGTTAGTTGTTGTTTTGCAAACTCTAATCTGGCCTTCCTGTTTTTGAGGCTCATCAAGGTTTACATCTTGTGGTGAACCCTCTGTATTCACTCTGGTGAAGTCTTCTCTTGATTGTTGACTTTGACACACATACACCTACCTCCTGGAGAGTGTTCTTGATCTGGCCAACTGTTGTGAAGGGTGGTTTCTTCACCAAGGAAAGAATTCTTCGGTCATCCACCACAGTTGTTTTCCGTGGTCTCCCGGGTCTTTTGGTGTTGCTGAGCTCACTGGTGCGTTCCTTCTATTTGTGAATGTTCCAAACAGTTGTTTTGGCCACGACTAATGTTCTTGCTATCTCTTTGATGGATTTGTTTTGTTTCTTCAGCCTAATGATGGCTTTCCTTCACTGATAGTGACAGTTCTTTGGATCTCATCTTGATAGTTTACAGCAACAGATTCCAAATGCAAATAGCACATTTGAAATTAACTCTGGGCCTTTTATCTGCACATTGTAATTGGGGTAATGAGGGAATATCACACACCTGGCCATGGAACAGCTGAGAAGCCAATTGTCCCATTACTTTTGGTCCCTTAACAAGTGGGAGGCACATCTGCAAACTGCTGTAAGTCCTACACCGTTCACCTGAGTTGGATGTACATACCCTCAAATTAAAGCTGACAGTCTGCAGTTAAAGCACATTGTGTTTGTTTCATTCCAAATCCATTGTGGTGGGGTAAAGAGCCAAGGATGTTAGAATTGTCGATGTTCCAATATTTCTGGACCTGACTGTATGTACCCACAACCCAGACACATATACATACATTCCGATTTATGAGAAGTCTGGATATATATAATGTAGACAAGAGGGACAGCATTCAGTCCTAACAAAAAATTCCAAATGATAGAAAAATATAACTCTTGCCCAGGTGCTGCCCATCCATCTTTTAATGTTTTTTCAATAAATTCCATATTTTAGAAGCCCCAGAGTGCCCCCCGTCTTCATTGTAAAATATATATATATTTTAAGGTAGAGGTGGGCTGCACGGGGACTCGAGCATGTTTTTTTAAATTTTTGGGCAGAAATTAGGGAATGATGTACTGGGCAGGAGCAGGTCCCTGTAGCACCTGGCCCCATGTCCTGCTGGGGGCAGCTCTCTCCGTGCCGATAGGCCAAGGCAAAGACAGAGCGATGTGTGCAGAGCAGGGCTGTTGGGAGGAGATCTACAGGCGCATGGGCCGTGTGCTCTAGATCCAGCCCCTCATCTCAGCGTGCCACTCCGCCGAGGGGAAAGTTGGATTTTTCCAACTCCTGTCGCTCAGCGCTGAATTGTGATGCAGCCTGAGCGAGGGAGATGGAAAAACCTGGACACACTGAGTGCGCCTCGACGCGTGTTGCCGCCTACAGGCGCCGCACGTCTCTTCACGCTCAGTGTATCTCAGGCTTTAAAGTAAAGATGCAGATTGGGCAAGGCCATCCCACCCCGTTCATTGGGTAACTACAATAGCTTAGAAGGTATCCTCGGTCGCTTCTTATTCCAGACCTATGTGTTGAGGAGAGACTGCAGTTCGTCTAGGTATGTTTTGGGCAGTTGAAGTGGAAGAGTTTGAAAAAGATACAAAAGTTTGGACAGCAGTGTCATTTTCACCGAGGACATACGACCCACCCATGACAAGGCCGACCCCCTCCATTTAAACAGGAGCTGTTTCGTGAGTAATAAGTGATAAAAGGCTTGTAATTTGCATCGAACAGTTGGCTAAGGGACTCAAATTCCCAAATATGTTATATAATTGTCAGGCTCCACGCTGTTGACTGTGTAATGCCGGCCGTTCACCAGTGGGCAGCACATGAAAAGTGCTGCTCAGCCTCAGTACTGGCTGAGAAACCGTTATATCACAACACACACCACACCCCTGCTGGAAATAAAGTACCACTCCTCCCTCCTTCCATCATGGCCTCTGCATTGAGTGTCAAACCTTGCTAAAGCTCCAACCTACTCTTGTATTACTCCTGACATACCTGTGTAACAGACCTGGCTTACCCATTTGACCACGGCTTCTGGAATATTCCTGTGTACTGCGATAAGGATCCCACCCGTGTCCTGTTTACAGCTCCTTGTGTTCTCCTCCTCAAGGTACATCCACAGTTCCCCAGTGTCTCAAGTTCCTAAGTATCCTGGGACCTTCACTCTCATCATGTCCCCCTCCATTAATCTCAAGAACCCTGCTGTATTCAGATTCATGGTATCCTTTCAAGAACCCTGGTAATCCCTTTGCAACCCCTGTGAGGTATCAGTGCTTGCTGGCTCTCTTGCTCCTACCCCTCAAATGTTATTCAGTTACAGCTCACTACATATCGGGCTCATAGCCACAAGGCCAGTGCCCCCCCTGGTGCTGGATCCTGACAATAATTCTCCCTCCAGTCATATGAATAGCTGCGGCGCAACAAACCCTGAGCGGGCTTCGGCACATTGAGTGACATTGCCTGAGATTTAGGTATGTTAATCTTGTGGTACGAGAGTTCGCTGTATTGAGACAGGAGAGCATGTAGTCTAAGGAGCGATGTTTCAGGGTCCGAAAGCGTAAGTAGTATATCATCAGCGAATAGGCTGATTTTTATAAGTAGAAGGCCCACGTCAGTGTCCTGTCTAATATGTTGGGCTAGCGGTTCTATAGCCATAGCATACAAGAGTGGTGATAGCTGACACCCCTGGCGCGTTCCATTGCTGATCTGAAACACTTCTGAAAGGAATACGGCATTCAGGACTGTGGCTGTTGGTGACGTGTACTGCGCAAAAATACTAGTGAGAAGCTCAATGGGGAAACCAAATTTGCAAAGCACTTGTCTAAGGAATGCCCAATTCACTGTCAAAAGCTTTTCCAGCATCTAACGCCAAGATGGTGCATGGTATCCTAGCAGAGCAGATGTGCTGGTGCACCATTTATTGTTTTGGTATTGTGAGTCCCCCGTCTCCACCTTACAAACCCCACTTGGTCACTGCCTGTCAAGGACGGCAAAACCTCTGCGAGTCTGTTAGCCAGTATTTTAGCGTACAATTTGATGTCTATATTGAGAGAAATTGGTCAAATTGGGGCACGACATGGGAGACTTCCCAGGTTTGGGCAGTGGGACTATGACGGTGCGCAGCATCTTGGGTGAAAAGCTGCCCTGGGCTGATATAGGGTGGAATAGAGAAAGGAGGCGTGGTGCTAGGATTGGGGCAAACCTCTTTATAATAGTCATCTGTAAACCCGTCCGGGCCAGGAGATTTGTGAGAGGGAAGCGATTTAATAGCCAGTTCCAGCAAAGTCATGGGTGCCGTTAGGGACTGGAATTGGGAGGCTGTGAGACGGAGGAGATGAAGCCCAGAAAGGTATTGATTAACACAGTCAAGCGACTGGGAAGACACCTGTGCGTCATAATGTAAATTATGGAGACGGCAGCAGTACCTCACCAGTTCATTGGTAATGTCTTGAGTTGATAACACAGGGTCCGGGGGGGGGGACAAAATTTAAGTGGGAGATGCACTTTTTACCTGGTTCATTGTGGAGGTACATAGCTAGGAGATGACCCGATTTTTATTTTTTTTATTTACCAAAAGCATAAAATTTAACCTTCAGCCGTCGTATATGGTGTAAGTGGGCTTTTTGGTTTAAGTTGGCGAGTTTAGATCGTGCGCCTGTAAGTCGTGGCATCTTCGCAGGAGTGGGGATGGTCTCATTAGTTCGGGCCAAGTCATTTCTCTCCGTAAGAAGTTTTAAACGGACTGAAATGCGGGATTTGATAAAGGAGGACCATTTAATGTAGATCCCCTGCAGTACCACCTTGTGAGCCTGCCAGGGTGTCTGTCGTCACGTCTGGGGTAACATTGGTGAGGAAGTAATCTTTCAATAAGTATTCGATCTCGGTTCTAATTAGAGGGTCTGATACTATGGAATCATTAACAGGGCTATTCAGAGAGCGGTGAAAACCTTGACAATTGGCAGAAGAGAACAATCTAGACCAAATAGCCAATTTGGAAAGTGAGATAAATGGAGAATTTTTCTGGTTTGACTATTTTGACCTAGAATTTTCAATTCTCCAGTCATTCAAGTTTTCACTTCTTTCTGAATAGCAGTGTATGTCTCCAATGGGAACGTCCAGTAGGGCTATATTGGTTTTTGTTGCTCAAAAGCATGGGCGCATGGTCTGACCAAGGTATATGCATAATTCGGCAAGACAAAGCTTGGGGCAAAAAAGATCCCTGTAGTAGGAAGTAGTTTATCCTAATATACATATTGTGAACCTTTGAGTGAAATGTAATATCGTTTTGCCCCCGGATTTAACAATCTCCACAGGTCGTGTACACGAAACGACTGCAAAAGCTCAGAAAATCTCTCGTCCTCTTATCAACAAATACGTACACATATGCAGTTTGGAAGGTGGTGGAGAACAGAAAACATACTATAAAAATGGGAAAAACTATTATAGATATCCACTATGAAAATATTGGTAGCATGACACCCAGAATGCTCAAGATGGATAATTGTAACAACGTAATGGTCACAGAGAATATAGGGTATTGACTCCTTATTGATAGTAGGATCACAAATTCATCTGGTGACAATGGATAAACAAAAACCTTTTATTGAAACACCATGAGTAGTGCCTGAGCGTAATGGGAAGAGAGGTTAGGGAGAACTGAATATGGGAGTGGATTGGAAACAGGAGAAACAAGGAATAGCAAGATGAGAATACTAGAGAGGCGAGGGAGAAAGACAAAAGGGGATACTAACAGTACATAGGGGCAGACACTGTATAGCCAATAACACACTAAACAGATATTCAGGCATCGGTACCATTAAGGATCAGGCAATAGAATAGTCGGTATAATGCAGGGGTCTAGGCAAGGCGGCAGGCAGGGTGGTCAAAGTCGAATCAAGGGGTCTGGTAAATGGGGACCCAAGATGGGGGACACAGGGAGCAAAAGGGGGTACCGGTATGAATGAAGTGAATGTCCAGATAAATCAACAGAGGGTTCTCAGTAAAGTCTTTGATTGTTCAGGGAGCTTTCAGGAAAAGCTCAGATTGATCGCCAGGGACCTCAATGTGGATGCATCCTAAGGAGGGCGTAGCTTCCTTAAATGCAGGCCTCAATTAACAGGATACAGTTCAGGTGAGGCTGCAGGTCTTGAAGGTAATGCTGTCAGAAAAGTCCAGGAACCTGTATAGTTCATGCGTGCAAGGCTTAAAGGGGCTGCCAGAGCGTAGTGACCCTGACACCTACAGAGGCTCGTCAGGAGTGGTTAAAACGTGAATGAATGGTGTGCCCATTTAAGCCTGTTTACAAGTGGATGGTCCTGTTAATTAGCCAATAGAAATTACTCGAGTCTCGTGTAATAATGATGCTTATGGGTAATTGATTGACACCGAACTGGTCCAACCAAATTGTGGCGTGGTGATGTAGTCATTGTTCCAATTACTGAAGATGCATAGGAGTCACGTTAAAGTAAGCCCATAGACAGGGAGTGCTTCTCAAACTCCTCAACAGAGGAGGGAGTGAGGAGCGAAAATGGCCAAAAATTGAAAAAACTCCATCACTCTCTGCATGACGGAAACCCAGACTCCAGTGTATTAATGTCCCGCGGGCACAGACAAGAAACTAACTCAAACTTGGGACTTAGAACCCCACAGTTCTTTTATAATTTAGTACAGTACCGGGCTAGGAAATGCCTCCCACCAAAAGCCCGGTGGGGTACCGACTAGGGATAGACCGATATGTTTTTTTCCAGGCCGATACCGATACCGATTATCGGCCATCTCTCAGGCCGATAACCGATATCAGGGGCCGATATTCTGTGCGCTTAAATTTTTGAAAAATAACACAATTTCACACAAATCTGGTATAAACTGAACATGTTTATTCATATTTTAAACATTAAATTAGAGGGTCGACCGACCCTGCATGCAGATCTCGGAGAGAGCAGGGTAAGACCCGGTCACCGGCCTGAAAAAAAAAGGTTTACTGTATGTTTAACTGTATATCGCTAGCTGGCTGTCTGTTCCTTTAAGAAATTACAACCAGGGTGTGCTGCCGAGTGCTCTGCTCCCTTCACTAGCCCCACACAGTCACTGTCTGTCACGCACTAACCAACCCCACTAGCTGCAGCAGCTCCCCCTCCTTCCTCAGCTCCATCCATCTTTAAAGCCCCGTTGCTCCGTCCACTGACTCCATCCATCATGATCAGTTACGACCCGGGACACAGCACTGCAACCCAGAGCTCAGCCTGACCTGAAGCCCCCTTAAACACAGCCCTGCCTGAAGTTGAACCTGCAGCAGGTGAAGAAAAAATGGCCCACAGCTGTGTGTGTGCACTCTCAGTCTGCACACACACAGCTGTGGGCCATTTTTTATTACTAGCGGTTTGACGTTCTCGACAAAATGCGTTCGTTTGCCACTTGCGTTGCGCAGCCGGACTTTCGTGCGACCGTACTTCGTATATTGGCCATCATTGCCCGTCATTTGCTGCTAGTGCGGCCGTAATTAAGTGCGCCAGAACGCACGTTTAAAGTGCGCTAGTCTGACCCTAGCCTAAGTGGTTCAAATCTGTTTTGCTTTTATTTGTATTTTTGTGGGATTATACGTAACTCCTTCACTCTCCTTTATCCCTTGTAGCTCCAGCATTTTTGCGTCCTGAGCCCTGTGAGCCCGCAGATCCACCTGGTGAATCCAGAGAGGAGATCCAGCCTGAGGGTCCTGGGAGTGAGCGGCCTTCTTGTAAGTAAATCCATATATTGCTGATTATAACCTGTATCCGCTGTATAATGATGTGTGTGAATTCAGGAATGAAATGTCTCCCAGCCATGGGAATAAGGCGATGCTTAGTTTATAAGAAGCCCCTGTGTGACAATCACCCCCTGACCACAATGAATGACATGGAGGATTCTGGCATTGAATGGGTTATTTGTGCCCTATTAGTAAGTAAATGGTTAAATGTTTCAGGGAAGAGCTGAATATGCCAGACAAGAGGTTAAATGTATGGAGTGCGATATAGAGCACTAGTGATCCTCAATCATTTGTGACAAACTGGAAACCATAGGCGTGTACAGGGGGTGTGACTAGTGTGTCCAAGCACACCCTACTGGTGGGTGAAGAGGTCTTCTTTCATCTCCTACATAGACATTTTATATTTCCCTTCATCTGGTTCATGATGAACAACATAAAATCTGACTATCTCTGTGTAGCGCTCACTCCCGGAGGAGCCGCTGAAAATGAACCACGGGTCAGTCTCCCCGCACTAGGGAATAAATATACTCCAGCACCGTTGTGGATTTTATAATTTATATAGTTTACTGAAGTAAAAGGCATATAATGAGACACGGTGTTCGTAGATATATTTACAGTATTTCGTATCGCGGTAAACGCGCAGCGGAAAAAGAGAAATGCGAGACTTCGTATTTCTCAAAAATGCGTGACCGAGCAGAAAAATACAATGCTTCGTAATTACGAGAAACGCGCAGCGGAAAACAAAATAAAATGCGAATCTTTGCCCCTTTTTCGGATATTAGGGAGTGAGTCCCGAACAGGTTAAGTCCCGAAATGTGAGTGTATGTGTGTGTTATGGTACCCGGGTACTATTCAACTGGCCAGTGAATCTTTTAAGCTGATGTCTTCGACTAGTCAAGTTGGGGCCCTGTGGGTTTCAGAAATAAACAACAGCGTGCTTGCTTGAGCTTTTGTAAAACCGGCCTTGGAGGCCTCTCACCCATCTGTTCGATCACCAAGGCTCCGCTGACCCAGGACGTCTCTCCGCTCGTTTCCTCGCTGGGATACCGGCTACTGGATAGGTGGTCAGGCTTTCTGTGCTCCGGCCCGGACTTGTCCAGCTACCGCCTGCTCTCCCATCCAATGGACTCGCGGTACTCCTCACTCGAGGTCCTCAGCTTGTCTGGATAACAACTTGGGTGATGTCTGTAAATAAGCAAGGCTCCTTCTGGCAAGGCAGGATAACCCCACTAGAATCCTGATAGGCCACACTTGCGCTCCGGCCTTGTCACGGTTCCGCTCTGCAGCACTGCGTCCTCTCTCATGCACTCCCTGGCGCGCTCTCCACGAGGCTCGGGATGTACAGCGTCTGTGTCCCACCCACTTCCTGTCTGTTTGCAAAGCATGCCGGGAAACGTAGTCCCAATGTTCAGTGTCTCTTATCGCGCTTGTCTCCCTCCGGTGGCCAAAAATAGGTACTGCCACAGTAAGAGTTTAAACACAGCGCTACATCTGTATTACAGGCTTGTTATTTCTAACGATAAATCTGCATTTTGTGCAAAATCTTAATTCTAAACATAAGGTTTCAATTAATAAATGTTCCATGGGTGCACACCCCAGCGTAAGGGGCTGCGCACGCTAGTGTTGGAAATCCTGAACCTCTCACCCCACTGAAACACGGAGCCAAAATAGACTTGAAAGGAGAGTTTTTTTCCGGTACCTGTTGGGGTCATTGACATTTGCATTGGCACCTACAGGGAAGGTGAAGAGAATAATCGCCTCCAATTGTCCGTCCTTTAACCCCTAAGACCCTGTCTTAGGCACACCTTGAGTTAACTCTCCTTCTGCGCAGGGAGAGAGAAATCCTTCAAAGAAAACACACGAGGCATGTATCTTAGTCTGGCACTTTCTCTCTGCCGTTTCAACGTTTTTGACACACTTTTTATGCTTGTAACAAAAACGTTGTCTCTTTATTTCATTGGTTAACATTTCAAAACATAGCATAGTTCATTGGCCAGTTTCAATACAGGTCTGGTGACGCATTTCTGGACAGTCCCGTGGCCCGAGACATGTGATTTCTTGCAAACATCAGCACTTTGTAATTTCAGAGACACTTGCAAACATCAGCACTTTGTCATTTCAGAGACATGGAAACTTATTGAGAAGTGAAACTTAATCCTATAATACTGCTGATTATCAACTTATCTTAAAACTATTTCTTATATTTATACCTTAATTTATCTATTAATATTATAATTCATGGGGTGTTATTTAACTACTTATAGGGTCCTTCTTATAGGTCAGCAGATGGTGGTCTGAGGATTCCTTTTCCTTCAATCCCCTCTTAGAATCATAGTATGATCATACTATTTGATTCTTTCTTTGTTTCATCTATCTACTGTAAGTTAGTATGGGTTGGGGAGCGAGACCCTCAGTACCCATGTGGATCAATATAGAACCAGGGGGGCGGTACCTGCCACGGAACGGGTAACACATGGCAGTCTCCCAGTGCCTATTTATCTTCCTAACCTACAGTATATTTTACTTCCGATTAGCTATTCGGCGGAGTTGGACATATTCTGCATAATCATTTGGAGTGGACGGTAGAGGTGTACTGTACATCATGGTGATGGGGTTACCCTTGGCCATCATTCGTTTCAGACAGGGCATGAGGCAATAGACTATTACTGCAATACAAAGAACAATTAACAATAGTATAATGCCTAGTTGTATCAGGGCCTGTCTCCACCCTTTAAACCACCCAAAGTATTGATCCCAAGGGTTATCTATACCAGAGTTACGTTTAATTTCTTCGGAGAGCTCAGTTAGTTTTTTTATGGCGCGGGTCACCTTTCCATTTGGGCCTACATTATCAGGAATGTAGGTACAGCATGTACCTGTCCCCTCTATCATTTTGCATACACCTCCTTTTTCAGCCAATATCATGTCCAGAGCCATCCGGTTCTGGAACGTCATAATGGATGTGGATTGTACTTGGTCAGCGAGGCCCTTTAAAGCTTTGCGAGTATAATTAACAAATCTCTGCTGGTTATAATATAAATAGTTAATCCAATCTACATTCTTATTAATAGTAACAAGAGGTGCTAGGAATGACTCAAACCCTGCCTTTACCTGATCCCTTGCTTTAAATTCATCAGGGACCCCTCTTGGTACCCCTATAGCATCAATATAGACATGCGGATCAAGACTACCTTGTGGGCTTGGGACTTCCCTTTTCCTGCGACGTGAGCTAATATTTGGAATTTCCTCAGGATCCGAAACAATATGAACTCCCATTATGGCCTTAGCTAGGGCACATTCGCCTGACCATTGAAGGGGCAGACGCGCCCTAATCTTGAGGTCTTCACATATCCAGTAGAGATCCCCAATCAGAAAAACTAGATTCTGTAACTTAGTACTGTTGATATTGCTATAATTGGCACAATAACCCTCGGGGAAGAAGGTGAGGTTCCTACCTTTTTCTGCTGACCTATAGCAGGTATAATTCCCTGGGTAAACATGTATCCCTTCTCCTGGTTGTGGGAGGCGTGTTAGTATGGGGTAGCTATTCTTCCAATATTCACAGAAACTCTGGCTATCAGTGGTGTTGGTATATAAACTAAGAAAACATTCTTCTACATCTTGCGGAATACTAAAAGGTACGGTGCCTAGATGCGGCCTAGCAGCACCACACACATAACAATTTGTACGGTTATTGTTTAGGGCACTAAATTTTACCCATTCTAGCCAAACATTTACATCTGAAAATCCTGTTTCCATTGCTATGCTGTCTTCATAGGTGGGATTGGCTATTGATTTGGTGTTAGGTAGGAGAGGAGGAGGTCTCACTACCTCTCCATATTTCCTGGGTAGGAATGGGTTCTCTTCCTTCTTATAAATGGCCATATCTTGGAGTTTGAACTTGTATCGAGGGAATTTGGTTGTGGCAGTTGCGTACATTCCCATTACATAGACACCGGTGTCGGCCTGGGAAGGGTGGTGTATAGTCAGCGTCAATTGTACTGTCTGAGCTCCGCTTCTGATTGAGCACCGCCACCCACCTCTCCCAATCAAAGTCATACGATTTAATAGGCTTTGTCCCTTGGAACTGCGTCGTCGTGCGGCGCTATCTGGTTTATATCCCCATCTGTTAACTACTGCATCAGAGGTACCAAATCCCATATGGCCCGTGTCCCACCCCACTGCGCCCCAATAATCACAATTATGTCCCCAGTACTCATCGGTTACACATATATATACAGTTGCCTTGTACAGTATCATACTGCAGTCACCTGATCGTTTGTCACAGAATGAGCCTATGGTGCAATAATCAAAAGCATAAGTGGCTACAGTTGTGCTGGAGGAATTGAACCAGAAAGTCGTGACCCCGTTATACATAGTCATGCCTACATCTGGGGAAGCAGATACTCCAGTAATGGTGGACAATAAAAAAACAACAGTGGCCAGACAGTGATGGTTTGGGTTGGGGTTCTTTCTGGTAGGGGATGTGGACAATAGGGGTTGTGACATATGTTCCGAAGGGGGGGGTAAACATATTATTTCAGTCTTTTTCTTCCCCCACATGCGTCTCCATACTCTTCGAAAAGGATCCTTGGTTGTCATCTTCTCCTTGTTGGAGGCCAGGGCTATTAGCTGCCCCCGTTAGTACCCCTTGTTGAGTCCTTTGTTGAATCCGCTTGACTCGAGAGGGTCCCTTGTTGAATCCGCTTGACTCGAGAGGCGTGAATCCAGACTGGGCTGTCCTCTGTCAGTATAGCTGTGCGGGTTACGGCTACCACCGTGGTCTCTGGTCCATAGGCGAAATCCTCTGGTCTTTTTCCTTTCTGTAGCCACTTTACCAGCACCTTGTCTCCTGGATTAAATGGGTGGGTAGGTTTGTCTGAAAGAAAGGGGGACTTAAATATAACTTCGTCTCTGGTTGTCTCGAGGGTTGATCAGCTGCCTAAGTCCCCTGTCTCCACTGTTAGCCTACCTGTAGACCATGGTAATGGAAAGGGTCTGCCCATAAGTATCTCGAAGGGGGAGTAGCCTGTGTTCCTATTAACCGCCATTCTGATTTCAGCCAGAATGATGGGGTGTACCAATTTCCAATTCTTAAAGGTGCCCCCTGTTGCTTTCCTAAGGCGGTCCTTTACCGAACGGTTCATTCTTTCTACCAACCCGGAACTTTGCGGGTGCCATGGAATGTGGTATTTCCATTCCACCTGCAAAGCCCGGACTAGACTCTTACTTACACGTGAGGGGAATGCTGTGCCTTTATCGGAATTGAGCTGCAGCGGGACTCCCCATCGTGGGATTATCTCCCGTGTCAGTATACGCACTACAGTTTTTGCATCTTCTGCCTTTGTGGGAAATACCTCAGGCCATCGTGAAAAAATATCCATGATGACTAGAGCATTTTCTTGCCTTTTACCTTCTGTCCGAGGAATGTGTGTGAAATCTATTTGTAGGTGCGTGAAGGGGGTGGTAGGGTAGTCTAGATGTTGATGGTCTACCTTGTGTGGATTGTTTGGGTAATTCCTAAGGCATATAATACATCTTGAGACATAATCTCGTACCAGGCTGCGCAATTTCTGGATGTAAAAATGCTGACTGAGTAAGGTGATGGTTGTAGCGATACTATTGTGGCCTACCCCATGAAAATGATCAATGAAAAGAGAGGCGCTACTCTGGGGAATACAGGGTTTCCCATCTTTGGTAATTAGGCCAGTATTTGAATTTTTTTGTAAAATGGGGTAGCACCAATCTTTTAGCTCCTCTGTGGTTGCATATTTTTGTAAGGTACAAAACAATTGGTCCCCATCCATTGTGGGAGGTCGTAAAACCGGCATTACTAGTTTAGCTATGTCCTGTTGTGCTGCTCGTTTAGCTGCTTGGTCAGCCAGATGATTCCCTTTTGCAATAGGATCTGAGGCTCTGGTGTGTGCTCTACAATGTAATACCGCTATCTGAGAGGGCATAAGAATGCTTGCTAGGAGGTCCGTGACCAGGGTCGAATGGGAAATCTTCTTGCCATCTGCGGCCACAAATCCCCTCTTTTCCCATATCGTCCCATGGTCATGGACCACACCATAAGCATATTTGGAGTCAGTGTATATCGTGACAGGTCTACCCGCATAGAGCCTGCAGGCTCGTGTTAATGCAATCAGTTCTGCTGCCTGGGCAGACTGGTAGGGTACAGGCCCTGACTCTAGAACAGTGTCAGGGAGTTGAACCACTGCATAGCCTGCATGATAAGTGTTGTCATTGGGGCGGGTACAGGAGCCGTCAACAAAGACAACATCTGCGTCCGGAACAGGTGTTGACATGAGATCAGGGCGGGGTGCAGTTTCAGACTCAATGGACAGAGCACAGTCATGTTCGAGTGGGATGGTATCTGAGGGATTCTTAAGACTCAGTAAAGCGTTTAGGATTGATGCTGGACCAGAGACACTTGAACTGTATTCTATGTGCAGTGCAGGGTTGCTTAGCAGTGTGACTTCATATCCACTAAAGCGTTGTGATGACATGTGCTGTGTATGTATGCCCTTAAGTAAAGATAAAACATCATGGGTTGTGTGTAGGTGAGTTTCGTACCCTAGTGTGTATTGGCTTGCCATACTAACGGCCATTGCACATGCTGCCAGGGCACGCAAACAGGCCGGCATCCCTTGTACCGTTACTGGCAGAATCTTTGAAAAAAATGCTACAGGGCGCAACCGACCCCCATGTTCTTGCGTCAGTACCCCGGCCATGGTTTTACAATTGTCCCTTGCAAACAGATGACATGAAAGTACATAATCAGGGAGGCCTAGCGCAGGGCTTCTCATCATTGCATTCCTGAGAACCTTAAAGGCATTTAACATTTCATTAGACCACGTTATCATATTGGATTGACCCAACAGGGTGGCTTGTCTCAGAATGTTATCGTAGTAGGAGCAGTCAGGGATCCACTGTCTGCAATAGTTTATCATGCCTAAGAATGACAGCATGTCCTTCTTAGTTTTCGGGTTGACCAGGCCCGTGACAGACTGGACTCTCTTCTGACTGATGCTCCGTTCCCCCTGTCTGAGAACAAACCCTAAATATTCAACTTGCGTTTGACACCACTGCATTTTTTTAAGGGAGACCTTGTGCCCACATTCCTGTAATCCTCTAAGAAGTGATTTACCATCCTCCCGGCAATACTGTAGACCACCGGGGCGTCAACGTACCCCTGAGGTAACCTTTTCCATGTAAATTGGGTGCCTTCAAATGTGAATGCGAACAGTAATGCCGTTTCCGGATGTATAGGGATGCTAAAAAATGCATTCTTCAGGTCAATTACAGAAAAATGTGTATGTGTCGCTGGAATGGATGAGAGTAACGTTGTAATGTCCGGGACTATTGGTGCAATGGGGATGACAAGGGTATTTAATGGCACGGAGATCTTGTACAAACCGCACTGTACCATCTGGTTTGCGTACAGGGTTAATTGGGGTACTGAAGGGGGAGACTACAGGTTCCAGGATGCCATCCTGTAGAAACTGGTCAATCATAGGACGTAGTCCGTCCTCCTTTTCTTTGGACAATGGGTATTGCATCTGATAGACCGGTTGACAATTCTCGTGTAATATGGCTTTGTAGGGTGTGCAACTAATGAGTCCTGTGTCATAGGGCCCGTTGGACCACAATCGTTCCAACTCTCGGAGTTCAGTGGGCAATGTGTCTGTAGTCATAAAAAATGGTGTTGTTTGTCTAAAAACAAAGAAATTGATGGAGAATCTATTATGAGACCCCTTGTTCTTGAATATATGTTGACTTCTAGTTTTCCCAGGAGATCCCTCCCCAGAAGACTGATAGGACAGTCCTCTATTACTGTGAACACATGATATAAAAGTGATTTACCGTCAGGAGTGGTGAGCGCTAGAGGGCGGGTGGAGAATGTGTTTGTGGATACCCCATTAATTCCCATGGAAGGTTCTGACTTAGCAAGTGGTCCAGAGTAATATTTGCTTTCTATCGTACTTGTGGTTGCACCCGTGTCAATAAGAAAACTAATAGGTTTGCCCTCTATGTGTAATGTCAACATTGGATCATTTTGCCACCCCCCTGTCAATTGGGGGAAAGTCAGGGTATCACCCCCCGGGCCCCTTCATTTATTTTCCCTGTCCCAGTTGATGGGGAACCTGGGCGCATCATCGCTTGCTGGTTGCTGGGTGGAAGGTTCCTGTCTTTTAGATTCTCTGTATGATTTCTGGTATTTTTGCGCATCTTCATCAGAAGCACGGCAGTTCCGGCCCAGTGGCCTTTCCTGCCGCACCTATAACATGTGATTCCTTTTCTGGGGTATAAGTCTGGCCGTTTGGTGTGTAGTTGTTATGAGTTGTCTGGTTTTTGTTATTAGCATTATGTGTTCTATTCTGTCCTTGCCTCTGCAGGTTATGGGTCGGCTTTTTTCTTATTTCAAAACACCCTGCTGCCTCTTTCTCGTGTAGATGTGCTTCAAACTCATGGAGGGAATCTGAGGGCCAGCTAGATACTGCCTGGCGGACGGTTAGCACCAGGGCTGAGTCTAAATTGTTCATAAATGTAGAAATAAGAAGGCTGTGGCCGCGTTCTTTTGATAACCCTGCTTCTTCTGTCCAACAGATTAGGAATCTGCGCCAGAATTCGATCACTCCCTCCCCGGCTTTTTGTTTACAGGCTACGGCTATAGGAAGGGATGATCTTGCTTTAAACGCCCGTTTTAAATTGGTTTTCTAGCTCATCCCACATTCTTGTAATTCCTTCTCTTGTATTTAATGGATAGTCCTCGGCTGATTTCTCTTTGGCAGGGACTGAGATCGATGGGATCTCATCCAATCCCAAGAAGAATTTTTCTCTATAATACCGTCAACAATCAGTCTCATGTCTTCCTGGGTAAAGTTGCGTCCGTTACATGCCTTTTTGAGGTAGTTTAATGCTCCTAGTGGGGCTTCTCGGGGTTTAGGACAATGTTTAAGAATTCTATTAATATCTTCTATTTCTATAGCCTTTTTGAGCAATTTATCTCCTACTGTCATAAACGGAAAGTGTTTCTGTTTCTCAGCGCAAAATGTGTAAAATTCGGGAGGTTTTATCTCTGTTCCTGTTTGTGTGCGTGTTTTGATCTTAGGGATCGGACTTTTTATATCTTCCTCTTTTTCTTCTGCAATTTTCTCGTCTATCATATTTATGTCCTTAGTATCTTCTATTTGTGGTTTACTAGGGGCTGACGATGTACATTCGATTGCTGCAACAGCACCGAGTATTTCGGTGTCTTGGAAACCAGCAAGTGAAGGATACATTGAGTATTTGTAAGAGGGAGGGGGGCGAGGGCCCCAGTCCGCTCGTGGGACTTCCTGTTTTCTTCGTGGTATGCTTAATTCTATTTGATGTAATCTTTCGCTATTTAGACCATCTGGACTTGGTTTCTTGCATTGTTTGTTGGCTCTATTAAACCAGTATCCTGCCACTATTAGCCACTGCTCTCCTCCCAAACGCATGTATTTCATATCCCATTGAGGGTCTCCTGCAGAGTGGGGCCATGCCTCGGTGTCACCAAGACATAAGCCCTTGACCATGTCCATATGAAATGGACTGTTATCTCCTTGTCTGGGAAATGGGTCACAGCTCCCAACTGCCTCTGTCCAACCTGCCATATTATCCACCCAAGGGTTAACAAGATAGTAATCTGTTCCTCCTACCCTTGCTACATATTCCTTGCATGTTTCTCCCACCAAAGGAAGGGGGTATTCTTTTATCTTACTGCTCTGTGTACCCATTGTTTCCAGTACAAGTTTCAATATCAGAAAACAGATAATCTATTACAATATTTTAGTATCAAGAGGAAAGAAATATAAAGGGATAGTTTTCTCACAGTGCTCGACTGCCACGGAAAAAAATCCATGCGTCTTCCCAAAACGTGAGAAAGTCACTGACCCGAGCGTCTACGGGTGAACTGGTTTCAGGCAGCCATGACCAATTCTGCCTTAAGAGTAGGACAAGAAAGAAAGAACTTATATAATTTACTCTATTATCACAACTGAGGGACGTCTGTCTTACCTTACAGATCGTTCAACGGTGAATCTTAACACTCTAATATTCTTATACTCTATACATTTTATGAGGGTTAACGCAAGGTGTGATCAATTGGACATATAATGTCCCTTCTATGAGTGTGGTCCCTTCTTTAAATAAACGGCCCCTGGCAAAGTTTTCTTTTAATTTGTATCCCTGATACACTATAGGACATGGACAACTAATTTTAGTTCGAGATAAATGTTGTCATTGCCCTCGTCCAGACAAGACAATATACTCACCAGGACGAGGGGTGACCGTTCATTTCAGCAGTGCCTCCAGATTGAAGAGAATAATCGCCTCCAATTGTCCGTCCTTTAACCCCTAAGACCCTGTCTTAGGCACACCTTGAGTTAACTCTCCTTCTGCGCAGGGAGAGAGAAATCCTTCAAAGAAAACACACGAGGCATGTATCTTAGTCTGGCACTTTCTCTCTGCCGTTTCAACGTTTTTGACACACTTTTTATGCTTGTAACGAAAACGTTTTCTCTTTATTTCATTGGTTAACATTTCAAAACATAGCATAGTTCATTGGCCAGTTTCAATACAGGTCTGGTGACGCATTTCTGGACAGTCCCGTGGCCCGAGACATGTGATTTCTTGAGACATGTGATTTCTTGCAAACATCAGCACTTTGTCATTTCAGAGACACTTGCAAACATCAGCACTTTGTCATTTTAGAGACATGGAAACTTATTGAGAAGTGAAACTTAATCCTATAATACTGCTGATTATCAACTTATCTTAAAACTATTTCTTATATTTAAACCTTAATTTATCTATTAATATTATAATTCATGGGGTGTTATTTAACTACTTATAGGGTCCTTCTTATAGGTCAGCAGATGGTGGTCTGAGGATTCCTTTTCCTTCAGAAGGTGATGTCTTTGTCACCTCCATTACTGCCCTTCTCCTTCATTGCTTATGCCCCCTCCACCTTTTTTCCTTCTTTCTGTGGCTGCCTGACACGACTGGAATTGAGGGGAAAGATACTGTCAGTATAATGACCAAACCTGCCCTACCCTCAAGTTATTACACTATCAGGCTTATTCAGAGAAAGGTCAAAACCAGGAGAATGAATGGAGAAGTGAAAATTCTAGGTCGAAATAGCCACAAATAGTCACTTTCCAAATCGGCTAGTTGGTCTAGATTGTTCTCTTCTGCCAATTCTCCTGGTTTTCACCTCTCTCTGAATAACCCTGAACGTCTATACCGCTACTAGAAACTATCAGGGTAATTCAAAGAGATCCGAATTGCTGGAGAAAGGTAACCGAACGCTGATTTTCAGCGTTCGGTTACCTTTCTTGGCCATTCGGCTATCCAGAGAGCAGGCAATTCGCCGAATCCCGGCGAATTGCCTGCACATACGGTGCCTGTTCGAGGGCAGTGAAATCCCCATATAAAGCACTGCTTCGGCTATTCAGAGAGCACAAACCAGTAGTGAAAGGTTCCTGAAATGCCCTGCCTTTCGGTGATTTCATGCGGCAGATTTATTCAGGCGAATCCCATAGGCTTCAATGTTAAAAATATTACCGTTTTAATTCAATATCTAATAAACCGTTCATTTTAAAATTCTGCAGTAAAGAGTCTCTTTATTTATAGATTTGTCTGGATTTTTTCTAACAAAAAAGTCCAATTTTTTTTTTTGTTTGTTTTTAAGTTTACTTATTTTGTCTGTAACAGCCCTTTTTATTATCATTCCCTGGACCTCATATGTAAATTTCAGACATTTTCGCTCAGTAGTTTCTTTGCAAACAGCGTTTCACTTTTCAAACATTCAAGCAAACGGTTTTCCTAATTTATTCACTTCACTCGTCTGCGGTGTCGGCTTTTTCCGGCGGCTTCACTGCGTTTGATCGGCTCCTGCTCGGGGTTTTTCGTCATTTTCGGTGGGTTAATCCAGATGTTTTTGCGGGTTTTCGGCATGCATTCGTCGGGTTTTGCGGTGAGTTTTCGTCGGTTTTGCGGCAACCTTTCCCTGCAATTCGGGGACCCTGTGGTACTTGCTGAATACACCGCAGGGTCACCGAAATGGAATCGACAAAACAAACCGAATTGACGAGAATGAAAAGTCACCGAACGTGCGGTGACTTTTCGAATCTCTTTGAATTACCCTGTGTATTCTTTTGCAGGAGTACAGCAAGAGTCTGAAAATGTCTGCAGGAATTATTTATGAGGAATCGATATCATATCTTGAAGAAAACCTAATGAAGCCTCTGTCAGTAAAGCAAGAGGATATAATCAAAGTGGAAACTCTGGATTTCCAAGAAAACCAAAAACAACCAGAGAATTCCGAGCTGTCACATGAGACTGGCCAAAAAAAATATCCTTATTCAGACAAGTTGGTTCATTCTGAATTCACAAATTCTGTCTTTTGTGGGTCAGAACTTCCCCAAACTCACACAGCTCATATTGGAAGAAAAACCTTTCAATGCTCTGGAGGTGAGAAATGTTTATTCACAAATGCAAGTATTGGTAAACACAGCGTTCACATAGGAGATAAGATGTTTGCATGTTCTGAATGTGGGAAATGTTTTAGAACAAAGGATGAGCTTACTGTACATGAGAGAATTCATACAGGAGAGAAGCCGTTTGCATGTTCTGAATGTGGGAAATGTTTTAAAACAAAACGTAATCTTACTGAACATGAGAGAATTCATACAGGAGAGAAGCCGTTTGCATGTTCTGAATGTGGGAAATGTTTTCAAAGAAAGGCAGAGCTTCCTGTACATGAGAGAATTCATACAGGAGAGAAGCCATTTATATGTTCTGAATGCGGGAAATGTTTTAAATCAAAGCGTTCTCTTACTGAACATAAGAGAATTCATACAGGAGAGAAGCCGTTTGCATGTTCTGAATGTGGGAAATGTTTTAGAAAAACGAGTGACCTTACTAAACATGAGAGAATTCATACAGGAGAGAAGCCGTTTGCATGTTCTGAATGTGGGAAATGTTTTCAAAGAAAGGCAGAGCTTCCTGTACATGAGAGAATTCATACAGGAGAGAAGCCATTTACATGTTCTGAATGCGGGAAATGTTTTAAAAGAAAGCGTTCTCTTACTGAACATGAGAGAATTCATACAGGAGAGAAGCCGTTTGTATGTTCTGAATGTGAGAAATGTTTTAGATCAAAGAGTAATCTTACTGTACATGAGAGAATTCATACAGGAGAGAAGCCGTTTGCATGTTCTGAATGTGTGAAATGTTTTAGAGCAAAGAGTAATCTTACTGTACATGAGAGAATTCATAGAGGAGGGAAGCCGTTTGCATGTTCTGAATGTGGGAAATCTTTTAGAACAAAGGGTGAGCTTACTGAACATGAGCGAATTCATACAGGAGAGAAGCCGTTTGCATGTTCTGAATGTGGGAAATGTTTTGGATCAAAGAGTAATCTTACTGCACATGAGAGGATTCACACAAGAGTGTAGCTGTTCATTTTAAAACCGTTCTTGGGATAAACAAAGTGTTTCTGTACAATATAGTTTATATGATAGAAAAGCTGTTTGTTTGGT
Source organism: Leptobrachium leishanense (assembly GCA_009667805.1). NCBI lineage: Eukaryota > Metazoa > Chordata > Amphibia > Anura > Megophryidae > Leptobrachium > Leptobrachium leishanense. Next base: position 145,774,010 of record CM019068.1, on the reverse strand, counting down.
CTGATTAGGGGAAGATATTTTAGAGCAATAGATAGCTACATTACATGAAATAGATGAGAGCATTCGTACAGGAGATAAATTGGTAGAGATATGTATATTTAAGCTCATCTCATAGTATCATTCAGCAGAGAAACCCTTTGCATGTCCTGAATGTGGGAAAGGCAGCTCCTAAGAGATGCACAAGAATACAAACAGCTGATAAGCATCTCCATGTGAGTTCAGACATGTGCGGTATGTACTGAATGTGGGAGAAGCCTTTGCATAACATCAGTAAATGAGCTCGCCCCGATAAGAAACAACGTGCTAAATCATTTACCTCTAAATCAAATCTGTATCGACACGCTAACTCACCGGTGAGCAAAGCCAGTTTCATGCCATGAATGGGGGTTAGGTTTCAGAACATAAAAATAAAGTAATATGGTATAGTGCTAAGGCAGAATAGGTGAGTGAGAGCAATAATGATGTCCCCCAATGGATATTATCTTAATCAGTATCCGGCACTGGACAAGAAAAGGGGGTAACCCTGAAACATGAATATAAACAATAGGATACTGTAATGCTCTGGCAATAGTAAAAAGTAACTCTTACTAGTAACCAAGTAAAAAAAACAACACAACAAAGGGTTAAAAGGTTTCTGTGGCCTATGTCCGGGTTTGCGTACCACACTTTGGGTATATAGAAAGTGCCTTTATACGTCTATCACAGAAAGCAAAAAAGGGCCTATTAACCCTTTCGCTGCTGAGGCATTTCCCGCCTCTGTGCTGAGCTCATTTTTACCTGTTTCGCTCATCTTGTTTAAACGTGTTTTGAAGGCTTATTTTAGTATATGACCCAGACATATTATATATCGTTCTTTCCGGCAGACTCGGCAGATTCATAATATGTCATTATTATATGTATACGTCATGTCCTGTCTGTATATTATAACAAAAAATGCAATAAAATATGAATTTTCAATAATTTACAACGTGTAAAGTGTTTTTTTTTTCACATTTTAACATGCAAGCAATTGCGGTTATATTTTGTATGGGGTGCGCTTGTTAAAAAAATTAGAAATGGGGTCTCGTTACATTTTTTTTGGGGAAAATTACGCGATTTTTAACAAACGCACCGCATACAAAAATCGTTAGTGCAGCATCATTGTTCACATTATAATTGAAATGGGAACAATATTGCTGCATTAACAAACCAAAAAAAAGAAAAAAAAATTGTCCGAAGGACCTCCCCCCCCCCCTTCAGGCGCCTCCTCCGCACATGCGGGGGGGCGCCTGAATTAAATGTCATCGCGTCACCGCAATGACATCTAATGTCCCCGCCGGGGTCCCGAGTGCTGGGCTGACATCCAAGATGTCAGCCCGCACCGGGGGGCACAGCAATCCGCCGTAATCCGGCAGATTGCTGCCTCCTGTGCATGGACGCGCTCAGCGCGTCCTTAGCACAGGAGAACCACTTGGCTGCCAAGCAGCCAAGTGGTTAAGGGTCCTTCAATGGAGATGACATTTCTAAAGGGAGTTCACCCAGGTACTACAGATCCCAAATGAGGACTGTCATACAGGGTTATTCAAAGAGAATCAAAGTCACTGCACGTTCGGTGACTTTTCGTTCTCTTCAATTCGGCTTGATTCAGCGATCCTATTTCGGCGACCCTGCTGTGTATTCAGCAAGCACCACAGGGCCGTCGTAGTGCACCGAAAAACCGCCGAAAACCTGCCGAACACTCACTGCAAAACCCAGGCAAATGCACACGGAAACCCGCCAAAACATCTGGATTAACCCCGCCAAACACGCCGGAGAAACCCGAGCAGGAGCCGATCAGAGCAGCCGCCGGAAAAATCCCGAGACCGCAGAAGAACGGAGTTTTCCAAAAAATCCCGAAAAATGCTTAAAAGATCCTAAAAAATCTGTAAATAAAGAGACTTTTTACTGCAGAATATTATAATAAACGGTTTATTACATATTGCATTAAAACGGGAATATTTTTAACATTGAAGCCTATGGGATTGGCCTGAATAAACCTGTCGAATGAAGCAACCGAATGGCAGGGCATTTTGGCAACTTTTCACTGCTGGTTTTTGTTCTCTGAATAGACGAAGCATTGCTTTTCTATGGTGATTTCACTGCCCTCGAAAAGGCACCGTATGTGCAGGCAATTTGCCAGGATTTGACGGATTGCCTACACTCTGGATAGCCGAATGCGGCGCACTCTGGGCGTCGGTCGTAGCACTTTTACGTCGAGGCCTAAATGGCGTCCGTTGCCACCTGCGTGGTGCGTGGTCACGCTGCTCTGGTGTCATACAGTGTCTCCTACCTGCGTGGAGTTGCTGGTGGCCTGGGGGGGGAGCTGTCCAGGGGCTAAGTGGAGACCGGATTATAAATGTGCTGCAGGGCAGGCGCCTCCCTCCCTCCTTCCTGTTTAGCGGCTGCAGGGCTGCCAGCAGCAGGGGGCTGGAACAGGGCTTCAAGGGGGACTGACAAGCGTGGTACAGGGTGTTCCGTTGAATAATGCTGTGCTGCTTCATGTGACTCATTTCAGCGTTAAAGAGGAGTCAGGACAGGACCTCCTTCTGGACGCTGAGTGTGAAGTCACCGCCGGTGCCGCAAAACTGGCCGCCCGTGCAGGGGCCTCTCACGGACACCTTTCTGATCCCTGCTGGAAAATATTAGTGGTTCAAATACCTTTGGAAATTTTGTGCCCCTAAGAAAATTGTGCCTGGAGCGACTGCCCCCGAGGCCCCCCAACGCTACACCACTGGCCTTAGGGGGGACTTTACGAGGCTATAAATCAGGTAATTGAACCCACTCTTGTTCTGCCTGTTGCACCAAAGCCCCATAAGCCTCTCTGTGTATAAAAGAAAAAGATTAAAACATTGTTATTCCTTTATTTAATGTGGCTAAAGTGATCATTACTGGTTTTTGGTGCAAGCTATATCTCCTCCTTATGATCATGGATGGCAGAGGATGGAAACATTTATACTGTGGAGGAACTCGTAGCAATCAGTGACAGAGGGTCACACATGAAGTTACATGCACCGCTGCTACTTCTGGCCCATTGACACCTTACCTGCGGACAATAGAGTTGCACACTTGGCCTATGCACCGTCCCTCTCCTGCTGCCGGCAGGCGTCTTTCACTGATACTCTAACCATCCAGTCCACATGTGCCTTACTGTTATTCTCATCAGGTCCCGCTTTTGCCCTCTTCCTCTGATTCAGCGATTTCAAACTCCGCCCCCAGATGTTACAGGTCCCACAATTCCCTGTCTATTTATTGCATTCAAAGAATTCTGGGAATTGTAGTCAGTAAACATCTGGGGGGGGGCAGAGTTTGTTAATCCTGCTGTGATAGAATGTGGCCAGCCCGGTTGAAGCGTCACAGGACTGCGACGGTCGCCAGAAAGGCACGTCAGTATGTGTGCACATAATGCACTCGTCTGACCCCAGCCTAAAATGGGCATTAACAGCTACGCCAAGCACTGCACAAACCATCTAATAAACAGCGAATTCACCGGATTCTCTCTGCAGCCGGTCCTCCTATACGTTTGCTGAGTTTCACCCAGTGATCATTCAATGCACGGCCGGGGGGAGGGGTTAGTGAGTTACTATGGAAATGATTTATTGAGGAAACAAAATATTTTGGGGCACGCGGCCGTTCTGCAGATTCCTAGCACGTGCAAACAGCAGAATCGTGACAAAGGTAAAATATGCCTGGTCACTCCTACCTGCACATTAGATTGCTGCCCAGGATGGTGCCCGACCTGAATGAAACTTCACTTATATTGCCATTAAAATAATATTACCACCTAAAACAGGGGTGGGGAACGTACGGCCCGCTGAATGCCTTGGTCCAGCCCACGGCGTCTGCTCCGTGCGAGCGTCTGAAGCCACGGAGCTTCGGCGTTCGCCTGGGGGAACCACGTGACCAGCCGAGTTCTCGCGAGATCGCGGCTGGTCATGTGGCTCCCCCAGGCGAACGCCCAAGCTCCACGCTGCCGGACGCTCAGAGGGAGCCGATGACACGGTGGCAGGAGGTGAGCTGGGGGCAATATCCATGTGCGCTGAGGCATTATCCATAAGAGCTGGGGCCTGGGGGCATATCCATGAGAGCTGGGGGCATATCCATGAGAGCTGGGGGCATATCCATGAGAGCTGCTGGGGCATATCCATGAGAGCTGCTGGGGCATATCCATGAGAGCTACTGGGGCATATCCATGAGAGCTGCTGGGGCATATCCATGTGAGCTGCTGGGGCATATCCATGAGAGCTGCTGGGGCATATCCATGTGAGCTGGGGGGCATATCCATGTGAGCTGCTGGGGCATATCCATGTGAACTGGGGGGCATATCCATGTGAGCTGCTGGGGCATATCAATGTGAACTGGGGGGCATATCCATGTGAGCTGCTGGGGCATATCCATGTGAGCTGGGGGGCATATCCATGTGAGCTGGGGCATACCCATGAGAGCTGGGGCATATCCATGTGTGAGCTGGTCTGGGGCAATATATCCATATGTGAGCTGGGGCGCAATATATCCATGGGTGAGCTGCTGGGGGCAATATATAATTGTGAGCTGGGGGCAATATATATCCATGGGTGAGCTGCTGGGGGCAATATATCCAGAGCTGCTGGGGGCAATATATATCAGAAAACCAGTGCTAGCACTTGTAGCGCTCACTCCCGGAGGAGCCGCTGAATAAACCTTGGGTTAGTCTCACCGCACTAGGAAATAACTATACACCAGCACTGTTGTGGATTTTTCTATATTATATTCTTTACTGATCCCAATAAAGCAGCATATATTACGCATATACGGTATTTGAATGACAAGAATACGTAACCCGGGAAAAACACGCGGCGGTAAAAGAAACGGTTAACCCCCTCAGTTCTGGAGTGTAAGTCCCGTGAATAATAGCTCAAAAATATGTATGTTTGTTGTCTGGGGTACCCGGGTACTATGTTCAACTGGCCAGTGAATGAAACAGAACAATCTTCGACTAGTCACCGTTGGGGCCCTGTGGATTTAAACAATATTGCAGCGTGCATTTCTGTATTGGAACTGCGGCCTGGAGGCCTCTCGCCAATCCGATGAACGAAACTGTCCAGCACTTGATGCCTCGACCCAAAAGATCTTCTCCGCTGTGTACTGGGACTCCGTGCCACTGAATCTGCTCCCTGCTTGCCAAATCTCTGCAACTGGAACAACAATCCACCGCCTGCACTCCCAATCGATCAGCGCGGTCTCCTAACTCGCGGTCCTGCTGGATCTAGCTTTTCCTCCAGACCTCTCATCGCTGCGCAGGTAGGTCTCAACACGATTACTGTCCTGATCCCCAGCACCAGTAAAACAGCGTCTGTACTCTGGCCTGGTTGCGATCCCTGACAGCTCCAACCTGCGTCCTCCAACTTTCACTGCTCTGCTCACTCTGCTCTCCTTGCATGAGGCTGCTGATCTTCTTCCTCTTCCTGTACCACCTCCTTCCTGTCTTCACGCAAAGGATCATGGTCGGTGTAGTTCGGTTTTGTCCAGCATAGTCCACAATGTCTGTCTCCCTCTGGTGGCAGCAATAGTTCAATGCACCAGAATACAGTGGTTTTTAAAGCAGCGCTACACACTCATTACTAAATCTTCCTTAATTACTAACTGTGAGAGCACAAGCTTGTATGCTTCTTCCTTCCACTGAATCTCCACTGGGACTCTCACTTATAGAAATCCCCCTATTCATAATTCTTATATACAGTTGTGTTAAAAAGTGTTGGCCCCTTCCTGATTTTTTTCTTTTTTTGCACGCTTGTCACACTTTAATGCTTCTGATCATCAAACAAATTTAAATATTAGCCAAAGATAACACAAGTAAACACAACATGCAGTTTTTAAATTAACCCTTTCGCTGCTGAGGCTTTTCCTGCCTCTGTGCTGAGCTCATTTTTACTGGTTTCGCTCATCGTGTTTTGAAGGCTTATTTTAGTATATGACCCAGACATATTATATATCATTCTTTCCGTCAGACTCGGCAGATTCATAATATGTAATTATTATATGTATACGTCATGACCTGTCTGTATATTATAACAAAAAATGCAATAAAATATGAATTTTCAATAATTTACAACGTGTAAAGTGGTTTTTTTTCACATTTTAACATGCGAGCAATTGCGGTTATATTTTGTATGGGGTGCGCTTGTTAAAAAAATTAGAGATGGGGTCTCGTTACATTTTTTTTTGGGGGAAATTACACGATTTTTAACAAACGCACCGCATACAAAAATCGTTAGTGCAGCATCATTGTTCACATTATAATTGAAATGGGAACAACATTGCTGCATTAACAAACCAAAAAAAAGAAAAAAAACTTGTTTATTTTTTTTTATAATTTTTTTTAAAATATATTTTATTTTTATTTTACATTTTTATGCTCTGGCCGATCCAACAGTACCAAACTTTAACCCCTAGCTGCCACGGATCGGGCTATGCACGATGACGCCAGTCCTCAGGGGGAGTTCCCGGAGGCTTGGCTGACATCCAAGATGTCGGCCAGCTCTGGGAAAGGATCAGGAACCGGCGCTTTTCAGCGCCGATTCGTGATCCGGCCCCCATGGGGTTAATGCCAGGTACCATTTGGAAGGGCAGGCTGCGCCCTTCCAAACGGTGCCTGGGTTAACCCCCTGCACGCCGCCGATCGGGAGGGAGAGAGGTCCGAAGGACTCCCCCCCCCCCCCCCCTCCCTTTCAGGCGCCTCCTCCGCACATGCGGGGGGGGCACCTGAATTAGGTGTCATCGCGCCCCCGCGATGACACCTAATTACTCCGGCGGTTCCGGGTGCTGGGCTGACAACGAGGATGTCAGCCCGCACCGGGGGGGCCAGCGATCGGCCGGAACCCGGCCGAACGCTGACCCCAAAGAGAGGACGCGCTCATCGCATCCACCGCATGGAACGTGACATGCGGTTGGACGCGCTAAGTTTTTTATTATTAAGGGGAAACAAAATCCAAACCCACAAGTGTGTTTATTCCATTTTTTCTTAATTTTTGTATAGTAAATTATAAGATATGATGAAAATAATGGTATCTTTAGAAAGTCCATTTAAGGGCGAGAAAAACGGTATATAATATGTGTGGGTTCCATAAACAAGTAAGAGAAAAATAAGACAAACACAAACAGCGTAGAAACGTAAAAACAGCAGCGGGCACTTTCAGACTGTCAATCGTAAAACCGCCTGGTCACTATGGGGTTAATAAATGCACTTTTCACATGCTATTTGAATCAAGTGAACTAAAATTATTGTTTCATTAACCTGTTCGCTACCAAAGAATTTAAGAAAATATTGTATATTACAGGGATGCCCAAACTCCGCCCCCCAGATGTTCCTGAACTACAACCCCAATGCTTCTCCATCCATCTAAAGCAGTCAGATATTTCTGGGAGTTGTAGCTCAGGAACATCTGGGGGGGCCGGAGTTTGGAGATCCCTGGTATATTAGAATAATATTGTGCATACAGTTGCAAGAAAAAGTATGTGAACCCTTTGGGATTACGTGGAGTTTTGCATGAATTGGTCATAAAATGTGCTCTGATCTTCATCTAAGTCACAACAATTTGAAAAACGCAGTCTGCTTAAAATAATACAACAAACATTATATGTTTTCATGTGTTTATTGAACATAAGATGTAAACATTCACAGTGCAGGGTGGAAAAAGTATGTGAACCTTTGGACTTAATAACTGGTTGACCCTCCTTTGGCAGCAGGGCTGGCCCAAGCCACTGTGTTGCCTGGAGCGATGGATGAAATACTGCCCCCCCCAATAGAACATGTGACGATGAGAGCTCCACAGCAATAAAACTCACAGTAATATGCAGTGTGTATGAGCGTATCACAGAGCTCCACAGCAGTAAAACTCACAGCAATGTGCGGTGTGTAGGAGCGTAACACAGGGCTCCACATATACTACATATATACAGCCTCATTCTGTATATAAATACACAGACTCCAGATACATGTATACCCAGAAAGACCCCAGATACGGTACCTGGTCTGGTCTTGGGGGGACTAGTGTCGCGGCTGGTCAGAAGGAGCCAGGAGGGATGAGCACGTGCTGCTCCTCAGTTTGTCTGCCCTGCTGGAGCACCGGCGGTGCGGTGCAGTGACTGCCAACCTCGGCCACACAGATGCGGTCAGGTGTGGGAGAGCGACGGTGAGAGAGAGATGGATGTGTGTGTGTCAGAGAGATGTAAGAATGAGAGGGTGCGTGTAGTCGTGAGAGATAAGTGTGGGTGAGCGTGTGTATGTGTGCATGAGTGTTATGCATATATAGATAGAATAAGTAAATGTGTGCACAAGTGTGATGCATATAAAGAGAAAATAAGTAACTGTGCGAGAGTGCTCTGTATAGACAATAAGTAATTGTGAATGCGTGCGTAAGAGATTCCCATGTATAGAGAGTATGCATGAATGTGTGCATAAGCGTGTTATGTATACATTTACTTATCCTCTCTGTATACATAACACGTGTTATGTTATATTTAAACATATATATAACATATTTTGCAAAGATGTTAAACATACCAAGAGAGACCATAGGAAGCATCATTCGCAAATTCAAGGCAAAGGGCACTGTTGAAACGCTACCTGGTCGTGGCAGAAAGAAGATGCTGACTTCGACTGCTGTGCGCTACCTGAAGCGTAGAGTGGAGAAAAGTCCCCGTGTGACTGCTGAGGAACTGAGAAAAGATTTGTCAGATGTGGGTACTGAAGTTTCAGCTCAGACAATACGGCGCACACTGCGTAATGAAGGCCTCCATGCCAGAACTCCCAGGCGCACACCCTTGCTGTCTCCAAAGAATAAGAAGAGTCGACTGCAGTATGCCAAAAGTCATGTGGACAAACCACAGAAGTTTTGGGATAGTGTTCTGTGGACTGATGAAACAAAATTAGAACTGTTTGGGCCCATGGATCAACGCTATGTTTGGAGGAGGAAGAACAAGGCCTATGAAGAAAAGAACACCTTGCCTACTGTGAAGCATGGCGGGGGGTCAATCATGCTTTGGGGCTGTTTTGCTTCTGCAGGTACAGGGAAGCTTCAGCGTGTGCAAGGTACCATGAATTCTCTTCAGTACCAGGAGATATTGGATGACAATGTGATGCAGTCCGTCACAAACCTGAGGCTTGGGAGACGTTGGACCTTTCAACAGGACAATGATCCCAAGCATACCTCCAAGTCCACTAGAGCATGGTTGCAGATTAAAGGCTGGAACATTTTGGAGTGGCCATCGCAGTCACCAGACTTGAATCCGATTGAGAACCTCTGGTGGGACTTAAAGAAAGCAGTTGCAGTGCGCAAGCCTAAGAATGTGACTGAACTGGAGGCTTTTGCCCATGACGAATGGGCGAAGATACCCATAGATCGCTGCAAGACACTTGTGTCAAGCTATGCTTCAAGTTTAAAAGCTGTTAGTACAACATCCTTTTACAGTTATAACTACTAAGATTGAATGTCACTTGGGGGTTGAATAAAACTGATAATGATGTGAGCACAGAAAAGACATTTGTGGTTATTTCATTATAAATGTTATGTTATATTTGTCTGACCTACACGTGCCTCTTTGATTTAATTGTAAGCAAGATGACTGAATGATCAAAATCAATGTCAAACTGGCCAAAACACTCAATTTCAGTGGAGTTGAATAATTTTGAACACAACTGTATATTCATCAACTCCAGCGGTCTGTCCAGGTGTTATATTACCTGGCCAGCAGATGGTGATCTCAGATCAACCTTCTGCAGGAATTAATTTATGTATTTGGCCAAACTTTTACTGGTTTGGGGTCGTTTTATTCCTATATCCCGGGTCTCTATAGATTTTATTAATAAATCAAAATTTATTTCTATTGTGGCATCGCCGGCATACTTCGCCACGGTGTGTGTGCATTTCATACCCCCTTTATGAGAGGATCCTGCAGACATACATTAATTCATTCATTCGTGATATCGTCTTTAACATTCATAATTACCAGACTTAATCTGTTTTATAAATGTTAGTTACACAAGACATTTGTTATGTAATAATCAACAGAATGTGGTAAGGCCTCTGTTTTTTATAAGACGCCAAGGTTATCTATTCTAACTGACCACATAAATTAAATATTCAAATACCATATAGTGTTAGATCATATCGCCGAATAGCATAGCATTACAAGCTGGTTTATCCAAGCCATTTAACCTTCTCTGGGTTTCTTTTTCTTTATTGGGCAACCCATTGTTCAATGTTTACGTGGCTTTCAGAGTTTCGATCTGACAAAATAAACACAATACTGATATACCTATCTTAGGGTAAGATCAGTTGTCATTGTGTTCCCTTACTTTTAAACCATTTGATCTAACATCTGGTTATTTTTCTTACAACCAGAATTAATTAAGGACGATGGATGTTTGCTGATAGATAACGAGTCTCGCTTGTTACATTGTCTTTAGAACGCATATTCTTGTTATATATTAACCATGCAGACAAGTTGTCTGGGTGAAGTAATCCCTGGCCCCAAATTTAAATAGTCCTGCAAAATATAGAAATTTCATATCTGAAAAGGTCTGACACTCCTCACGCTCCGCTGCCTCAGTCTACTCTCGGCACAGTGACCCCCAAACCGCGCCGTGTGGATTGTGGCCGGGAGCACCAAATGGAAAGCTGCTGGTGCCTGGCAGTGACTGACCTGGTGTGCGCCCGCAACAGCAGCCCGAGGATCCATCTGCCCGCCGTCCACCTGACCCACTCGACACGCGGCGGCGTCTTGATCCCGTGCTGGCCGCATGGACTGTGGACGCATGCGTGTGGGTCAGGGTGGGCGCGGTCAGCTGCGTCACTCGTGAGGAGGGTCATCCATGATGTGCCGGCAGCAAATTGGATGATGCTGCGGCGCAATGAAAAATAGTGCAGCGCAGCGGCCACAGAGTCGGTGAATTTGCTGCCCTCAAATGTCCGCCGCCTAGCACCGGTGCTCCACCCTGCTCCATGGACAGGCCGGCCCTCAACCAAACGTTTCCTGTAGCTGCAAATCAGACCTGCACAACGATATGGAGTAATTTTGGACCACTCCGCTTCACAAATCTGTTTCAGTGTAGTAATATTCTTGGGATGTCTGGTATGAATCTCTCTCTTAAGGTCATGCCACAGCATTTCAATTGGGTTGAGGTCAGGAGTCTGACTGGGCCACTCCAGAAGGTGTATTTTGTTTTGTTGAAGCCATTCTTTTGTTGAATTACTTGTATGCGTTGGGTCATTGTCCTGTTGCATCACCCATCCTCTGCGGAGCTTCAGTTGGCAGACAGATGGTCTTACGTTTTCCTGCAAAATGTCTTGATAAACTCTGGAATTCATTTTTCCATCAATGACAACAATCCGTCCAGGGCCTGAGGCAGCAAAGCAGCCCCAAACCATGATGCTCCCTCCGCCATGTTTTACAGTGGGGATGAGGTTTTGATGTTGGTGTGCTGTTCCTTTTTTCCTCCACACATAGTGTTGTGTGTTTTTTCCAAACAACTCAATTTTGGTTTCATCTGTCCATAGAATATTTTGCCAGTAGTGCTGTGGAACATCCAGGTGCTCTTTTGCTAACTTCAAACGTGCTGCAATATTCTTTTTGGTCTGCAATGTCTTCCTCCGTGGTGTCCTCCCTTGTACTCCATTCTTGTTTAATGTTTTCCTTATTGTAAATATGTCAACAAAAACACAAGAACGTCAAGGCTTTTGGAGATACTTTTGTAGCTTCATGCAAGTCAACAATTCTTGATCGTAGGTCTTCTGAGGGCTCTTTTCTGCGAGGCATGGTTCACATCAGGCAGTACTTCTTGAAACCAGTAAACCCAAAACTGGTGTGTGTTTTTAAAGGGCAGGACAGCTTTCAGCAACACATCCAATAATATCACACTGATTGGACTCAAGGTTGGCTCACTCCTGGCTCCAATTAGCTCTTGGAGAAGTCATTAGGATAGGGGTTCACATACTTATTCCACCCTGCACTGTCAATGTTTACATGTTATGTTCAAGAAACACATGAAAACATATAATGTTTGTGTTGTATTATTTTAAGCAGACTGTGTTTTTGAAATTGTTGTGACTTAGATGAAGATCAGAGCACATTTTATGACCAATTCATGCAAAACTCCATGTAATCCCAAAGGGTTCACATACTTTTTCTTGCAACTGTACTTTTTTAAGGTCTATTAACTAAAAGGTTGAGATCAGGAGAATTGGCAGAAGTTTAAAATCTAGGTCAAAATAGCCCCAGATCCATTCGATTCCAGCAATTTTCTTGGAAAAAAGTTGTGGATCCTAAAGGATAATACTGTATTGTGTTTTTTTGAAAAATGCAAAGAACCGGTGTGATTTCTCAAAAAAAATGCATGGATCCATCATTTTGTGATGAAAAGAGCATCGATGCGGCTTTCACCCAGACCCCTTTCTGAATAACCCCTATGAAACTGGGTATTTCTAAACTTAGGACCAAATTTAGAAACTATTTAGCCAGGATCCTTTTTGGGAAGTTGTAGATGCGTAACAGATTTTGGGGGGTAAAAATAAAAGTGTGTTTTTTTTAAAAAGAAAATGAAAATGTACAATATTTTTTCTAGTGAATTATATGTGTAGCGCTCACCCCTGAAGGAGCCACTGAATAACCCGGAATTTGTCTCACCGCACTAACAAATCACTGGACGCCAGCACACGTTTATGGGTTTTTCTTAATATACTTTACTGTATGCAATAAATCTCAATAGTTGCACATGTATTATAGCTGTGAGAATCAAGCATTCAATAAAATAAATGGCAGCAATATAAGAAGGTTACTGTATAACGACTAAACCACTAATATGATTCTCAGTTCTTTGGTTCAAAGTCCCAGTTTAGAAACCCAAATATATGTATGTCTGTCCTAGGGTACCCAGGTACTAAGTCCACTGGCCAGTGGATGGATGAATATCTTCGACTAGTCAATGTTGGGGCCCTTAATGTAGCAAACAAATTAAGTGCGCACTGCTAACAACGTCATAGGCCTCAGGCCTTCTCACCCAACCGGAGAAAGAGCTTGTCCCGGACAGATGAAACGCTGGAGAAAAGTTCCTTTCAAGAAGATCCGTCCTCTCTGCCGCCTGGAACCCGATGCTGTCGAAGTCTGCACTCCCGGTCCAATTCTCCTCCTCCAGAATCCGAATGCCGCCAGCACTCCGCTTCGTCTGCGGCCTCCTAACTCAAGGTCCTTCTTCTCCCGAACGCACTTGAAACAGGAACAGACCAGCGTGATGGTGATGCACAGCAGATCGATACACACTCTCGCCGATCACTCCAGTAATGGATGCCACCTGTTCTCCGTGCTCCAATCTGGCCTGGATCCCGGAGAGTCTCACACAAGCGACTGCCTTCTTTCACTGCTCTCTCAGTACTCCCCTCGCTGCACACAAGGCTCTTCGCTTCCTGGCGCCAGAGCTTGCTTTCTTCCTTTTGTCCCCAAGGGTTTCTGGGGGATGTAGTAAATAAGTCCATTACAATCCTCTCCATACGTTATACTCTGACTCCCCCCTAGTGGCAATATGGTTTCAGTTCTCAGAGCCAAGTTAAAGACAGCGCTACATATGGTATAACTGTCAAAAAGAACATCCTTCAAATTTGAGTTGGCACTTGTTATCATGCTATTACTACTCCTTTAACTGCTGATCTACACAAGGAGTTTTTCTGTTTCTCAATATTCCATATACCAATTGCTGTGTTGAGAAATCTCCAGTACCAAGGCGTGGGTTACCTGAGAAAAATTCCAGAAAACAACCCACAGGCGTTTACCCACTCAGAGTCAGTGCCTAGGCTCTTGATTTGTGAGTTTATCCAAGACAAGCCTTACAATTATATACATTGTATAAGACATACTGTACTATGTATTTCTGCATTCTGTTTCCTTTTCCCTATGTATCCACGTTGATTATGAAATTTTGATAGCCACCAGAATTCCCTAGCGTTGAATTTCGCCCTGACCAGATATGTAGCTACATATGGTATGATGAAAGAAACAGTATCTTTAGAAAGTCCATCTTATGGCAAGAAATCTGTACATAATATGTGAGGGTTCTATAAATAAGGAAGGAAAATGACAGCTAAACACAAACACCTCAGAAATGGAAAAACAGCCTTGGTTACTAACAGTAAGGAATATGTAAAACAGTCCGGTCACTAAGGGGTAAAATACATAAAAGAAATTAAAGAATTTGCAGCAAACCTTTCCATTTCAAGAGAACTTCCTCTTTATTACAAGTGTGGAGGTTGTGAAGGTCTCGAGTTTCTTGTGTAGAATCAGCGGAGCTTTAATTATTATGAATTTTAAACAGTACATAATACATGAAAACTCAAAATGATGGAGGAATCCTGTGATTTCCTGAGATGATGTATAACTTCCAATAATCATTACTATACTTTATACTTTGCCCTAACAGGACCGACCTTAATGTAATGAATCAGTTTATTTACCCTTAATTATGAAAATCAAGCAGAAACCAGTGTTCAGAATTATTGTGTTTATTGTACGTTACATTAAAGTTGATTTCAAGGGAAAAAATAACACCTTTGAGTGCAGGTCACATGTTTCCTGTCTGGAGTGGAGCGCCACTCTGCAGCCAGACCATCTCACCATTTGCAGCAGCAACACAGGGGGATGGGCGTGTTCTGATGACATCACAGCTCAAGACAGGGCTCATCACGTGGTGGTGCTGGGGGGGGGGGAATGGCGTCACTGAGCTGTGAGCTGCCTGGTTCCAGCATAGAAGGGAGGGAGACACCGCACTTTGATCAGGCCATTCATTAACCCTTTATCCCCAGTAGCGCCATCCCCTTTGTGTCCTGTGAGGCTGCAGATCCACCTGGTGAATCCGGAGAGGAGATGTGGCCTGAGGGTCCTGGGAGTGAGTAAATCTTGTAAGTAAATCCATATATTGCTGATTATAAGCTGTATCCGCTGTATAATGATGTGTGTGAATTCAGGAATGAAATGTCTCCCAGCCATGGGAATAAGGCGATGCTTAAGGGGTTATTCAAACACAGCCGAATTGGCCCCTGAATTGCGCCGAAAGGTTAATTTCCCCGTATGGTGGTATTCAGAAAGGCAATTCGCCAAATTTTGCCAAATTGCTAGCGAAATACGATGCCTGTTCGGCAGTGAAATCCCCATAGCGAAGCAATGGTTAATCTATTCAGAGACACCGAACAGCAGAGAAATGTCAGTGAAATCCCCATATTTTTGGTGGCTTCATACGACCGGTTTAACCCTTTCGCTGCTGAGGCATTTTCCGCCTCTGTGCTGAGGTAATTTTTACCGGTTTTGCTCATCATGTTTAAACGTGTTTTGAAGGCTTATTTTATTATATGACCCAGACATATTATATATCGTTCTTTCCGTCAGACTCGGTAGATTCATAATATGTCATTATTATATGTATACGTCATGACCTGTCTGTATATTATAACAAAAAATGCAATAAAATATGTATTTTCAATAATTTACAATGTGTAAAGTGTTTTTTTTCACATTTTAACATGCGAGCAATTGCGGTTATATTTTGTATGGGGTGCGCTTGTTAAAAAAATTAGAGATGGGGTCTCGTTACATTTTTTTTTGGGGAAAATTACACGATTTTTAACAAACGCACCGCATACAAAAATCGTTAGTGCAGCATCATTGTTCACATTATAATTGAAATGGGAACAATATTGCTGCATTAACGAACCAAAAAAAAGAAAAAAAAATGTTTATTTTTTTTTATAAAAAAATTTTTAAGTTATATTTTTATTTTTAATTTTTATTTTTTTAAAAAAACTTTTTTCACTGTAGTCTTTGGTATCGTTGGAACGGCCATGCTCTGGCCGATCCAACCATACCAAACTTTAACCCCTAGCTGCCACGGATCGGGAGATAGGGAGTTCATTGGAACTCCCCATCTCCACCGTTGGTGGCAGTTAGGAGTTAACTCTAGGACTGGCGTCATCGTGCTATGCACGATGACGCCAGTCCTCAGGGGGAGTTCCCGCAGGCTTGGCCGACATCCAAGATGTCGGCCAGCTCCGGGAAAGGATCACGAACCGGCGCTTTTCAGCGCCGATTCGTGATCCAGCTCCCCAGGGGTTAATGCCAGGTACCATTTGGAAGGGCAGGCTGTGCCCTTCCAAATGGTGCCTGGGTTAACCCCCTGCACGCCGCCGATCGGGAGGGAGAGAGGTCCGAAGGACCTCCCCCCCTCCCTTTCAGGCGCCTCCTCCGCACATGCGGGGGGGCACCTGAATTAGGTGTCATCGCGCTGCCGCGATGACACCTAATTTCATCGGCGGCGGTTCCGGATGCTGGGCTGACATCGAGGATGTCAGCCCGCACCGGGGGGGCCAGCGATCGGCCGGAACCCGGCCGAACGCTGACCGCAAAGGGAGGACGCGCTCAGCGTGTCCTCCGCACAGCAGGAGCCATATGGAGGACGCGCTCAGCGCGTCCTCCGCATGGAAGTGGTTAAACAGGCAAATCCCATAGGTTACAATGTAAAAAAAAAACATGTTTTTATTAGTACTTTATAGAATTTTTTCTGCTAAATTTGAGTCATATATATATATATATATATATATATATATATTTACTCTGTAACAAACCTTATATTATTTTCATGCATTAGTTTATTAAAAAAACGCTCGTTAAAAGTAACACTTTTTATGGTTTTTACCCTGTTTTTGGCAGTGTTCAGCCATTCGGCGGTCAGTTTGATGGGTCATCAGCTGCATTCAGCGGTTTGCGCAGGCATGCAGTGGATTGTCAGCTGCGTTCGGCGGTCTCTCGGCAGCGTTTGGCAGATCATCGGCTGCGTCCAGCGGTTTGTTCGGTGGATCCCTTTAACGCACCGGGGAAACTGAGGTGAATGGAATGCTCGCGAGAGACTAGATCCTGACGGTCATGTGACTCGGCAACAGGAGCCTCCATGGAGGGGACACTCACGAAGGCGCGTTAGCACTGCCCTGAGCATCCTGTAGCCTAGCGGCCGCTACGGGTCAGTCTGCTGGACTCAGCGCCTGGTTTGTAATCCACTGGAAAAATGGGGACATTAAGGGGAGATTTGCGAGTGCAAATGTTTCCGCTTGGCGTCCCCGTTTTAGCTGTAGGCAGATGATAGGGCCAGTAGTGAGGAGCGGAGTTAGTGAGGGCTTTGCAGGTCAGGGTGAGTAATTTGAATTTAATTCTGCTGTGGATGGGGATCCAGAGAAGGGATTCACAAAGACCGAGCGAGGGGTGAGATGAATAACCCAGGCTGATGCCTTTTAGGATGGACTGCAGGGGGGACAGGTGTGCAAGAGGAAGGCCGGTCAGAAGGTTATTGCAGGTAGATGAGGCGAGTGATTGGATGTAGGGGCTGAAGGAATGTCTGGAGTAGAGTCACTCCGAGGCAGCGGTCTTGGGCTGAGGGAGGGATAGTGATACCATCAACCGTTATAGAAAAGCAGAAATCGGAGTAGAGCTAGAGGGGGGGAATTTGAAGGAGCTCGGTCTTGGACATAATGATCTTTAGGCGGTGAGAGGCCATCCAATATGAGATGCCAGAGAAACGGTCACTCATCTGAGAGAACAGAGGGAGAGAGATCAGGAGTGAGCAGGTGGTACAGGTGGGTAGAAGAGAAAGTTAGAGGTAGAACCGTTTTTTAGGGTTGGAGGAAAGGGAAGATATGAGAGAAGCACGTTTGAGGTGAAAGGAGCTAAGAATGGAGAATGAACTTACAGTTGACAAAGTCAACTTCAGAGCGAGGTTTCTTCCAGGCACGCTCAGCAGAGTGGGAGCATCATTGCAAGCAGTGCGTCTGCCTGGAGTGGCAGGGCTGAAGATGACGATAGGGATTTTATTAAATTGTGGGCAGAGTAAGAGCGTCCAGAGGAGAGAGTGTTGTTCTAATGGAACGTGTTTAGGTCAGGGCAGGTTGTGGTGGTGGTGTGGGTGAGGGGTTTAATGAGATGGGAGAATTGTAGGGTCCAAATCCTGGAGATTCCTCTAGCTGCGGGGCTGAGAGGGAGGAGAGGAAGTTGGTTTAGTTGACAGGCTGATATTAAAGGAGAGCAGATGGTGGTCACAAATGGGGAATGGCCGACTGGAGAAGTCTGAAATGGTGCCAAGGTGTGAAAACACCAAGTCAATAGAGTGTCCATCATGGTGAGTAGAGGAACGTGTGGACTGAGAGAGGTCAAAGGAGGATGTGAGTGAAGGACGTTTTAGCAAGGGCAGAAGGGGAATTTCGAAATCACCGTGGATTAGTGATGGTACGATAGAATGATCGAATAAGAGCCATGCTGTAAATTTGTCGAACTGGGTGGCTGGTCTAAGAGGGTGATGAATGACAGCAACTCCGAGAGGGGGTGAACAGATGTATGCAATGAGCTTCAAAAGGATGAGAAGGAGAGAGGCGAGTTGGGGCTGGTACTGATAGGTGTAGGAGGGAAAAAGCAGGATCCCAACACAACCTCTATGCTTCTAACCTGGTCTAGGAGTGTGGCTAATGTGGAGACCACCGTGTGTGAGAGCAGCGATGGAAGCAGTGTCAGAGAGAGCCAGATTCCAGTGAGTGCTAAAAGATTGAAAGTGATGGAAAGAAACATGACATGGATGGTTGTAAGCTTGGTGCAGACTGAGCGAGCGTTCCAGAGGGTGCAGGAGAAAAGGAATGATGACTGCAGGTCAATAGAAATAAGATTAGGAGGTGGAATGAGACCTCAAGGTTTTCCTCCGGAAAATTTGGGGATTGTTAAAGGGCCAGGATGTCACCGGCAGTGAGTAGTAATAGGAGTGTGAGTGAAATTAGGGGAGACTGGGACTTCTAGGAACATGTGGAGTTTGGGATACAAGAAGTGGAGAGCGGTTTCTGAGGAAATGAAACACCTGTTCATGGGAGGACAGCATAGGGTGAGAGAAGACAGGATGAGATATGGACAGTGTGGGGGTTATTGCCACAGTTACTATAGGAGATGCTGAGGGTTTTAGGAGAAGGGGAGTTAGAAAAAGTAAAATAACACAGAACATTGTGCAGGTGGGCAGTTAGTATGGGTTACCAGATAGTGGCTTGAGGTGAGTGGGTGTTTTCTATTTTTAACTTCAGTTTGTTAACTCCTGCTGCCACTTGTACCCAGGGCCACTTAGTACCAGGCCCGGGGGGGGGGCTCAGGGGAGCCTCCAGTCTGTTGAGGATTTAGCCTGATGATCCATGAAGTGATGGCTCTCTTCTGCTGTGGCTGTGCTCCTGTACCCTGGCCGTAGAGATCACTGCAGACTGAGCATTACTTCCTGCATGCTCCGGAGGACGCCAATGATTATGTCGAAACTGCGTCGAGTGATGGAGTTTGTCTGCTTGTATTCCCTAGGAGAGACTTATCTAGGTGCACCTAGTACCCTATGTGGCATTTATCACGCTGACTGGAGCTACAGAGACTTTTTATCCATTGCTTGGTTCGTCTTCATATTGTTCTGGGTTTTTTCGTTTCCAATAAAAGTAAAATTTTACTTACAAGCTCCTGTCTCAGTCAATCAATATCCTTTGTTCTATCCATGTTCCAGGGTTACCCCCATTTCTGATGCTGGATATTGAGTGTCACCATTCCTGCAGGGGTTTTCTTCCATGCTTCTACTTATTTACTTGCCTTAGTATAGACCATATATTTCCAATAGTGATTTCCGAGGCGCTGCAGGAGCTCCTGGCATTTGCTCGGCAAATTCTGAGTGGGAGGAATTACAGCCGTTACGATACATTTTACATAGAAATTGGAAAGGGACTTTCCTCTTGACGGCGTGCGCCCACTGCCTGCTCCAATCTGCGTCATGACTTTCCCCGGTGCCCGCACTTGGTTAGGCTTCAGAAAGGTCAGAGCGACGTGGAAATCCAATCCGCGCAAATGGACTGGCAGGCTAGATTTATCTAGAGAACCAAATCCAGCGCCAGCACCAAGCCCGTCACAGAGCTCTATTGGCAAAGTCTGGACCGCACGTACTATCCGAATTCTCTTTATCCCTGGCGATGCAGTGCGGCAGCGTCTCTGCAAACACAACTATTCACTGTTATCCCTTGGAACATCCCAGCACTGGACCATGAGAGAGCAAGGCAGGAGATGCTTGGGGTGGTCCAGGTCTGGCCCTGCCAGTCTTTGTCCCGTTTTTTATAATGAACTGGTAAAGAGAAAATCCAAATCTGGGGCAAACAGGATTAAGCGGCCTGTCCGCTGGTCGACCTGTGTCATCCACAGACCCTCCCAGTGGACGACACTGGTTGTGCTATGGCATTGTCTGTAGTCAATCGACAAAGTCGGTCGTCCAACTACGGACCCAGTGGATGACCAGCCTAATCCGTGCATTTAGTAACAGATACAGGCGATGCCTGCAGTATAATGAAACTGCTTTAATATCTAGCTCAACAGTAGCAATTCTTATTAAACCCCCCCCCCCCTTCTATCTGTGGCTGCTGCATGTCCTCTTAGTTCTCCGCATTCATCCCTGATGGATCTATTTCCTCAGCTCTCTCCTCAGCTACTCCCTTCTTGTCAGCAGTCCAACACCTGAATTCCTTCCCCACTGCAACGGTGTACACATAGAAACATAGAAAATTGTCGGCAGATAAGAACCTTTCGGCCCATCTAGTCTGCCCAATTACATGGATACTTTACCTGGATTTATCTTTTGTTTAGGATAGCCTTATGCCTATCCCATGCTTGCTTAAATTCAATTACTGTTTTGGCCTCTACCACTTCAACTGGAAGGCTGTTCCATGTATCCACCACCCTCTCAGTAAAATAATGCTTTCTGATGTTACTTTTAAACCTTTGCCCCTCTAATCTAAGACTATGTCCTCTTGTTTTGCTACTTTGTTTCCTTTTAAATATACTCCCTTCCTCTACCTTGTGGATTCCCTTTACGTATTTAAATGTTTCTATCATATCTCCTCTGTCTCGTCTTTTTTCCAAGCTATACATGTTAAGATCATTAAGCCTTTCCTGGTAACTTTTCTCCTTCAAGCCGTACACCATTTTAGTAGCCCTTCTCTGAACTCTCTCTAAGATGTCTATATCCTTCTGGAGATACGGTCTCCAGTACTGCACACAGTACTCCAAGTGAGGTCTCACCAGTGCTCTGTACAGTGGCATGAGCACTTCCCTTTTCCTACTGCTAATACCTCTCCCTACACAACCAAGCATTCTGCTAGCATTTCCTGCTGCTCTATTACATTGACTACTTACCCTTAGATCCTCTGAAATAATGACCCCTAAATCCCTTTCCTCAGATGTTGAGGTTAGGACTGTATCAAATATTCTATATTCAGCCCTTGGGTTTTTACGTCCCAGGTGCATTATCTTGCACATACTTTAGTTCCCACCAGCAGCTAGCACACCATTGACCCCAAGTTACGTGTGAGTTATGTACAGCACATACACTAGTGTTTGTCCAAAGAACGTGAAAAGGTGTCTCCTTTGTGTGTTTGAATCCATGTGAGTAACCAGTTCCTCAGTTTGTGGTTGGTCATTGTTTTAAGACCTCTCCTGTGGGGGGAGGGGGGCATCTGTCCCAGCCCATCCCTTTTTGTATGTGTTTGAAATTCTAAATTTGTTATTTTCATTTAATAAAAAATCAACAGGGCGTACAGAAAGAAAATAGGGGAGAGTGTACATATCAGGGGAAAACAAACAAAACCATAATAACAGTTACCACCTTTTTCCATGAGTCAATGGAGAGAGAGAGCATGAGGGAGTCGATCAGGGTGTGAGAAAGGAGGGCCAAAAGGAACGTAACTGAATCAGGGTAACAAAACTTTCCCAGTTCATCGCGAGATCAACATAATATCCCACAGAACCCAGTGGTCCCGGTTTGGTAGGGGAAGACCTTAGGTCTGTAGTGTCGTTAGCTGATAGGACCGCAGGTCCTAGATCAAGAAAGTAAGATCTCGTATGCCTGGGGCTGAGGGGCATTTCCAGTTACAGGCTATTAACCTCCCTGGCAGTCTTAATTTTTTCAAAATTTTGTGTCTAAAAGAGTCTCAATTTTTTTTTTAGAGGAAACGTGTTTTTGTACATAGTTAGCCATTAGGAATCACGCACTGAAATCCGTGCAAGCAAGAGTCCTTACTGGTAAGATCCTTTTATAAATAAAATAAATAGTAAATACACGGAGTCCGATAAAGTTTGAAACACAACATAATAATTTATTATCCCAAAAATAATTAATATTCAATAAAATAAAACAAAAAACACTGAAATCTGTCTGAAAACAAGGGTGAACCTATGTATGGTCTGTTTCTTATCCTGTAGTGCCACCTACTGGCCGTTCATAAACATTGGAATACAGTGTATTATAATTTTTTTAAAGTTTGCTACCTGGTCCCGCCCCCCTGCATCGTGTGACTCGCAGGGAGCCTTACCCGGAAGCAACTCGGCCACGATCACACTGCGGGGGACAGCCAGGGAGCGCAGGAGGAGGTGAGTATGCATCCAGCCCGAGTGTGGCTCGGGGTTACCGTTCGCGGTAGTGAAATTTAATCCCGAGTCACACACGGGAATACCACCAGGGAGGTTAAGAGTTGTGTACACGATAGATCACACAAAACATATTTAGTTGTGGGACTGACAGGCCAATCGTGGGCATCCCCAGTAGGTATTCCTCCGGGGAGAATGGCACTGTCACACCGATCACTTTAGTAACTAGTTGTGCAAATTCCCCCCCCCCCCCATAGAGGCGCAGTCTTCAAACTAGACCACCAAACATGAAGCATGGTGCCTTCAGTAAGAGCATCCCCAACATGAAGATGAGACAGTCTTATTCGTATGTCTTTCTCGGACCAGTACCAAATACCATCTGTAGAGAACCTTACGTCTCAGTTTCACCCCCAGTAAGGAGACGCAGCAACAGGCTCCTCTATGAATCTTAAAGGCCTAAAGTCACCGCTGATGGGTTATCGTCCTGCGCAGTTCCGACTCACAGGCCACCTGAAAACGCCTCTTGCGGTCGTCTTTTACAGTGTTCAGTGCCTGTAGCATATGGTCAAGAGTCTCACCTCCGGAAGCGGTCGGACCAGAAACTCCTTGAACGGCGACAAAATGGCTAAGGAACCGGGAGCGGACGACAGCAAGGACAAGAACTTTAAATGGATTGCAGCTGTCTGGAGAAGAAATAAAGCATACTAGGTAGGTGGTATCTAGCCTTTAATGTGGCAGAAGGCAACAGAGATCGATTCGCCACCAGGTGTTTAAGGTGCGACAGGCCCCTCGCCACCCATCTAGCACTTGGAAAATCATCAATCCAGTACCGAATCACCTCCAGTGGGGTAGCTAGGGACAGGCGGGAGCTATGAAGGAGCGTTACGCGACACCTGACCTGTCCCACATAGTAAGGCACCACTTAGTAGGAAGGTGTGTAACAGAGGCTTCCGTCTTGGGGAGAGCCACATCAGTGATATAACTCTATGACCCCCCCCCCAGTAAAGGATTGCTCCAGTGTCATCCACTGAGGCAGATGAGTACAGTAGAAAAACTCTCCCAGCGAGGCAAGTAACGTCGCCTAAAGCCTGAGATACACGGAGTGCGTAGCGACGCACACCATAGCGAAGCAAACATTTTGCAGGCTTGACTTCACTCCGCTCTGCCTCGCAGTCTCTCTACACTGCATTACGTTTGCTTCTCACCACACTGGACAGGAAACCACTAACTAAACTAAAATGTACATGCCAAAACCTTTTAAGAAAAGCGCATGTCATATAGGCAAAAAAGTTTCTGTTGAATAAAATACATCTAACTCAGGAATAGTATAAACAAAAATTAGAAAAAGGTACATTGGGGCAAAAAGGTATTTAGTCAGCCACCAATTGTGCAGGTTCTCCCACTTATAAAGATGAGAGAAGCCTGTAATTGTCATCATGGGTAACTTCAACTATGAGAGACAAAATGAGAAGAAAAAAAAAATCCAGAACATCACATTGTCTGATTTTTAAAGAATTTATTTGCAAATTATGGTGGAAAATAAGTATTTGGTCACCTACAGTACAGTACAAACAAGCACGATTTCTGGCTCTCACAGACCTGTAACGTCTTCTTTAAGATGCTCCTCTGTCCTCCACTCGTTACCTGTATGAATGGCACCTGTTTCAACTTGTTATCAGTATAAAAGACACCTGTCCACAACCTCAAACAGACACACTCCAAACTCCAAAATGGTCAAGACCAAAAGAGCTGTCGAAGGACACAAGAAACAAAATTGTAGACCTGCACCAGGCTGGGAAGACTGAATCTGCAATAGGCAAGCAGCTTGGTGTGAAGAAATCAACTGTGGGAGCAATCATTAGAAAATGGAATACATGCAAGACCACTGATAATCTCCATCGATCTGGGGCTCCACGCAAGATCTCACCCCGTGGGGTCAAAATGATCACAAGAACGGTGAACAAAAATCCCAGAACCACACGGGGGGACCTAGTGAATGACCTGCAGAGAGCTGGGACTAAAGTAACAAAAGCTACCATCAGTAACACGCTACGTCGCCAGGGACTCAAATCCTGCAGTGCCAGACGTGTCCCCCTGCTTAAGCCAGTACATGTCCGGGCCCGTCTGAAGTTTGCTAGAGCGCATTTGGATGATCCAGAAGAGGATTGGGAGAATGTCATATGGTCAGATGAAACCAAAGTAGAACTTTTTGGTAAAAACTCAACTCGTCGTGTTTGGAGGAGAGAGAATGCTGAGTTGCACCAAAGAACACCATACCTACTGTGAAGCATGGTGGCAGAAACATCATGGTTTGGGGCTGTTTTTCTGCAAAGGGACCAGGACGACTGATCCGTGTAAAGGGAAGAATCAATGGGGCCATGTATCGTGAGATTTTGAGTGCAAACCTCCTTCCATCAGCAAGGGCATTGAAGATGAAACGTGGCTGGGTCTTTCAGCAGGACAATGATCCCAAACACACCACCCGGGCAACGACGGAGTGGCTTCGTAAGAAACATATCAAGGTCCTGGAGTGGCCTAGCCAGTCTCCAGATCTCAACCCCATAGAAAAACTTTGGAGGGAGTTGAAGGTCCGTGTTGCCTAGCGTCAGCCCCAAAACATCACTGCTCTAGAGGAGATCTGCATGGAGGAATGGGCAAAAATACCAGCAACAGTGTGTGAAAACTAGGGATGCACTGATACCACTTTTTTAAGACCGAGTACGAGTACCGATACTTTTTTAGGTCATGTGATGCTTTCCAATAAGAACAGACCTCATATAAAAATGCCCCCAGCTCACATGGATATGCCCCCCAGCTCTCATAGATATGCCCCCAGCTCATGAATACTGCCCCCAGCTCATGGATACTGCCCCAGCACATGGATACTGCCCCAGCACATGGATATGCCCCAGCTCATGGATTTTCCCCAGCTCATGGATTTGCCCCTAGCTCATGGATTTGCCCCAGCTCATGGATTTGCCCCAGCTCATGGATTTGCCCCAGCTTATTGATTCGCCCCAGCTCATGGATACTGCCCCCCAGCTCATGGATACTGCCCCCCAGCTCATTGATTTGCCCCCCCAGCTCATGGATATGCCCCCCAGCTCATGGATATGCCCCAGCTCATGGATTTCCCCCAGCTCATGGATATGCCCCCCAGCTCGTGGATATGCCCCCCAGCTCGTGGATATTGCCCCAGCTCACCTAGTACTCTCCGCGATCATACTTACCTTCCTAAGCGACGCCGGGAAAGTCTTTGCACGTGCGCTCGTTGGAAGGCCCCCAGCCACGATCACGTGGGACCACGTGATCGCGGCTGGGGGCCTTCCAACGAGTGCACGCGCGGAAACTTTCCCAGCGTTGCTCAGGAAGGTAAGTATGAACGCGGTGAGCAGCTGCAGGGCCTGTCCGAATGCCGATAGAGCATTTGGACAGGCTCCCCAGCCCCTCGGATGCCGGCAAGCTGGCTCAATGCCGGCTTCCGATATCGGGGGTACTGCAAGAGTACCAAGTACTCCTGCAGTACCCGGTATCAATACTAGTATCGGTGCAACCCTAGTGAAAACCTTGTGAAGACTTACAGAAAACCGTTGACCTCTGTCATTGCCAACAAAGGATATATAACAAAGTATTGAGATGGACTTTTGATATTGACCAAACACTTATTTTCCACCATAATTTGCAAATAAATTCTTTAAAAATCAGACAATGTGATTCTTCTGGATTTTTTTTTCTTCTCATTTTGTCTCTCATAGTTAAAGTGTACCCATGATGACAATTACAGGCCTCTCTCATCTTTTCAAGTTGGAGAACCTGCACAATTGGTGGCTGACTAAATACTTTTTTGCCCCGCTGTAACTGATCATACAGCACGCACACACACACACACACCCCGCTATGTATAGAGTAGGGATGCATTAGCACCAGATAGAACTCATACATATATGTACCCACAACCCGGACACATATACATACATTCCGATTTATGAGAAGTCTGGATATATATAATGTAGACAAGAGGGACAGCATTCAGTCCTAACAAAAAATTCCAAATGATAGAAAAATATAACTCTTGCCCAGATGCTGCCCATCCATCTTTTAATGTTTTTTCAATAACTTCCATATTTTAGAAGCCCCAGAGTGCCCCCCATCTTCATTGTTACATGCATATATATCTCAAGGTAGAGGTGGGTGGCATGTGGATTGCGCGGGGACTCAAGCATGTTTTTTTTTTTTTTTTGGCAGAAATTGGGGAATGATGTACTGGGCAGGAGCGGGTCCCGGTAGCACCTGGCCCCGGGTCCTGCTGGGGGGCAGCTCTCCCCGTGCCGATAGGCCAAGGCAAAGACAGAGCGATGTGTGCGGAGCAGGGCTGTTGGGAGGGGATCTACAGGCGCATGAAGCCGTGTGCTCTAGATCCAGCCCCTCTTCTCAGCGCGCCACTCTGCCGAGGGGGAAGTTGGATTTTTCCAACTCCTGTCGCTCAGCGCCGAATTGTGATGCAGCCTGAGCGAAGGAGATGGAAAAACCTAGACACACTGAGCGTGCCTTGACGCGTGTTGCCGCCTACAGGCGCCGCACGTCTCTTCACGTTCAGTGTATCTCAGGCTTTAAAGTAAAGATGCAGATTGGGCAAGGCCATCCCACCCCGTTCATTGGGTAACTACAATAGCTTAGAAGGTATCCTCGGTCGCTTCTTATTCCAGACCTATGTGTTGAGGAGCGACTGCAGTTCGTCTAGGTATGTTTTGGGCAGTTGAAGTGGAAGAGTTTGAAAAAGATACAAAAGTTTGGACAGCAGTGTCATTTTCACCGAGGACATACGACCCACCCATGACAAGGCCGACCCCCTCCATTTAAACAGGAGCTGTTTTGTGAGTGGGATAAAAGGCTTGTAATTTGCATCGAACAGTTGGCTAAGGGACTCAAATTCCCAAATATGTTATATAATTGTCAGGCTCCACGCTGTTGACTGTGTAATGCCGGCCGTTCACCAGTGGGCAGCACATGAAAAGTGCTGCTCAGCCTCAGTACTGGCTCAGAAACCGTTAAATCACAACACAAACGCACACCACACCCCTGCTGGAAATCAAGTATCACTCCCTCCTTCCATCATGGCCTCTGCATTGAGTGTCAAACCTTGCTAAAGCTCCAACCTACTCTTGTATTACGCCTGACATACCTGTGTAACAGACCTGACTTACCCATTTGACCACGGCTTCTGGAATATCCCTGTGTATTGCGATAAGGATCCCAACCGTGTCCTGTTTATAGCTCCTTGTTTTCTCCTCCTCAAGGTACCTCCACAGTTCCCCAGTGTCTCAAGTTCCTAAGTATCCTGGTACCTTCACTCTCATCATGTCCCCCTCCATTAATCTCAAGAACCCTGCTTTATTCAGATTCATGGTATCCTTTCAAGAACCCTGGTAATCCCTTTGCAACCCCTGTGAGCCATCAGTGCTTGCTGGCTCTCTTGCTCCTACCCCTCAAATGTTATTCAGTTACAGCTCACTACATATCGGGCTCATAGCCGCAAGGCCAGTGCCCCCCCTGGTGCTGGATCCTGACAATAATCCTCCCTCCAGTCATATGGATAGCTGCAACGCAACAAACCCTGAGTGGGCTTCGGCACATTGAGCGACATTGCCTGAGATTTAGGTATGTTAATCTTGTGGTACGAGAGTTCGCTGTATTGAGACAGGAGAGCATGTAGTCTAAGGAGCGATGTTTCAGGGTCCGAAAGCGTAAGTAGTATATCATCAGCGAATAGGCTGATTTTATAAGCAGAAGGCCCCACTTCTATTCCCACCACGTCAGTGTCCTGTCTAATATGTTGGGCTAGCGGTTCTATAGCCATAGCATACAAGAGTGGCGATAGTGGACACCTCTGGCGCGTTCCATTTCTGATCTGAAACACTTCTGAAAGGAATACGGCATTCAGGACTGTGGCTGTTGGTGACGTGTACTGCGCGAAAATACCAGTGAGAAGCTCAATGGGGAAACCAAATTTGCAAAGCACTTGTCTAAGGAAAGCCCAACTCACTGTCAAAAGCTTTTCCAGCATCTAACGCCAAGATGGTGCATGGTATCCTAGCAGAGCAGATGTGCTGGTGCACCATTTATTGTTTTGGTATTGTGAGTCCCCCGTCTCCACCTTACAAACCCCACTTGGTCACTGCCTGTCAAGGACGGCAAAACCTCTGCGAGTCTGTTAGCCAGTATTTTAGCGTACAATTTGATGTCTACATTGAGAGAAATTGGTCAAATTGGGGCACGACATGGGAGACTTCCCAGGTTTGGGCAGTGGGACTATGACGGTGCGCAGCATCTTGGGTGAAAAGCTGCCCTGGGCTGACATAGGGTGGAATAGAGAAAGGAGGCGTGGTGCTAGGATTGGGGCAAACCTCTTTATAATAGTCATCTGTAAACCCGTCCGGGCCAGGAGATTTGTGAGAGGGAAGCGATTTAATAGCCAGTTCCAGCAAAGTCATGGCTACCGTTAGGGACTGGAATTGGGAGGCTGTGAGACGGAGGAGATGAAACCCAGAAAGGTATTAATTAACACAGTCAAGCGACTGGGAAGACACCTGTGCGTCATAATGTAAATTATGGAGACGGCAGCAGTACCTCACCAGTTCATTGGTAATGTCTTGAGTTGATAACACAGGGTCCGGGGGGGACAAAATTTAAGTGGGAGATGCACTTTTTACCTGGTTCATTGTGGAGGTACCTAGCTAGAAAACTAACCAATTTATTACCAAAAGCATAAAATTTAACCTTCAGCCGTCGTATATGGTGTAAGTGGGCATTTTGGTTTTAGTTGGCGAGTTTAGATCGTGCGCCCGTAAGTCGTGGCATCTTCGCAGGAGTGGGGCTGGTCTCATTAGTTCGGGCCAAGTCATTTATCTCCGTAAGAAGTTTTAAACGGACTGATATGCGGGATTTGATAAAGGAGGACCATTTAATGTAGATCCCCTGCAGTACCACCTTGTGAGCCTGCCAGGGTGTCTGTCGTCACGTCTGGGGTAACATTGGTGAGGAAGTAATCTTTCAAGGAGTATTCGATCTCGTTTCTAATCAGAGGGTCTGATACTATGGAATCATTAACAGGGCTATTCAGAGAACGGTGAAAACCTTGAGAATTGGCAGAAGAGAACAATCTAGACCAAATAGCCAATTTGGAAAGTGAGATAGAGAATTTTTCTGGTGTGACTATTTTGACCTAGAATTTTCAATTCTCCAGTCATTCAAGTTTTCACTTCTTTCTGAATAGCAGTGTATGTCTCCAATGGGAACGTCCAGTAGGGCTATATTGGTTTTTGTTGCTCAAAAGCATGGGCGCATGGTCTGACCAAGGTATATGCATAATTCGGCAAGACAAAGCTTGGGGCAAAAAAGATCCCTGTAGTAGGAAGTAGTTTATCCTAATATACATATTGTGAACCTTTTGAGTGAAATGTAATATCGTTTTGCCCCCGGATTTAACAATCTCCACAGGTCGTGTACACGAAACGACTGCAAAAGCTCATAAAATCTCTCGTCCTCTTATCAACAAATACGTACACATATAGGTGTGGTGGTGGAGAACAGAAAATATACTATAAAAATGGGAAAAACTATTATAGATATCCACTATGAAAATATTGGTAGCATGACACCCAGAATGCTCAAGATGGATAATTGTAACAACGTAATGGTCACAGAGAATATAGGGTAATGACTCCTTTATTGATAGTAGGATCACAAATTCATCTGGTGACAATGGATAAACAAAAACCTTTTATTGAAACACCATGAGTAGTGCCTGAGAGTAATGGGAAGAGAGGTTAGGGAGAACTGAATATGGGAGTGGATTGGAAACAGGAGAAACAAGGAATAGCAAGATGAGAATACTAGAGAGGCGAGAGGAGAAAGACAAAAGGGGATACTAACAGTACATAGGGGCAGACACTGTATAGCTAATAACACACTAAACAGATATTCAGGCATCGGTACCATTAAGGATCAGGCAATAGAATAGTCGGTATAATGCAGGGGTCTAGGCAAGGTGGCAGGCAGGGTGGTCAAAGTCCAATCAAGGGGTCTGGTAAATGGGGATCCAAGATGGGGGACACAGGGAGCAAAAGGGGGTACCGGTATGAATGTCCAGATAAATCAACAGAGGGTTCTCAGTAAAGTCTTTGGTTGTTCAAGGAGCTTTCAGGAAAAGCTCAGATTGATCGCCAGGGACCTCAATGTGGATGCATCCTAAGGAGGGCGTAGTTTCCTTAAATGCAGGCCTCAATTAACAGGATGCAGTTCAGGTGAGGCTGCAGGTCTTGAAGGTAATGCCGTCAGAAAAGTCCAGGAACCTGTATAGTTCATGCGTGCAAGGCTTAAAGGGGCTGCCAGAGCGTAGTGACCCTGACACCTACAGAGGCTCGTCAGGAGTGGTTAAGACGTGAATGAATGGTGTGCCCATTTAAGCCTGTTTACAAGGGGTTGGTCTTGATAATTAGCCAATAGAAATTACCAGAGTCTCGTGTAATAATGATGCTTATGGGTAATTGATTGACACCGAACTGGTCCAACCAAATTGTGGCGTGGTGATGTAGTCATCGGGTCAATTACTGAAGATGCATAGGAGTCACGTTAAAGTAAGCCCATAGACAGGGAGTGCTTCTCAAACTCCTCAACAGAGGAGGGAGTGAGGAGCGAAAATGGCCAAAAATTGAAAAAACTCCATCACTCTCTGCATGACGGAAACCCAGACTCCAATGTATTATCAGCCACCGCAAATTGCGTAGGCTCAGCCAGGATGCTGGAAAAAAAAAAAGAATGTGCGGCGGACAGAGCCGACAGCGGGGGAACCCGAAGCAGGCAAGTTTGACTGCAGCCCTTAATGGCAGGTGAGGCTCTGGCGGGTGGGTATAAATGCCAACGGGTCGTACTAGTATGCCTGGCTCTCCAGCTGCTGCTGCCCATAGACGTCAGAGGGGCCTGCTAACCGGTCACCACTGCGTTCAGACCCGCCTGCCACCGGTCAGGCCAATTAAGTGGTTCAAATCTGTTTTGCTTTTATTTTGTATTGTTGTGGGATTATACGGAACTCCTTCACTCTCCTTTATCCCTTGTAGCTCCATCATTTTTGCGTCCTGAGCCTGTGAGGCCGCAGATCCACCTGGTGAATCCAGAGGGGAGATCCAGCCTGAGGGTCCTGGGAGTGAGCGGCCTTCTTGTAAGTAAATCCATATATTGCTGATTATAAGCTGTATCCGCTGTATAATGATGTGTGTGAATTCAGGAATTAAATGTCTCCCAGCCATGGCAATAAGGCTATGCTTAGTCTATAAGAAGCCCCTGTGTGACAATCACCCCCTGACCACAATGACTGGTATGGAGGATTCTGGCAGGGAATGGGTTATTTGTGCCCTTTTAGTAAGTAAATGGTTAAATGTTTCAGGGAAGAGCTGAATATGCCAGACAAGAGGTTAAATGTATGGAGTGCGATATAGAGCACTAGTGATCCTCAATCATTTGTGACAAACTGGAAACCATAGACGTGTACAGGGGGTGTGACTAGTGTGTCCAAGCACACCCTACTGGTGGGT